>SRMA01026961.1:709878-947121 GCA_007224835.1 Danionella cerebrum | reverse complement strand
ATGAGGGAGCCACTGTACAGTTGCTTTTTTAATCTTTCGTAGCAAAAAAAGCACACCTCCAGTAAAACTGGTGATTTGCATGCAGTCGATAAGTATTTGATCACTTAGAAATCTTGGAGGGGTCTAGAATTTTCATTGTGAGAGATAGAGTCTAAATATAAATTTTTTTTTGTGTGTGTGTGAATTCCTGTGCCAGAAAGGTATTAGATCATGTGAGTCAGAAAATGTTTATATTTGGTACAGAATCCCTTGTTAACAACTAGGTCAAACGGTTCCTGTAGTTCGTCACTAGATTTCCACACACGGCAGGAGGGATTTTGGCCCACTCCTTCATAAAGATCTTCTCTGTATCCATCAGATTTCAGGGCTGTCGATGAGCAAAACGGAGTTTCAGCTCCTTCCAAATATTTTCTATTGCACAGAACCATGAAATCTGTCTTCTTGGTTTTCCTGGTTTCATGCAACCACGACCCATCTTTAATGCTCGGAATGAAAGAAGGAGGTATCTTATATCTCACAATACATGGCTTCGTTTATCTTCTCCTTGATACAGAGCAGTCGCCCTGTCCCCTGCACCCCCAGAGCATGATGCATCCACTTCCATGCTTCACTGTAAGCATGGTATTGTTGGTGTGGTGCTCATCATTCTCTCCTATGATCATTGGACTTTCTCCCATGTCTCTTCTGGTTCATCCAGATGGTCCTCAGTAAACCTCAGACGGGTCTGGACTTAAGCAGGGGAACCTCCTGTACGAGGCATGATTTTAAACTGGTGTAATCTCAGTGTATTACTGATTGTAGCCTTGCAAACGGTGACCAGCTCCTCCAGTGTGGTTCTAAAATGATTCTTCACCATTCTTAGCATCATTAGGAGAGATCTTCTGTGGGCACATTGACCATCATCATTATCCTCATTTATTTACAAGAATATATACAAGTTTTCAGTTAATAGGTCGTCAGTTAATAGGCACGGTGCTCAGCATTGAATAAGTCTTTTGATGCAAATAGTGAGGACCCAGAGTACCCGCGATGACCTTGGAGATCACGGCTGAATCAAGTGAGGAACTGGAGAAGTGTAATGCGCTTTAGCAGGTGGAACGGTGGTAGAACCCAGAAGAGACACAGAACACACACAGGGCAAAAGAGCTAGAAGCAATCACAGGAGTCAGGGTTTGTGAACAGTAGATCTGACAAATTTGGATGTGCACGAATGAGCCTTTTAACAGAAGGAGTGTTCTGATTGGATGATTGATTCGTTGGATTGTTTGGTGTGTTTCGAGATTTGCTGGCTGTGTCTCTGGAGCTCAAACATCCCCTAAACATCATTGACCCACCGCCATCCATCAGAGACCTTGTTGACTCCCCTCCAAATGTACCATTTATGGTTGTGGCCAAAAGTCCAATCCTTGCTTCAAATAACTTTGTGCCAGAAGTGGCAGAACCTTGCAAATGGGTTTTTCTTCGCCTTCCTTACAATTTGTCTGGCAGTTGTGGCAAAAATGTATGTTGGTTTCAACAGAGTACCTCACTTTCGACTTCTTCATCAGAATTAATATTTAAAAATCTATTTCTTAATGAGAAAGCGTCTTGTGTCCCCTTTAAAGCATTGTTTAATTGGACAGTTTGGGATTAACATGTACAAACTCCTCATTTTTCTTCACGTGCAATAAATCTGAATTAATGAGCAGTTCTGGGCAGGTCTTTTGGACGACAGAGACTGATCACTAGTTAAACAAGGAAGCTGCGTTTCATGGGAAAATCTTTGCATGCGAGTGGATGCCTGTATGGGAGATTTATAGACAGGGGTGATGGGTACACACCATTTAACCTCACTCTGACCCATCCTCCTGGCACAGCATAAAAACACATTCAAAAACAAAAGACACACACACACACGCACACGCACACAGTTCTAATTGGATAATCTCCGCAGCTGAAAATGCATACTTCATGATTAAACACAATCTTAACAAATGCACTATATGCAACTTATCCATAGAAAGGACACAAAAGGAAAACTCCTCTTCCTCACGGATGTGATGAGTGTTTCTCCCACAAGGATCCAGAGGATGTGTGGGACAAACACACACACACACACACACACACACACACACACCGGGATATTGTGGTGTCTTCAGACAATGAACGCAGTGTTAGGAACATGTTGCTCTTCAGCTGGCCTCCTCGGCTCAAGCAGAAAGCAGATAAACCTGGTGCACTCCCCCTGTGCATTTTTTGCTTGAAAGTGAAAAAAGAACAAATCTCTCGTGCAAATATGTAACATTTTAATAGTGTATACATTATATGTTTAACTTAATCTGAACCGTCATGTAGAGTTCAGACGTTTCCATTCACACCTGCCAGAAATACGGGCTACAATTTCAAGTAAACACTTGCAACAGAGGCTGTGCATTGCCTCAGATCACTGCTGAGCCACGCCAACTTCACTGAGACGGAGTGGCAAAACAGTGGTAAAATGGCTGGGGATAAAACATTAAAGTGCAGAGCCACAAGTAGGTCTGATGATTTCACTATTAAGTTAAATTAAATTGGACTGGATTGGGACCCCCACGACTTACCAGCTTTTCAAAGAGATTTCACCTGAAATTGGACTAAATGACATTTATTTGTTACGGATTTTAACACTGCTTTGAGTACAATATATTGTTATTTATTCAAATGTAATTTAGAGGTTTTCAGTAAATAAAAGTCCCAGAAATTAGATTCGGCAACATATTTGGCCTAAAATAAATTTGTATTCTGGAAAAAGGGAATATTTTCACTATTTTCTTAAAAAGTTAGATCATTTTTTCACCTTTAATTCATCGTAAAGAAATACGTAATATGGTGTCCTGATAAACATTCAGAATTTTCAGGTTCAGAGCTCAAAGTGTATGCAAATATATATATATATATATATATATATATATATATATATATATATATATATATATATATATATATATATAGAAGATATATATATATATATATATATATATATATATATATATATATATATATATATATATATATATATATATATATATCTAGAAACTATTAATTTTAATAGTTTATAGTAGTATACTATTTTTCTAAGGCCATACTAAATGCTCAAAAACATTATAATATTTATTTTATTATTTATTCATTAGTCGTACACTTTTAAGGCCATACTACAGTTATTCAGCTCAACCAATCAGGTTTCAGGGATGCTGGGGGTGGGCCCAATGTCTTTATTTGGCACCTCGGCTGTCAATCACAGTCTACCTAATTTATCATTTTTATATCAAATTGACAAAAATCTTTCCCAATGTAAGAGTCCTATAATTTTTAGTGTTCCAACGGTTAATAACAACAGAAGTCGTGGCTCTCGTAGAGCAATGTCCATATTGGGAAAGCAAACGCATTACTTTCTTGAAATGTAAGTCACTTTGGATAAAAACATCTACTGAATGCTTGAACGTAGTTGAATCCAGTGAGAAATGAGAATAACGAAGGGGTCCTGGAACACGTTTCGGTTCATTACTGGCTCACATTTAGCTTTTAGCCAAATCAAATGCTATTTATGTTCTCAACAGCATTCATGTAATGCTCAGATGGCAATCAGGGGAACGGGAATTTAGGAAACGGTAGTCGTGTTGTCTTGGGTCACTGTGATCTTTCAGTTTCCCCAAGGACGATGGGTAATCTGATCGCTTGACATCACAAGATGCAATCGCTTCCCTGATAATGATAGAACAACAGCAGCAGGCTTAAACCGGAACTGTACCCCACTCGAATCAAAAGCCGGTCTGATATTTGGATTTAATCCAGAGCTTTCGTCGGTGTCTTGGAGAAGAAGATAAAGACTGGAAGAAAGTGGAGTGAACAGCTCAAATGATCTGGTATCAAATGGTTTGATCAGGCAGTTGTCATGGAAACCTGTGCCAGGCAGGTGGCACAGAGCGTACAAGGTCATTAAGTTTTGGATGTAACTTAGGACAAGCGCAGGTGGGCACACTCTGATCAGATAGCAGCTCAATCACACCTGCCAAATGAAGTGAAAAATCCGACTCTCAGACACAACTGTTTGGTAAGAAAACAACATTTGGTGAATCTCAAAGAATCCTCAGACGCTTGAACTGTGCAGATACATGCAATGTGGAGTCATACTGGTACCAAAATTAATCAAAACCAAAAAAAAACATAGCTTTACAAGATTTCCTCGCTAATGCGCTTTCCTGGAGAAACTATTGCCATGTTTTGAAACACAGCTGAGATGAGCAGCGAACCAATGAGCTTTGGATATTTTTATTTAAAATGATTCCTTTTTTTAAATTGTATATAAAAAAATAAATAAAGATGCAAAATTGTGAATTGTAGCTATATATCTCACTGTTTCACTGCTCGATTCAGCTGTATAAAGAGCGCCATCTTCTGTCTTGGATGAAACAGCATTTGTGAGAGAACCAGCCTGCACGCCTTTGTGATGAAAGGGAATTGATCAAATGAACAAACGTCTGTTTGTTTTGGGGGAAAAAATGCTGGATTTGTTTGTAAGATTGCCATACGTAAGATTAAATTGGACTATTTTGCATAAATTTGCATAACAAATCTGAACAATCACAAAAGTTGTGACTAGTTAACCAAATCAAGCTAACTGTGGAATATGAAATTTGTTTGTGGTGCACTGTTAGTGACACTTTAATAAATGTAACTTAAATGATTATCTTACTTTTTTTTTGTAACCGGCCACTTTATTAGGTACACCTTGTTAATACCATTTACAAGTCGCTTCAACAAGGTACTGGTCGCCTCAGAGAATTTGGTCCATATTGACATGTACGCGTTGATCGTTCAGAGATCTCAAGTGGGTTACCTTGAGTTACTTTTGCCTTACTATCAGCTCGAACCAATCTGACCATTCTCCTCTAGCATCAACAAGGCATTTTCTCCCACAGAACTGCAACTCACTTGATATTTTCTCTTTTTCAGGCCATTCTCTGTAAGTTCTAGTCTTGGTGTGCCTGAAAAATCCCAGTAGGGCAGCGGTTTCTGAAATACTCAGACCAGCCCAACATTCATGCAATGTTCTACGTCACTTAAATCCCTTTTCTTCCCCCTTTCTGAACTGCAGCAGATTGTCTTGAGCATGTCTACAGGTGTACCTAATAAAGTGGCCAGTGAGCATTTTTTTACAGACAATAAAGTACATTAATCAATCAAAGCAGTGAGGTAACTTTGAATGAATCACACTTGATTGTAATTAAATAAACTTTCCTAATAGCTTTATTCAGTTACTATAGCTTCATCCACTTCAGAAACATGAAAACATAACGGAGCTTCGTGGCTTACAAACATTTATTTGAACCGTGTATCACATAAACCTAGCTTGAGGTCAGTAAACACAAACAGAACCAATACAAAAAAGGTTCAGTTTTTAGGAAATGATCAATTTTACATTTTATTTTTGGGCTTTTTCAGCTTTTACTGATGGGCATTGACCCAAGTTCAGAATCTGAACCCGGGTCTCCTTGTGCAACCGCACTGTGTCGTGCTCACTGTCCTCTACACCACAACAGCACAGCGGTAACACATTTTCAAATCAATGCATTGACATAATCTGCTTCCGTTCTACAGGAAGTGACATCACTGTCATGACAACAAATAGAACTATCAATTAAAAGCAGTGTGACGCGACAGGCAGAAGGACCATCGAGCCGTCTGTGTGCGTGTCCTTGCTGAGGGTTGAAGGTTTTTGGGAAGCAGTCGTGTGAAATGGTGGTATGGGGTCTTTCATGTCAAATGACCAATTAATGGAGCTCAAGAGGCCCTCGAGTGTGTCATGTTTGCACACAGCATCGCTCAAACACACACAGACTTGCTGAAAAGGCCCTTTCGGAGGCTCTCTAACACATCAGCCACTCACACACCTGTTCCCACGTCCTCTCTCTCCCTCGCTTTCTCTCTCCCTCTATCTATCTATGGCCTGGCACTAAACCAGAGGCTCTTACGTTAATTGTGTCCTGACTTTCTGAGGTGCAGGATTGAACCCTCACACACAAGCACAAACACACACGCGCGCGCAGCCATGCATCTCTTTGAAGATCTGTGAAAAGAAAAATGATTTTTTTTCCTTTTAATTTTGCACTTTCAAAAGAAGCCAGCTGTGCTCTCCAGCTCTCCCCCCTTTCCTCCTCTGCCTGCACACTCTCTCTGGTTTTCCAGTTTGCATTTTGCAGCGTAGAATAAATGCACCGGACTTATTTGGAAATTATACAAAATAGTAAGTTAAAATGTTAAAAACCTGGGAGGAGTGTGGCTGAAGTGTTTCAAGATGAGTTCAACTGAATAAAAAGTTAAGTATCTTTGATTTCATTGACTGCTGTAAAGAGTCCTGAAAAATACTTAAGTAAAAGTACCATTACTTGCCAAAAAAGGTAAAGAAAATAGAGTGTTCTAAAACGTATCTGTTTCAGAAAAGTATCTGTTCTAAATATGACTCAATGAAGCTCTTGTAACACTACTCAAGAGTATTCACTGATTAATTATTTCAGCCATTTGTTTCTGAGCAAGAGGAGAGGCAAAGAAAGAGAGAGAAGAAAGAAAGAGAAAGAGGGAGAGAAGGATAAGAGAGTGAGAGGGAGAAAAAAGAAGAGAGAAAACAGTGAAAGAAAAGAGACAGATAGAGAGCAGGAAGAGAGAGAGAGAGAGAGAGAGAGAGTGGACAGGAGGAAAAAGAGGAGAGAATAAAGGAGAGAGAAAGAAAGTGGAGAAGAAGAGAGATCTGAGTGAGAACAAAAGATACTGGAGAATGAGATATATTAAGTGAAAGTAAAGAAAGAGGGAGAGAAAGAGAAAACAAGACAGAAAGAGAGAAATATATGCTGAAAGAGAGAGGGAGAAAAAGAGAGGAGCAAGAGAGAAAATATGGACTCCGCCTACGGCCAGTGGGCTAATAAAAGGATTTTTCCAAACTGGAGAGGAGGCTTCCATTAACGGATGCACATGCGCACACAACTTCCTGTTCACTAGAGCTCCGCCTCTCGACCACGCCCCTCTCCCACGCAGACTGTTATATTTAATTATTCATTTTGTAATTATTAACAAGAATTTGAGATCGAATTCCCTGATTGCTTGAAGCATAAATGACATTTCTCACGACGTGATCACAGCGGTCAGTCAACGCCTAGTTTGTTAAGATTTGAATTTGTTTGTGGACTTTTTTAGCCTTGATTTTGAAAAGATAGGACAGTAGGTAGACAGGAAGAGAGTTGGATAGAGAGTGGGGGAAGGATTGGAAATGACGACGGGTTTGGGACTCGAACTTGCGTCGCCCTGCACAACCGTGCGTATATTTCCGGCACGTACCACGGGAGTGAGACCCGCCTTTTTTTAGGGGAAAATTTAACCATCATGAATCACATGAAAATAAACTTGAGCCAAGAAAAAAATACTATTGAACTTTGTTCACTGCGTAGATAACTTTCGAAAATCGGTTAAATACCATGCTTTCCGAGGAAATAATTGTTCCGGTTTTTCACATGGACCATTGGCTGCGAATCATTCTGCCGCCAGCATTAAAGAGGGCGTTCACCGTGGTTTAGCTTCACTCCGCCGGCCATGTGAGACACACTTGGTTAACACAATTACAACCAGATTTGGTTTAATAACAAATAAAACTAGAGCTGTGCTCATTAGTTTACCAACATTTTTGTATGAATAACAAAATCTTTCCCCACTCGTGGATGGTGTTTTGGTGAAGCCATTTATTGGCAAAAAAACTGTTTACTCTTTTTAAATCACTCATTTTCAAAATGAAGCTGATCAAAGGACCTTTTTACTTGGAATCAGTGTCTGTGCAGAAAAGTTTTCTGGGCTCCTGAAGGACCTCCTTCATCCTTCAAACAGCTCAGAGATAAGCTCTAAACTCATTTTTATTATTTGGATCGATGAAACCAAAATTGAACTTTTTAGCCACTACCATAAACACTACATTTGCGGAAAAGTCAAAAAGAATGCTGCACCATCCGCACTGTAAAGCATGGAGGCGAGTCACTGATGTTTTAGGGATGCATGAGCTCCAAAGGAATCTTAGTCAGAAATGATGGGAAGATGAATTCAAAGGATCCAGGAGGGGAATGTGAATCATCAGCCCGGAAGCTGCGGATGGAAGGTTTCTGGACATTTCAATATGATACTGATCCAAAACACAAAGCCACGCCCACCTGTCATTGGTTCCACCAGAACAAAATGAAGGTTCATCTCATTCTCCCGACTTAAATATCATCGAACTCAAACTTGTAGTTCATGCAAGAATTTCCATGGATTTTTGCCAAGAAAATTGGGCTGCTTAACCAACAGAGAAGATAAAGAACCTCATCTACAACTACCTCAAGAGACACCAGTTGCAGTAATCACAGCCAGACCAAGTCCACAATAAAGTGCATTGTAATAATCTGAGCAATAAGTAATAAAAGCATGCTTTAAAATCTCAAAATGATGCAGAGAGACAAGTGGGTTGACTTTGGCCAGCTGTCTCACTGCACTGTGCTCCAAGAAAACCAGGCGGAAGATATTCCCAGGCACGGAGGGAAGTTAATCTATTTGGAAAGGGTGAAAATATCTTTTTTCCCCCACACAAGCTGAAACTACTCAAACTCAGGAGAGTGGGAAGCATCATCTTTGATAAAAAAAAAAAATGTTCAAAACTTTGCTTTCGACAGTGTCCCTTAAATGAGATCCCAGAAATAACCACAAGAGAGTGGTTTCTGAGCAGCGTTCGTCCATATGGAAACGAGGATCAGCATCATCGAGGAAAACTCCTGCTAAAGTGATTTTTTTTAAGGAGGGCTATGTTTTGTAAGGTGCCGTGTACACAGCAAAGCACTGCAACCAATTGAGCGCTGTTAAAAGCCACTTAATGGGGTGTTTTACATATTTGTGTGGAAAGAGTTCGTTGTAAAACAGTTCTTTCTTTGTTGATTGGCGGTGAGTACTTAAGTGTTTGAAGCATATTTTGAGGCAAATAATAATAATGAAAATACATTTTATTTGTTGGCGCCTTCCAAGTCACATAAGGACACGTTACATTGATGAAAAATCAGATAAAAGTACTATAAAAGTCAAACAGTTGAACAGACAAACAATTCTTAACAAAAAAAAAAATCAACATGAGAATGCCTCGATAAACAGAATGTTTTTTTTTTTTAATTAACATCTGTACTGTTCATTCTGCCGGAAATGTGTTCCACAATAAAGTTATACTTTATATTTTCTAAATTCTAAATGACACACTGTGTGCACATTTGTTGACAAGCAACTGAGCGAAGAAAGTGTCTTGATTTAAATAATTCGTATTTATTCTTTTGCAACAATACAGTTAATATTACACTCATAAACAAATGTAATTAACACAAACTTGTCACGTGAAAGAGAACTCGACCAATCAGACACTCCACGATACAAAAGTGTGAGACATGCGGAGAAAACACAACCAGAGTGACCGAAGCTTGAGGGGGGGGAGGGGGTGATTGATTGAGATATCTTTTCTTAACAGTCACACTGTCACCGAAGAGCCATTCGTGCAGCAGGATCTTCACAGGATCGGCGGTGTTAGTGTTAAGGCAAAAAAGCAATGAATGCGTTCACTTGTCAAAACTGCAACTTTTTTTTTAAAGACACATTTTTGGCTAATTTTCCAAGTCTTTCAAAGACAACAAATGGCATTTAACCCTTTTGAAAACGATTCAGCCATCCATAATTGGAGGTAGGGCTGTTAGCATAGCTTAGCATAGATAATTGAATCTGATTAGACCGTTCGCTTTCTGCAAAAAGTGATCAAATATTTCATTTTAATATAATTGTTCTTGTCTTTTCATAAAGGATCTGCGAAACCAGTGTAAAATGAAGCATAGCTATGTTATAGGCTCAGTGTACAGATTTTTGAACTGGGATAAAGCATAGTTTCAACAGCAGCCAACAAAAAAGAGTCAAGTTTTAAATCAGCTCTTAAATGCTAATGGTCTTGTTGAATTCAGTGATGTATGCTAAGCTATGCTAAACGTGCTGTCGCAGCTGAATAGTTTCAAAAACAGTTTTATTCTTCCTGTGTATAAAAAAAAACCCCAATCTGATTGAGATGCATCTGATCCCCAGAAGTTTGTTATGCTAATTAGGATTAGGATCACATCACATAGAGCACTTTTTCTCACCGTGGACCTGCCATGAAAATCATTGTAAATTTTTAACAACATCCATTTTAAACACATTTTAGAGCTATATAGTGTTTGACTCAATAAAAGCCATTATATAAATAATATATTTTACATTTGTTGTTAAAATTAGTTACTCAGTGGAAACACTTTAAAATTTAGTAAAATGTCTAACAAAATTAAGTGTAATTATGTTTCGTGTGTTTTTAATTGCGTATTGTTCATTCAGTCACTTATTGTTTCTCTATATATGAGTATTTTCTAATGTCAAAATATAAATCAGGCATTCTCGAGGAACCATTTCATGGCATTGGTACTTGCACAGAGGACACGGCAGATCAATGCACAAAAAATAAAAAAAAACTCGCCTTAAGTTTGAGTCAGAGATTCTCATTTGTTTAGTTTGTTATTAACGCATCATGTGTGTCTTGATGTATGTGGTATATTTTTTTCATGATAAAAGACCTTTCAGACTAAAAAACCTGTAATTATATTAATTACTGAGTTTTTTTGTCTGCGGTCTAGAGCTTGGGGACAGAAATAAAATGCGTATCAAATGTTTTTCAACAAGTATTATTCACAATCCATCTCCAGTTAGAACTCAATAATAAAAATAAAAATGTCAATGTGCCAAAATGAGGTGCAGCTGAAGGTTCATTTTCATCTCAGAGACACGGCGACTAATCAAGAAGGGCCCATTCCATTTGAACAGAATTTTTAAAGATTGACTTGAGAAACGTGAACCTGAACGTGAATGAGAAACCTCTTATTCAAAGGATTCCTCAGATGATCAGATGAAACAGGACGATTTGCAGCACTTCTTGCCATTGGAACATTTGAGGTGAAAATTTAGCTGCACGTGGTCAAACGCGGCGAGGAAGCCATGGTTTCAGAGCTACACCAAGAACTTCCTCATTGTGGTTACACAATGCCTTTTTATTTTTTTTTTTAAATAACAAGTGAGATGAATAAAAATAGTGAGATAAAAAGTCAGAATTTTGAGATGAAAAGTCAAAATTTATAGATAAAAAGTCTGAATTTTAAAATAAAAATATTTTTTTTTTAGATAAACAGTTGAAATTTTGACACAAAGTCAAAATGTGAAGATAAAAGTTGGAATTATGAGAAAAAGTCGAAATTCTTAGATACAAAATAAAAATTTTTGACAAAGTCTAATTTTGAGAAAAAACTGGAATTAAAAAAAAAATGTTTAAAAAAATGGACAAAAATTGGACTTTTAAGGCATTTTTTTTACTTGCCGGATTTGTGCTTCCATATTATAGAGCTTCTTGATTTATAGAAAAGATGCAAAACAGAATAAGACAATAAAAACAGACACCCCAGTACAAAGACAATGAACTCCTGTTTAAATAAGACAAAACTCTTCTGTATTTCTGTAAAGAAAAAGTGCAGACGCTGAAGGTTCATTTGCATGAACCTTAAAGTGAATGGCACTTTGAATTTTAGACACACAAACATTGTTCTGCTTTAATTTGGTGTCAAATCTGGCAACCTTTACACATCCTGTGCTGCCAATTGAGGATTTCGCCGAGTCTTTATCAAGGAAAGTGAGTAACATACAGCTAGCCGTTTTAAACTGGGTTCTTTGTCTTGGAAGGGACTTCACTCCTTCTCTCATTTGTGAATGTTAATTGCCGTAAAAAATACTTTTCTTGAAATAGTTCCTTTAGCATAGTGCACACGCTGTCACTTCCTCCGTAAGTAAGTCATTCTTGGCTTTGACTAAGTCTCTTTCGATTTTTTGATCTCTTAATTGAAGACCTGCTTCTCATAGTGAGCTGCAGTAACACTCTTTGTGAATCTCGCCCACAATTTCTGGACAGGTTTTGTTTCACAATCCTCTCCAGTGTGTGGTTATCCCTATTGCTTGTACACTTTTTCTATCCTTCCCTTCGCCTCTCTATTTTGTAGTGCTTTTTGCAATGACCTCTTGTTTCTCGTCCTCTGATCACTCTCCCTGATTGTCTTTTGGGCAACGGTCAAACTACAGATGAGACCAAGAGGCCCCACTTAAAGGCCAAATTAGCTGATTGGATTGTGGCACCAGTTGTCTTTAGTATGGAACCTTTTGACAATTCATTTTTCATTCGATTTCATCAAAATTAAAAGAAATAAACACTTGACAAATACCAGTCTGGGTGATATGAATCCACATATTCATGATGTTCTGATTATGTTTAGCTCTTTGTTGTCAGGAGTTGTGGGCGGGATTCTACGGCCTGTGATGTCACCAATCAGAGAATGGCTAATTCGTAAAGGGCTTCTAACCTTCAACCACTTAGATGAGTGTTTATTTACTCAAACCTGCAATGTTTTATGAGGAAAGCAGGAATGGAAACATTAAAATAGCAAATCAGAATGAATTGGTCAAGGGGTTCCAGAATTCTCCATCATTAACACTGAGATCTCCCCTCGTTCTCTTTCAGGAACACAGTGGCATGGCTGATGAGGTTGTCTCTGTGCAACACAGAGTAGGTAACAGTGTCATCTGCGTAGGAACCGTGTGCGTCAGGTGCAGGTTCTCTTCGCGTGCAGCATCTCTATGAGAAGGTTGTTGCAGGGCACCTCTCCGCTCAGGTGTTTGTAGCACAGGTAGTCTTCGGCTTGCGAGCTCAACGCTCGGAGCTCGGGAAGGCGCAGGAGAATCTGGCTGAAGCGGTCCAGGAACTGCGGATACACACACAGGGTGTACTCGAGCAACGCTGCGTTCACCTGCTCGTACACGCTCTCCACGTAAGGCTGGTTTTCCAACAGTTTCACATCTGCAGGAAGGCACGGACAGAGGCTCGTTAAAGACGGCATGAGTGGAAAATGGGTTTTCAAGCACTTGCTGAACACACAAACACATGCGCTCTTATTATGAAAAGCAGCTTTTGTTGACGCTAAATTGCTCTCACTTAAGGGAAGCGCAACAATAAAGAGGCATTTTCTCCTGAAGCTGAGAACGAGAGGGGCACGGCGGCGGAGACCAATATGAGGTCAATCCATTAAACTTCTTTTGAGTCTCGCTATAGACGCCGTGTGCGCACACATGTGTGTCTGCGAGCGGATACTGGGTCCAGCTCCCTGCCTTTGTACACAGAAGCAATTCAGAAGGCTTTCATTTTAATTAAGCCCATTACCCAGTTAGCGCATGCCCTGCGCCACACAAAACACACCGCCACTCAGCACCAATAGCCTGATATGCACACAGCCTCGTTACCAGGGCTGGAAATCAATGCAATATTCATCTTTAGAGAAGTTAATTAGCCTCAGTCAAACCCTGGCGGGGGAAATATAGATACGCTCAAAGCGATGCAGAGCACGGGGTGACATGTCTTGAGAAAATGTCTTTTATATGTGATTATTAAACATCAGCGGCAGAGATGAGCTGAGTGAGGGAGAGAGGGAGACAAAGAGGGAACTTCCTTATTAACACAAAAGTTGCGTCGACCTCTGCGTTTAGTTAAACTCATTAAACTCCTGCAAGGACCTTATTCAAACTTTTAGGATAGTTTTACAAATCACACTGTGGAGCTCAAAATACCTCGCAGGATTGACGCAAGGTTAATTAAAAGTCTTCAGTGTTTTTCTTTTGAAGTCTGCATGTATGTCCCAGTGGGCACAGAGAGTCTAGGGAGATCCTGCTTTACTGGTGATCTCCGCAAACTTTTACCTGTTTCAAACAGCCTTGAAAGTCCCTCGTCTAGTCAGGCTAGCGCTAGCCTAAGGGTCAATATCCCTTTCTTATTTGATAGGCTAGACTAGAGCCTAAAAATGTAAACCTGGCCTGAGAATTTGGGAAAAATGGAATCTAAAACATTTTGAGACCACAAAGCTATAAAGACTAAGCTCTAGTTTGGTTTTGTATATCATCCCACCAATAGGGGGCAGTGTTAATGTTGGCATTAGGTCATTTTTTTACTAATGTGATGGAGAAAGATAATGTTATTATCAGTCTTATTTAAACATGAGAAAAGGATAATTGTCTCCTAGTAAATATTACATAATACAAGAAAACAAGGTAAAGAACTTTCAGAAGTGACTAGAATCACAGTCACTCCAAGCAAATACACTTCAGCTCTAAGATGATATCTCCCAGTAGCTTCACGATATGTACTGTGACAATTTTGTATTATGAAATATTGTGCCATAATATATGGTTACCCCCTTAAAGAGGTGAGGAGGTGAAACACACTTTTTTGCAGCTATAATGGCTTCATCTTTTATGGGAAGGCTTTATACAAGAATCAGGGGTGTATTCAAATCATTCAAGTCTAATTTTGCCAAAATTGGCCTGAATTCAACAGAATTCAACAGAATCAACACAACATAGTGAGAAATTAAACTTTTATTTAAGGACAGTAGTTCAAGGGATTCTTTTAACGCTAGTCGTGATAGTAGCGTTTTAAAACATCATAATTTTATTTTACACCTCTCTGTAATTTTGAATGATCTACCACTTTGTGGCTGAGTTGCTGTCTTTCACAATCACAAAGAAATGGTGCATTTCTCTGAAAAAAATCCTAAATATAAAAAGAGAATTCAAGCTATTCCAAACAGCGAATCTTGGAGGTCTTGTCGTTGCTTTTATTCAGACGATTAAAAGAATAGTTGATTATTTCATGCTACAGCTGCTTTTTGATGTTGAATCCATTGTAATTATTTAACAAGGAAATCATCTTCGTACTATGCGTCATTCCCTTCTTCTGTTTTGAATTTAAATAGGTATTTACAGGTAGGTCTCTTGTTCCAATTTATTTAGATTTTTGAGTTTACTTTTAAAAACCTGATTATGTTTAATGTAATGAGGCTAGAAGTGTTCAGGTTGTGAGCATTTCCCTCACCGGGGTTGAAGAGGAAGAGGTATTTGATGCAGGCGGTTTCTCTGCGGTCCAGCTGGAGCTCCTGCAGGCGCTGAACCAGCTCCTGAGCCCTCTCAATCATCCCGCTCAGAGTGGGTCCAGCCTGGGACAGGAGGGACACCAGCTCCACCTGAATTCCACAAAGTCAGTTTCAAATCCAAGTCAGCTGATTGAACTTAAGGCAAGCGTGTGTAGTCTTACCTCTTGTCCCGTTATGAGAAGCACACTGTCCTCTTTCCCATGATGCAACTGTCTAGTGATGTAGTCCAGCACGAGCAATTCACTCCAGCAGTTATGAAGCAACTTCATCTGATCCCCAACCTGCGAACAAGAGAAATAACAACATGGGAGTGTCGTTAAAAGTGGTATGGCGTTTTACCAATCACTAGATTTTATCATTAGCATAAATGCCAGAATTAAATCACATTGATGGCGTGAAGTAGTATATATTTTGAAAAAAGTATTATTTGCATATTGCTTAAATAACAAATAAAGTATGAACTTATTACTTACTAATATTTTGCAACGTCTCATTGGCTTATCACAAACATTAATTAGCATCTCACTAGCACTCTGCTAGCATTATCTAATTGGGATGATGGTCTAATGAATTTGCAATTTACAAGCATGGCTTATAGATTTAACATTTCACGTAGTTAGCACATTGCTAATTTGATTTTAGTATACTGGTATTGTACACCATTTCAGTAGCATGTTCATGCAGAAGCTCATTAAATTAGCATCTCACTAACATGTTGCAAGCATGATCTACAAGCTAATTGGGAAAATGGTCTGATTAGTTTGCGATACGCAAACATGTCGCTAATGTGGCTTGTATATTTAAAATGTAATTAGCACATTGCTAACTTGATATCAACATATCAATATTGTACATTAACTCCGTATCGTGTTCATACAGAAGCATGGCGTCTCATTAGCTAATCTCAAACATTAATTAGCATCTTTTTAACATGTTGCTACCTAATCGGGGTGTGATATGAACAATTTGCAATTCACAAGCATGTTGCTTATGGATTTAACATGGAATTAGCATATTGCTAACTTGCTATTTGCATATTGCTAAGTCATCATGTTGCTGACATTATCTATGGTTAGAGATCACAACATCGTAAATTAGTAACTCATTAGCATGTTGCTAACACAAGGGTGATGAAATGAAATGAAATATAATCTCACAAACATGTTTCAAAGGGTCAGAGTTCATTGTATTGTCATTTAACAAGTCATTAGCATATTGCTAGCAACAGCTAAGTAAAGAATGCTAAGGTCCTCCAGGTTTGAGTTCCATCAATACAGACATTTCTAGATCAAAACAAGAAAGGGGACCTTTCCAGGGACATCGTAGCCAACAGCTAACTTTGCGTGCCACAGCACTATGGCTTAGCTTACCTTCAGAATTTTGCGAGCAGAAGTTCAAATGTGGCCAACATAAAATATGATTTCCCCAACACATCGCTACAATAATATAGGGTTCGGATTCAGGGTAAAGTCCTGTACAAACTACTTAGCCTATTGCTAGCATGATGTAGCACAGATGAAGGAGGCAATTGTTAAACAGTCACCTAATTAGCCAAGAGACGTTCATTATTACGATCAGGTGGGTTTTCTGAAAGTTGAAGCTGAGGTGTTTCAGGGAAAGCGTAGCCTACCGCTAGCTTAGCACATTGACTTGGCACTAAGTCTTCGCTTACCATCACAGTGTAGCAAGAAGCTAACAGGTTCCCAACATGATTTATCATCTCACTGACATTACCTAAGTTAATGGTTCATGGAATCTTTATTTAGCACCTTGCTAGCATCCCATTATTATAATAGCGTTGTGTTACTAGCACCTACTATGACAAAATAGAAGGACAACAGCAATATGTTTAGAAGCAACCGCTCCCTCAAGAGCCAAACTAATCATTATATTCTCGACTTCATCTACCCAAACTGAGATCTGGGCTGCACACTCTTCATAGATTGGATTTTTTTTTCCTCATATTTTGCAGAACACTCCCTGAACGTGTCATTGTGCCTCCACACACATTCATAGGCCTTTAAAAGGATTCTCACCCACACACACTCTCCAGAGCAGCACGAGTTTCCAAACACAATAGGCCCGAGTCTGTGTATGAAACAGGAAGAGAATGGAGCGGAGCATCATTCAGCTCTGCAGAGATGCTATTCAGAGCTCGCTCAGTGATTATCCTCTAAAACCCAAGCAGTAGGTGTGGCTGGATTGCAATCAGCCAGTTATGAGGGTGATATAATTCTACACAGGAAACTTTCAGCTTTCTCATGCGTACAATATTGCTGACCCCAGCAGAGCCCCCCGGGGCCCAATAGTTAATTGCTGCAGATATGCACCGGTCATTTCTTTTAAAATGCATGGAATTGGACGAGGGCTTCATCACTTCTTTATTCTGTGCTGCGGTTGCCATGACGAGGGATTGTATGGTTACATTCTGCTTCGAGTGAAGGAAGCTGGGGTCTGATGCGACTCTCGACACGTAGCTTCACAATGAGCGATCGAGATGTAGACAAAGCGCATGCACGTATGAAAGAGATTTTTATACAGGGGTGAATGTTTTTACATAGCTTTTTTTTTTTGTAAAGAGACGCTTTCAAAAGGATGTGATTTCTACACGGTGACAAATTGGATTGCACCAGAATCCTTTAAAAGGTTTCCTTTCTGCGAAATTAATCGTTAAGTGTAAAAACAACATGGAGAAAAAGACACAAGTGTGAAAAAAAGGTTTAGTCACACAAAAAGTGTAAGGAGATTTGTATTTGACGTAGGTAGCTGTATGTTTCTAATACTTAAAGGCAATTTAAAACATGTTGACTGAACTTTACGCATTTAAAAAATGTTGTTTGTACAAATTTTTTTAAAATGCTGCATGAAAAGAAAACAAATTATAGAAACTGAGAGACTAAGTTCTATACTATCTTTAAGGGTTCTCCTTTATTTTAAAATATTTAAGAAAATAATTTGCCTAATCTTGCATTCATAACAAGTACAAACACTTAGATCAAAGAGTGTTTTGAATCTACCTTTGTCTTGGCGCATACATGGATATTTCACAGTCTATGTATATTCATGTCGATATCAGTTCCTAATTATCTGGCAAGCCTAGCCTTCATCCTTATGTGTTTCAGAGTCAAAACAAAGGAACGCAGTATCTCCAGACACAGAGCAGATTGCTGATTGACAACATTATTGTCATTTGAGAGCAATCTGTGATTCAGAAGAATTAAGTTAATAAAGTTCTGAAGACGCTCTATGTTCCTTAAATGATTCTGACATGGAGCTGTGCTGCTCTAAAGTTTGGATTTCTATGATTTCAGTCCCCGACTGTCTTTGTTTCCTGCTGTGATTCGGAAACTTTTCAGCACCATTTTAAGACATTTGACCCTGATTCAAAACTTTTTTTTAAAGCTTGGGTTCTACATAGAGGGCTTTTGAGACTTTTGCTGTTAATAACTTGTTACTGGTATTTGACTAAAGAACTCTGAACATACAGAAATAGAAAATAAATCTGTCTAAATAACATCTAAAGAAATGCATGCTGATGACTATAGTTGGTAGGCATTAGCTGGAATATAAAAAGCATGAAGCCTTACTGGGCCAAATTTCAAAATTGATAACAATATCTTTAAAAATTAATGTT
This sequence comes from Danionella cerebrum, assembly GCA_007224835.1. Lineage (NCBI taxonomy): Eukaryota > Metazoa > Chordata > Actinopteri > Cypriniformes > Danionidae > Danionella > Danionella cerebrum. The sequence continues at coordinate 928,389 of SRMA01026961.1, read as the reverse complement.
TTATACACTTTTATGTACAGGTGTATCCCCAAAAAGGCCACTTGGAGGCAAACTTAATGAGACTCATCCTGGGCGCTGCTTGTTAGATATTTCTAGAAACATAATATCCCAAAGGAAAAACATTACAAAATTTGAAAATAAAACTGCAATAAAATATATGTTAAAAATGAATGCTAATGACTAAAGATGGGAGGTATTAGCTAAAAAATATAATGTATGAAGGCTTACAAAGCCAAATTTCAAATTTGATAACAATATCTTTAAAAATGAGGGTTTTATACACGTTTATGTACAGGTGTATCCCTAAAAAGGCCACTTGGAAGCCAACAAATCTCAATGAGATGCTGGAGTTTGACGGCTGCTTGTTAGATGTATATATTAGGAATATATACAACACAAAATTTGAAAATAAATCTGCCTGAAATTATATGTAAAAAAAATTATTTTTATTATTTTGAGGAATGAGCTAAAACATACAAAGCACGAAGCCTTACGGAGCCAAATTTCAAGATTGTTAGATATTTGTAGAAACACTGCATGTTAAACGAAAAACATATTTGGATCCCGGCATCCACTCCCACCTAATACTCTAAACACAGTGTAAGGGTTGGAGGCATTTTTAAAAAGAGACAAAATCTGGGATTTATTAAACACAATATGACAATTTTTTGTGGGGGAAATAAACACAGACAACACCAAGAAATGCTTTACCGTTTGCTTTTTGTGGATCTTTCAAAATGACAGAAACCATGCTAGAGCAGCACTTCAAATACAAACAGAACCGCCTCGAGTTTTCCCAGAATGACTAGCTTTCTGGCATTTCTCTGCGGCATCGGTGTAAGTGCTCCGAGTGTGTCTGTCTGCGTGAGGTGCTTTTGGAGAGTGTCAGATGCCCTTGGCACCCTGGCGCGGGCTATTATACGGGACAGAGAAAAAGCTTTGCTCTGAAAAGATTGTGAGTAAAACAAGACCCTTGTCCATTTCTCTGAGGTAGCTGTTGACTCTGAAAGCACACAAACACACATTCATACACTTGAACAGCTCAACACTTCCCCGTCAGAGTTTTAGAGGCTTCCTAACCTTCAATTTACGCCTGATGGCTGAGGCTGTACTCCTGTCGCGTGATTGGTCGTCAGTTAGTTCCTTTCCTTTCATACGAGGAATTGTTTCTTATTAACACAAACACATTCTGTTTTATGAAAGATTTAAAAAGATTGCTTTGTGTTATATGTAAGAAAAGATACAGGAGTATACCTCAGTGTCTGTAGTAGCTCATATCTGTAACATATGTTTTTGGGGAGGTTTACGTTCATATATTACAATAGTTAACTTTCAGTAAAAAAAAAAATAAATAATAATCTTTTGTCGCAGCTTAGTAAAATATTAAAATAATAATTACTCTGCAAATCCTTAAATAAGGTGTTAAAAAACACTGTAAACAAAGAATGCTTTCAGAAATATAAATCAAATAATACAAATTATACCAATGAGGTGCTACTAATCACACTTACTTTGAAACCCAGTCATTAACTGAAACAGCCCAACTCAGCTATGTTACATGCAAGATTGAGAACGAATCAAAATCGAATCAAAGTTTATTTCCAAACTGTAACACGACAACAACTGAGCGCTGAAGAATCAAACATGCTCCAGAGAAAGATAAACACAACATTCCAAACATTAAACTCATTGAGTCCCCATCCCTCTTTACCAAGCGCAAGATTAAAAAGATACATTTTTAATTTTCCTTTAAAGCCCAGCAATAGTCTATAGAGCCACCCAATGGATTTCAGCTTGGGGTGCGCTGACAGTTTGTGTAGGGTTGTGTGTAGGGTACCAAAACGTAAATATAAGTAATATGCATTTCCCAAATCAACAGGGAGTTGTCTATTTTACAAAGTAAAAACCTTGTGTCGTAATTTGACAAACTCCTCAGAGAGATTTTATCTGTTCATCTCCAAACGCCATCATTCTTTTCTTAACGGATATGGGATTTTTAATTGCAAAGTTGTTTTGACTTCGTTAAACAATCCGCACTCGGTGGCGACAGCTTTGCCATTCACAGGAAGTTGTTAATAACTTAGCCATGCAATGTCTGATCGTCCCAAATTTACCAATTATGTTAACAGTCCATATCTACAGTGTGCACTCCCGGTTATAGCACCACCAAGCGGCCAAAGAAAATACAACAATACAAAATACTAGTTTTGACATGTAATATTGGCAAAAATACTAATAGAAATATTCTGACTTAAATTGCAGCGCCACCTGTGGGTCATGACACTTTATGATATGGTTTTCATTATATAGTATTCTTCTTCAATTTTGACAATTCTCACTTGAATACGTATCCGAAATAGAGATTTGTAACAGTGCATAGTGCAACAAACTGGCCACTGAGAGGTGAGCCCTTTGATGGCTGCTTGCAGCTTTAATTTTAATTGAACCTAAAATGAAAACACAATTCTGAATAGAGTTATGGAAAGATGTTTCATTATTAGCTTTTTTTTTTAAAATCTCATAACAAATAAACACTTAGATACATTTCTATTTTGCCCTAGTTTTTTAATGGTTCAAGCCCACCGGTTTGTAAGGCTCTTCCCCCATACTCTACGCTCAAACCCTCCCCAGAGCAGCTCAATAGGGTTCGGATCCAGACACTGGACTCTTTGGGTTCAAATGTTTTGAAGATTGGGAAAAGTTTGTATACTGCCAACAATCAAGAGTTCTTCTCTTAAAGCATGTACACACGTATGCATAACCGTAAAAATAACCTAAAGGAGTTTTTAAATGAGAAATCCTGCAGCAATCTTTCTAAAGTCACCTTTGAAATTCCTGTCTTTAATTTGGATCAAAATTGGGATTTATCCCTTCTTTTTTTTTAATCTGTAAACTCTTGTCTCCATCATTTTTTATCATATGCAACTTATTCACCACTAGATGTCGCTTGGATCCAAAATCTTTCTGTAGGAATCATAAATATCAATATTATGATTTAAACATCAGCAAAATTGAGTCTGTTGGATAATATAAATATTTTTCTAGATACTTCAACGCAATCTTACACAAAAAATTGCAATATTGAGGTTGATTTCAGCTTTGTAGCGTTCCTCAATAAACACTGAACGTAATATTTCAAAGCGACACTGAATAACTGTGTCATCTTTCAAACTGTCCTGCATGGGATGCTTGTCACCAGAGCGCAAACAAGAGAACAGTTCACATCCGACAAGCGTGTGTCTGCGTATGAACACACCTGTCCGGGTAACAGTGGGAACTGGAAACTGTCCGTCAGCAAACGCAGAGGAAGTGATGATGGGGTTAGCACCAGAACATCCAGTCTCACTGCCGTCATGGACTACAGTTGCCTCTATCATTGGATCCCAGAGTCGGTATTTTCTTATTTATATCCTTACACTTGTGTTGCATTGCGTGATCGGAAACAAAGTCCCTCTTTAATCTGCACTTTGGGTTGATCATAAGTTGTGCTCATTGTTTGGGGAATTTATGAAAAGTCTTTCACAAACTACCTGCAATGTGTCAGTGGTAGACCGCTCTTTTTACCTGGAAAAACAGCTCTGTTCTCAGAAAAAATCTCAATGAATCTGGCACTTTAAATGATAACGAGCCCATCAAGACGCCACTCTTTGCTGAATCTATTGGTAACGATTGGAATTTATAGCCTTTAGCTGAACGTCTTAATTTTAGTTTTTATGTTTTGTGGATTAACAAGCGTTAGAAGGACATTGATCATTACAGGGTGACTGTTACACACCAAAAGCCAAATTTATGTTTGGAAAAGTACACTTTACATCTAAGATCCCTGTTAAAAGAAGACACTAGCATCACGATAATGCAACAGCTTCAGGTAAAACATTACATATCACATCTTTAAGGTTGTGATGTAGGTTTTGGTATTTTTAATAAATGTTATTGATGTATAAGTAAATAAATATATAAGTGATATCAATATGTTTGCAGATGTAGAGTAAACAGCAGAAGTGTTAAATCAACACAGCTGGTGTCAATGGCGTGGAAATATATAAACAGTAGAGCAGTGATAATTCAACTCACATAGTGTTAGACTCAACACTTTGGCAGTGTTCATTCAACTCGCATAGTTGTACATTTAACCCCAGTGCAGTGTTAATTCAACTCACACAGTGTTATATGGAACAATGTGACAGTGTTAATTTAACTCATGTAGTGTTACATATATCACTGGGGCAGTGTTAATTCAAGTCACAGTGTTACATATAGCACTTAGATCAGTGTTATTTCAACTCATAGGGTTACATTTAACACTTAGATCAGTGTTAATTCAACTCACATAGTATTATATTTAACACTAAGGTAGTGCTATTTCAACTCACATAGTGTTACATTGAACACTGGGGCAGTGTTTATATATATTTATATATATTTCTGAACCACTGACACCAGTACTTAACACTGTGAACTTTTCAGTGTACTTTAATCTTAAATCTAAACGTACAGAGATTCATTCATTTTCTATAAAAACACATTTTCAGATACTAGTTAGGGTCACAGGGTTTTGCTGGTAATCAGCACATTGCCTAAGTCCTGGGCAGGTCCCCAATCCACTGTTAGGCTTTTAAAAAAAAATTGTTTATTTTCTAATTGTGAATTTATACACTTAGATCAGGTGGTCTTGAATCATTTGAGCACTTTGTCAATTGTTGGAAATTTTTAATCACAAATCCAATTTGCACAAGAAGAGAAAGTACTGCAGGTAAAATAGAAAGACAGCAAAGTCCGGACGAGCACAGAGAGATTTCAGATTCAACCGCTAAACCACCATTCAACCAAATATATAAACAAATAAAACTTTTTAAACTCTTAAAAAACCTTAGGGATGGAAATTGATCATAGTTTTGACAATTCTATTCTATATTTTTCATTCTGAGTCTTACGTTGTGAGTCTTAAGAAGAATGTTATGAGAATATTAACAAAATTAAATTTCCAAATGGAAAACTGAAGCTTTTAGATTAAGAATAACCCCCCAAATGTAGGAAAACCATGTTACCCCTGTCAATATTACCCCTTGAACATTGTGACGGGTTTCTGGAGGACTCTGTAGAATTAGCCGCAGTAACAGGTGGAAGAGAGACTTTCAGAGCTGAGGCCAGACGGAGTGAACACATTCAGGCAGTTGGCTCTTATCAGCACTGGAATGCTGTCTCGAACCCCTCCGCACATGCTCAGAGACACACGTGCAGACGCAGTGCTGAGAAGCAAGAGAATAAAGATTGCTCTCCAACTGTTCAAAGATGTGAGAGTAAATGGAATTTCATTCCTAGCTTTTATCTTTGTGCATCTTTTTCCTTTTTGAGCAGTGCGTTTTATTGTTCTCTTCAACGTTTTCAAAACAATTGTTCTTTTATTCTTTATTTTTCTTAGCATTATATATATATTTTTTTTTTATAATATATTTTTTATTCAATATATTTTATTTTTTATCTTTTCTAGACTTTTGAATCAATGATACAATTGATGCCTCACCAATGTTTGTATTATTCTATTCGCTTTTGGTTCCCTTTCAGACTTATTTATTCATTATCTTTCCCAACAAAAAATCCCTTAAATCTAAGCTTTTCTTTCTGTAAAATAGCTGAATATTAACTAACACTTTTTATTATTTAACATATTAATTTTCTAAATATTGCTACTTTTCTTTTCTGTAGTTTTATATTATTTACTGTTTATTATCCATATTATTTGCTTGTACAATTCAGTAAAAAAATCATGATTTTTTTTTTGAAAACCTTCAAAATTTCAACTTAACCCCAATACATACCATAAGAGCTAGTAGGTACCTGCTGCACCTACTGAAACCTGTATATGGGTATTAAAGGGACTTAAAGCACAGTCTCCCCACTTTAATTATCCTAAAACTCGGTTTTACATGTAAAACAATCAACAATACAAAACAAATTTAATAACATAAATCCTAAGGTATCCATTTAATTAACCATTAAACTACTGGTTGTTGTTGTGACGGCACACAAATGCTAATGTAAATATTGGAAGGATTTGAAAATAGCAAGCATTAAGAAAAGAGAATATTTACATGTTATTATCCGTTTCAGAATCCTAAGAGCTGTAGTTTGGAGTTGTTAAATGGACAGAGTTGGAGGTGGGTGTATAGGGAGGTGTGGAGGAGAGTTTTGAGGTCAAATTCAAAGGTGAAATGTTCTACTTTAGGGCAGAGATGTGGCATGGAAGGAGGTGATTGAGTGTGCCCGGAGGTCAATGTTAGGAGGCACTGGAGGCTAGGGTTAGTGTGTTCACACCAATTACTGTGAAAAAAGATAGACGACGTGAATCCGTGGCCATTGGGCCATCTGAGGCCACCGCGAGCATGATTTGACAGAAAGAGGGTGGAGTCATGGTTTGAAAGCTCCGCCTCACACACGCATCATGTCGTATACAACTCAATTTGTAAACAAGAGTTTTCTGTGAACTCGGTCGAGAACGCCGTCAGTAAGCTCTGTTCAGTGTAGTTGTCAATCACATGACGTCTCCTAGATTTATGGGGGACAACGAAAATAAAATTCAAATAAAATAAAAACTCTCTGTCCATTGTATTGATAACTTTTGAATATCATTGAAACGGTTTGGAATTTCGGAAAGGAACGGTTGACTTTATGTTGCAGTTCATCTCCTCTGCTCTCCCGATGTGTCCTCTTGTATGCGTGCTGGGTCTGTTTGAAGGGTTAAATCTCCCAAAAGGAAGAATAAATGAATGGATTTAAAACAAGCAAGGTTAATAGCAATGTTTCATTAAAGAGGTGAGATGAGGGCTTCATTTCAAACATAGCATTGGAGAAACGCACTCATTTAAACCGTAAAACATTACCAGCGTTTTCTGAAGTCTGGGGGATGTGGGTGGATGTTTCTGGAAATAATTAGAATTGTAGATAATGGAACAGCAATGTGATATAAATCTTTGTGTGACTGGAAAATAAGCACAAGGAAATCTTCTTTATTGGTTTACTTCACTTACGGCGGAAAGGGGACAAGTGATCTCTTGAATGTTAATTTCAATAAAATAACGTTAATAATAATTGTGTAAATAACGTAGATTATGTGGCGTCTTTCTTTAGGCCTTCAATTGGAACAGAAAGGACAATATTGGGACAGGGTCAGGAGTGGGTGAAGAGAGGGGGAAGATTGGAAAATCCTGAAGGTATTCGTGATTCGAACCTACATCGCCCGTCCACTATACCATAGATCCAGACAAGAATTTGATTTATATTTTGCTTGATTTACATAGTGTTTATATTGGGGGGCAGAGTTACAATAATAATATAAATAAGTCCACAATTTAAATGCGTCCACAAGGGGGCGATCACAGAGCTTTTGTTTCACTAAAATGGGGGTTACTAAAAACTAAAGACTGCAACTCAAGCTAGAGCCCCAAACAATCTTATTTTTTTAAACTTTATACAATTAATTATTAAAAGCTAGAGAGGATTATCATATAAATGAATAAATACAGTGGTGTGCTAAGTTTAAGGGAGTTAGAAATATGATAGAAGTATAAATTATACAAAAAAATCGAATTACCATCAATTATTATTCTTAAGCTGGCACAAAGTAAGGTGCGTGATCAACCAAATATGCTAATGATCAGTGTCACAAGTAGGTTGAAACACAAGTCATGAATGGAAACAGAAACAGCTGTGTAGGAGGCTTTAAACTGGGAGAGGAACAGCCAAACTCTGTAACCAAGGTGAGGTCGAGACATGCCATGCCAGCACCAGAAGAATACCAGACAAAACTGGCATCCCGACTGTTGACAAATGTAAAAGTATTTTTATCAAATGTGTGATTTGAGTAAAGATCACTAAATCTCTTCAAAAGGGCTTCTTCTTATTGGTTACTGACCACCTCTGCATGCTGCTCACTTGATTACTGGTATTTTCTAGGCTTGCATTGATTTTCCTTTGCTTTAAAACAGTTAAAAAGTTGTTTGCTTTAAATTATGTGATTTCCTTCCATTCATTTCATCATCGTTTGCCTTTCTCCACATTTGAAAAGTATTATTTCGAAAATACCTTTTGGTCATGCATCTGTTTTTTCTACTGCTTTTGTGAGGCACTGGTCACTGTTTCTGGCTGTACACTGTTTTGTACGAAATCTAATACATGTGCCTTTGTCGTCGAGGTTATGAAACAGCAGCCCGAGCGATACGAGCTCAGAATGGACAAAAGAAAGGAGTGCATCCTTCATTTCCTCCAAAACTCCTGTGCTTTAAATAAAGGAGCGTCAGAACCCAGAAGCTTTATTTAGAGACCATCTTTATGACCAGGGCCTCTACATAACGATCAAAGTTTTTGGTCCGAACTACACGCCTCGATTGAAAACCATGGGCACCAACAGGAGCTCACCCATCTGACCGAAAGAGAGGTGACAACGAAAAAGAGATATCGGAACCGTTTTTCAGCTGGCTCTTTGATGTGAGAAAAGAGCCACCCGGTGGCTCTCAAACCACATTTTAATAGTGACCTCTATTAAATAGAAAAAAGGCGCGTCACAATTATTTTCCTTTCTCCACGTTTTTATCAAATAGCTCCCTATGTTCAGCCCCCAACAATAAACCATTTGACATCCATCCATCTTCTCTCGTTTTCTTTTTCTCTGTCGTCGTCTTATTCTTTCCTGTTTCCCTGTGTGGTGCAGAGTGCATCTGACGACAAACGCCATCTGCTGGCAAGGAGCGTCATTGCATCAACATTTCCCGACCCAGACGAAGAGTAACCTGCTGAAAAACCATCTTAAGATTTGGGCGAATCTCAATTGGGATCGGTGTGTAGAGGCCTTTCGGCTGCGTTCCATCTACTAGCCACAAAAGTCTCAGAAATGTTAGGCCAGATGTGGGTCATATCTAATTGTATTTATATGAGTAAACATTTTGTGTAGCTACTTTTTTGCCGTTATGCACTCACAGGCCACTTTATTAGGTACACCTGTCCAACTGCTCAAATCAGCCAATCACAGAGCAGCAACTCAAGGCATGGTCAAGACGATGCATCAGAATGGCCAATAAAGGGGATTTAAGTAGCTTTGAACTTGACATGGTTGTTGGTGCCAGATGGGCTGGTCTGAATATTTCAGAAACTGCACAACCATCTCTAGGGTTTGCAGGTAATGGTCAGAAAAAAATATCCAGTGAGCTGCAGATCTGTGGGAGCTAACGCCTTGTAGATGGCACAGGTCAGAGGAGAATGGTCAGACTGGTTCAAGTCTGCTCAACACGTTGAACCGAATGGGCGCCAGTAGTAGAGACTGGGTGCAACTCCTGGCAGCTAAGAACAGGAAACTGAGGCAGCACCAAAATTTGGGGTCAACAACATGAAAGCCCCTATCCTGTCTTGTATCAATGGTTCATGGTGGTGGTGTAACATTGTAGGGAATATTTCTTGGCACACTTTGGCCCCATTAGTATGAGTTGAGCCTCCCTGAGTATTGTTGCTGTCCATCCTTTTATGAGCAGATCTTCTGACGCAGAAAAATGCTCCATGTCATAAAGCGTGAATCATCTAAAACTCATTTCTTGAACATCACAATGAGTTCACTGTACTCAAAAGGATCTCCAGATCTCAATCCAGTAGAGCAACTTTGAGATGTGGTGCAATGGGAGATTCGTATCATGGATGTGCAGACAACAAATCTGCAGGAACTGCGTGAGGCCATCATGAAGGATTATGGCAGTTCTGAAGGCAAAATGGCGTTCAGTCTGGTACTAACAAGGTGTACCTAATAAATTGGCCAGTGTTGGCATTGCCTTGTGAAAGTAAAGCATGAAGAGTTACTGGAGACACAAATTTTCGCTGTATAATGTAAACTTTACATTCACATTTAAACAATTTAGTTTTATTTTCACGATGACAGTGAGTAGAGTACTCTACAGACATCTGCTTAGAGTTTAGCTCTCCATCCAAGCTTCCACATCAAGCAATACAATTTTAAAAGTGGGCCTTATTCAAGCAAGCACCGGTTCGTGCAAAAATCTGAGGTTCTTTATCAAACACACTCCACAATGACAGATGTACTGCGTCTGAAACCATCAGAAAAGTCTGATCAGACACCAGCGTTGAAGCCATTTAAAACCTGACACTCCCTGTCCGAGCAAACACAGCAGGCTGGAAACATGCAAACAAGCTGTTCCCTCATGTCATCATCATTTCATCTTCCCAAATCCATCCGCTCTCTTCATACACACAATAAATGCATCTATGCTGCATCAGCTCTTCAGAAATTCATCGCATTAGTGAATGTGAACACTGTCTCTCAGAAAATCACTATGGTTCCATCACTAGACGTTCTCCCGTCGCCGGCTCTAATTCTGACCTTGCACAGAGCAATAGACGAAACAGTTACTGAGATATGTGAAAAATCTGTTGAAAAATGAAAGCAAGAAAGATATGAATGGGTTTTTCTAGCCATCTAAAACAAAAGCTCGAAAATACATTGAGCCTGAAGTCTACAAACACTTTCATCTTTGTGAATGCATGGAAAACCTCTTCGGACGCTTTGACACAACTTTTGGAGCGCATGCACCCTTAGAATTCTTCTAACAGTGTTGTCCAAACCATCTTAATCTCGCTCTCCTCGGGTTATTTCCCCAAAAATCCTACAAAACGACTCACTGTTGAAATAAACATTTTAATTTAAGCATTCATTATTTGTTTGTCTGCGGTTAAACATTCACAATCATCCTGAGGTCAAATACTTGTTTTTCTTAATGTATATTATGGAATTTAAGACAGGCAGACTTTAAGCATCAGCGGACACCCTTCCGAAACCTTGACTTTTGGCACCAAGCTCACAGGAAAAAAAGTTCAAAGCTCATTTGGCTCAAATTCAATTGTTTCTCCCAAGTTCATTCAAACTATCCCAGAGTTTGGCAAAGCTCCTGTGTCTATTGCTTTATGTAAGATTAAAAAGATTTTAACTTTATTTTCTAGGCTTACTTATTAATTTGCAACATTTGGGTCAATTCAACTACACTTAAAATTTTATTTTTGGACATTTGTGGTGATATAATAAAGATTCAAGGGCATCTTTGATAAGACAACAGAACAGGAGAAGTATTTAAGCACTTTGATGTTGACTAGCCCACATCTCTGTTCACTATGCGATGGAGCAGTCAGTGACATCATATAATGTTCTCTTTATCACTATACGTTAAAAAAGCCAACCCCCATGCCTTTATCATTTACCAAAGCTGAGATAAAGTTCAGAAAGTTTGGTTGCTAGGGTAAGCAGTTTGGTTGCTATGGAGCAGTCAGTGACATCATATAATGTTCTCTTTATCACTATACTTTAAAAAAGCCAACCCCCATGCCTTTATCATTTACCAAAGCTGAGATAAAGTTCAGAAAGTTTGGTTGCTAGGGTAAGCAGTTTGGTTGCTAGGTAGCCATTTCATATTATTTTGTTTACGTTTCCCATTTTTTTTTAATGACAATTATAATAAAGGGTATAAAGGGAAAAAAAACATATCATCCACTTTGCAAAAGTAATTGAACCCCGTTCTCTAAATACTTTTGCAGGTTGGTTGGTTTGCTCTTGCACAGACAGATAACCTCCACAAGTTTGGTCTGATGGAAGTTTCTAAGAGGTTTTCAGTTTGAGAAAACTTGGAAGATATCCCAGGATTCCTTAAGTGGTATTTGGGATTTATGCATCGTTTCTATACCGTAAATGAGAATTTAACGTTTTTTTATTTTTCTAAACAATAGCTGAGTGAATGCAAAACATCAAATTGTCTCGTGTTCACACTCACCTTTAGCTCCTTAAAGAAGATACAGCTCCGTGCCCACTCCACGATGGAGAACAGTGTCTGATCAGCCATGTGACACATCAGCCCAAAGGTGCTCAGCCGCTCCTGCTTGGTTGCCAGGCGGCTATTCTGCTCCTGATTGGCTGCCAGCCGTGTGCCTTGCTCCTGATTGGCCGCAGAGCTACGAGAGTTCTGTTCCTGTTGCAGGTGCGCCAGGTGTGCACTGATTTTATTTTGAACCTGCAGCTCGTCTTGTTCACACCGAACAAACTCCATGATTAACGGTGGCACGGTCAAACCAGGCGGTGCCATTGGTGGGCTGTTGGACACCCGCGACTGGTCGATGTAGGTGTAGCCTGGAACCGAGTCTGGGGAGCTGGCGCTGGTATAGTGCTCGGAGCTTGTGTAGTGGTCAGGGTATTCAGATTTAATGGCACGGTTAGACAGGTTTGGGTAGGGGTACTGTGCAGGCAGAGGAGTGTGGGCAGGGATGGACATGGACAGACTCAAGGAACTGGAGCCGTACAAGCTGCGTTCATACTCTGAAGAGGCCATTGAGGTGATGATGTTGGGGTGTGTGTTTTTAGGTGCTGGGACGGACAAAGCGGTGCTAAAGCTGTAATCAGACGGTGGTGATGTCATCAGAGGGGGTGTGGCTTCCATCTTTAAGCCACTTGCTCGGATGAGAGCTTTCTTTTGCTGCTTTAACGCCCGGTCGCGTTTGTACATGGGGCCAAATTTATTGCGGCCTCCTCGCATCCTGTCTGCACGGACCGCTGTAAACAAACAATACCAGATTACTTCCTATAAATACTTTTATTGGAAAAATGCTAATGCTGGTGTACAATTATTACATCCTTCATGTGTAACAGGTTGCACTCTTAAAATTTCTGTTGGTAAATCAGATGAAATCTTGGTCAAGTTTGAGTAACTTTACTCTCGAATGTGTTAAAATCCCACAATTGAGATGAAAAGGGAGAAAATCTACATTGGATTGAGGATGAACCAAATTCAACTTGCTTCAAACAGGCCTTCTTGAATTGAAACAGAAACGGCAGTGTAGGAGGCTTATAACTGGGAATGGAACAGCCAAACTCTGCTACCAAGGTGAGGTTTACAACACGTCACAAGGTAGGTATCCTCCATCAACAAGGTCTATTGCAGGCAAAGATATCAAAGCAGGCGAAGGTTTCAAGATGTGCTGTTCGAGCTCTTTTGAAAAAGCACAGAGGTCATGGAAGCCAAAGAAAGACACAAAAAGCTTTCAAAAATTACTATTTGAAAATGGAAGTGAAATCAGCAAAGAAATGGCATAAACAAGTGGCACCCAGGCACAGCCATCTACTGTCCAGAGAACAAAACCAGAGTGTTTTGGTTTGAAACTGAAAAAATTGGCAGCAGTTGCTTTGTCGAGAGGCCTGGAGAGCGGTACATTAATGGGTGTCTGCAGGTAACAGTAAAGCATGGTGGAGATTCTGTGAATGTTTGGGGGTGCATTTCTGCAAATGGATTGGAAATTTGGTTCAGGATGGATGTAATTCCTAATGCCAATGAATACAGGAACTTATCCAGCATGTAATACCATCAGGGAAGTGCCTCAAATCTATTCCACAGCAGGAAAATGACCCAAAACAGACATCCAAAGTCATTGAGCCAAGTTCCTTCAAGAACTGCGGGCAAGTGTACCTTGAGGAATTCAAAGGCAAAGGATGGTTGCACTAAATATCGATTATTTTGTTCAATGGCTGCTTCTTGTTGATTCCATTTCTTGAAAGAAAGTTTTCACACCTCTATAAGATGTGAACAGTACTGTAAATTGACACCAGGTATAAACTAAATTCCAATGTGGAATTCACCATCTACCTTCCGGTTCCACGATTATCCAACTGTGACCAAGCAATACCTCAGAAGCCTGCTCTCATGTGGCTGAATTTAAATAAAAAGTATTTAAAATAAAAATTAGTTGATATTTGTTGATTTAGTGCCTGCAGAGTGAAAATTAGAGTGTTAAATCAACTCTACTTGTGACAATGACATGCAATGATTTTAACACTGACTGGTGTGCTTAATCAACTCTTGTAGTGTCATTGTAGCTCACAGGAAGTGAATGTAAACATTGTTGTGTGGTCGTTACATGTGTCATGTTGCTTGTTTTTTGCTTTATATTAAAGATTAATGGAAAATAAATAAATAAATCAAAGTGTTTGGATGGGACTCATGTTATTTATAAAGGGTAACTTATTGAGTTCTTTTGCTGGTAATAATATTATGAGCCTCTTTATTTTTGGCATCTGTTATACTCAGGTTACTGTTCACGTTTCATTATTTATTTATTGATAATCATGTATATTAAGTTAATTCAAAGAACATTTATGGGAATGTCATGTATGGGATGAAATACAATTTTCAGACGCTAAAATTCAAAAACATATAAGCAAAAATGCACAAAAAGTGCAGACAAATAGACAATGTTATTTATCAGAATTGAATATGACTGTTATGCGATTACTAACCCAGCACACAGTCGTGAAAAAATTCTTAATAAATCCAATGGGCTCGTCTAAATTCTAGCTTTTAGTGTCAATTGTTTAGTGTGTTAAATTAGCTGCGCTGTATAAACGGTCCTTCAATAAACTCTGAAGATTGTTAAAAATAATTCTGATTATAAACGGAGCAGCGCTTCAGAGCTTAACCTTGATCCGGAAGCGAGGCTCGATCGAAAGGTGCCTCCGTTAACAGCGACCTTGCCAGAAAAACTTAAATCATCTCTTTTTTTTCTTCCTTATAATATCACCCTCCATGCAGTCCGATTTATAATTTGCCGAAAATGCATCCAAACTGAGCAAAAAAAGTCAACCACCGCGTCACATTTATATATAAAAAAGAAAAAGGTTTATGTCATTTTTTTTCAATGCCACATTTATTCACAAAGCGCAACATTCACTTTCAATTAGCAAAAATGGACTAAAACAAAGTAATCGTTTTGGCTCCGTACACACTTGCAAATAAATTGTGTATTTCGAAAAGCGTTGAGAATTAAAATATTTCATTTTGTGGCTCTAAAGCTTGAGGTTGTGGTGGAAGAATCGAGGCCGCTCACCTTCCAGGCGCATGCCGACACTGAGGCATTTCTGGAAGCGGCAGAAGGGGCAGCGCTTCCGCTGGGTTTTATCGATCTTGCACTCCTGGCTCTCGGCGCAGGTGTAGCGCTTGTTATTCTGCACGGTCCTCTTAAAGAATCCCTTTAGCAGCACAAAACACAGAAAACAATTATAAAAAAACGAAATACACAAACAAAACTCAATAGAGGTTTCCTTGCGAGGAAGAATTAATTTGCAAACACGCAGGTGCGGTCAGCGTATTTTCGGGTGTTTTCTTTTTTTATTTTATTTTTGCACCTTAACAAAAATTTTGAAAATACTTGAAAGCTGCACAAAAGCTAATTTAATTAATTACAATTTTAGCCTCAAGATTTAGTAATATTTATATCCAAGTAAAAAATTAATCGATTAAAGTAATTAATGGCAATATTATTCTTCCGGAATATTTCTGAAAGGGTGAATTTGCACAAATAACATTTAAAAAAATGCACCAAACACAGTTCACTTCCCAGTACACATACAATTCCAGACAACATCAACAATTAGAAGTTTTTTTCTGGCGCTGCGTGTTAATTGTGACAGATTAATCAGAAGCTCATAATATACTTTATCTCTGTTGTTTGAAAGCAAATTATTACATTTATAGATAATGGTTTAACCAGATCATCCTCCAATGCCATAGTTTTCAACATTAGCCGAAGCTTCGTGCAGCACAATAAGCATCCACTGTGTACCTTGCAGCTCTCGCAGGTTAATAAACCATAATGATAGCCAGAGACTTTATCCCCACAGACCGGACAGAGCTCTTCCAGATCCGCATCATAGCTGTAGTCCATCCCGCCCCGCCGAGCGCCTGCAAACATGCACCAAACACTCAAAACTGCAGGATTTTCTCAGATTAAACTCCGATATTTTCATTTCTTCTACACTGGTTCCATAGCCCTGATTTAAAGGAGCATTACAAAACACAGATAGCAGAAACAAAAAAGTTCTGTTCGGCTTCTTCATTGTGGAGGAAATTCTTACCCTCGATAGATATTTTGTAAACCTTTTATCTACATTCAGCCATGCCCTTTGAGGCAAACCAAGATCCATTTTTATGCTTGGCGGAATTTTCACCAATTACAGATTTTCAAGAATTACATTTGTTTCTAAAATATTACAGGAGACCCTTTCCACTGGAATGCAGTCTTAGCAGTGAGCGAGCAACATTCCTCCAGAAAATAAATGGAAGATGTCCCAAAATACGGCGGCATAGATCATATGAATAACAAGAAATAAGGTTTGTATTGTCGGTGAGTTGTAAGCAAATATATGCTAATTAAAAACCCGACATTTATATTTTTACTTGTTTAAAAAAAAACTATATATATATATATATATATATATATATATATATATATATATATATATATATATATATATATATATATATATATATATATATATATATATATATATATATATACTCCATTATATGTACTTGTTATACAATGTATTATATATAACAAGTACAACTAGTAAAAATAATGCAAAAAAAAATTCACTTTCGATTTGATCGCAAGGCTTTTAAAAAACGGTTTTGAAGAGGTAAAATGATGTTTAGTAAAAACAAAATCGCCTTATTTGTGACAGAAATAAAACTTATCATATACTTCGTTTATACAGTAATTTGAGACGCAGGAATAACGTGTATTTGCACTAAAATAGGGGCCTTGGGAAGGCGGCTATTTTAGTGCAAATAAACGCTCATTTAACATTAAACTGGAAACAAAATATAATCTCATTTCACACTGCAGGGAAGCATTATTAATGAGCTGTCACGTCTAGAACTATTGCTCGAACAAATAAAAGTGTGTAGAAGTTACCAGCAGCTGCGTAAATTGCGTTTTGTGAGAAGCGCAAAACCCTTGGAGAGCATGCAGGAGGAGCGGAGATGGTTTCTCTTGTTACCTGTCAGAGAGTCTCCGGGGTTCTTCCGAGCTGCTGATCTCCGCGGGAGGAATGCAACCAACACCTCGACCAGCCCCTGCTCCCCTGGTCTTAGAGAAATACAGAGAGAGTGAGGGGGAGGGGGAGAGAGAGAGAGAGAGAGAGAGAGAGAGAGCGATTCCTCGGTTAAATCCGCGAGTCCGCCCGGTGAGAACTGACCGCGCGAGGCCAGCAGCTCTTCGGTGTTTGGCCTCGTGTGTTCACCGTGCACAAGCTCTCCAGGACACACACACTCCCGCAGACACCAAGAGAGTGATGAAGGACAGCGGGAAGCTCCTATCTGAAACAGGTACCGAGGATGGGGAGGAGACGAAATCTGCATAATTTCATGGATTTCCGGAGTACAAAAATAACCAAAGAGTCCACTACTGAATTTCTTGACATTTGATATTTTGGATAAAAAAATTACATTTTGTAAAATTAATCCCATTTTCAAAGCAGCGCAAGAATGTACTAAACGTTTTCTTGAGACGAAACAAAAAAGTGAAAACTAGTAAAAGATAAATGCAAAGGTTACATCGACAGTAAAACAAGATAATCGACGACTTAGAGAAATTCTTAAATAAACAATAATCTGAAAGGTTTTCAGTTCATGGAAAACCGATGTAACATGCCATGTAAACAGTGTGCTGTAAAATTTACAGCATAATCCTGGGGCTGCTATAAAAATGGTGTACTTTTTATAGCATTGAACCTAAAATTTTATTTAAAAGTAATATCTTGTATAAGAAAGGAAATGCTTTCCAATAAAATGCTGCATTTTTTTACAGCACGACAGCTCTAAGTAAATTTAACACCATATAAAGCAGACATGGTTTCCAGGAAAGTATTTATATGCTTTACTAAGTAATTGAACTGAATAAAACACAAACATTCTTAGTGTGCATAAATATTTATACAGGCCTTTCATTAAAGTGTTAACTACTAAACTTTTTACAAAACCGCACACACAACTTTAAGATACACTGCACTTTTAGAATCACGATACTTTACACTTTTTAAAAGCAAAAACAAATGCACATTAAGCAAATACGTCACGCGTCAAGCACAAAAAAATACCAAACACCCACGAACGAACATTAAAAAAATTATAATAATATAAAAACGCTATCAAAAAGCTCACTTCACTTTCTAAAGATCAAACTTTTTGCTGCTGCAACTTTTCAGCCAATGGCAGAGTGATGTGACGCTCAGGTGGCGCGTCATTAAACCCATCAAGACCCGACCAATCAACTGGGATCGACTTTTCGAGTTCGTTTATTCTTCTATGCAACACGTTCAGGTTGCAGCTTCGCCTATTTTCACGCCTGAAATTCGCGTTTGAATTTTTTTTTTTACTTTTTTTTGTGCTCAGTGTACAGTAATCGCATTAGCCAAAATAAAAAAAGAATATGCACGAACTCCTTTATATACATAACATATTGATTAAAAACACATTTTTTATTATTTTTGTATAAAGTACACTAAAAACAAAATAAGCCTTGATTTATTGATGTTATATAAATCAGAGAAGTTGCATCTGATCACAGCAGCGCTTTTGTTATATGACAAATGTTAAATTAAACGAAGATGGATTTTTCCTATGAATAGAAAAAATTGGAAGATCATTGCAATCTCTTCAGCTCAAATCTATAGTTAAATTTAACAATCAGTCAGTGATTTAAAAAAGCCAAATAGTAAATAAAGAAAATAAAGTGGCACATCTGCCTTTAAACAATCGTGGATGTGTTTTGAAACAACAGCCACCTCAATGAATTTAAACACTGCATAAGCAACATCCATAAAAAAATAGTCAATGAACGTGATTTAATGAATCTTATCAAAATAATTAAAACGAAGCTGATTTAAAAGAGCTCTTAAGGTAAAACAATCTATAAATTGCTGTCAGTTTAGTGATGTTGCATCTTAAAAGCCTAAATATTCCACTTTAAGCGTTTATCTGAACGAAGCAGTTGCCTTTGGCTCTGGACGCCCGCAAACACACTCGTGTGGCATTCTCTGACTCCAGTGTGTCCATATGGCGCATTTCCCATCTCGCATTGTGCGCCACAATCAATGAAGAGCAAAGACGCGCGCGCAGGCGCTGTCTGTCAAAGGCGCGCGCGACATGTGTTTGAGCACAATGAACACAATGACGGGCGCACTTTAATTTCCCATTAATTTTTTAATTAAGAGAGCTCTGCACGCGCGGAGCAGAGGCCGAGAGCCAGGAGAGCGTGGCCCAGGCCACATGGCAAATAACCAAACCGATATTTTAATAATAGACTCATTGAATCTTATATTTAATTTTAAATTAAACGCAAGTCTGATAGTATTAAGGCCCAATTTAATATTAGAGGTGAGTTTTTGCAATTAAATAAAGCGAAATGTCCAAAAGTGTATGTGTGTTGACTGAGAAATATGTTACAATGTTGACAATAATTCTCCCAAATAAATACATAAATGAATAAAATAAACGTGAATGTAATGTAACTTTTTTTTCTAACCATCTATGTGCCTGAAACTGAAGCAAGTAATTACGTTATTTCAATAGCTTTAAAGCCGGAAAACCATTACTTTACTTTTGCTTGACATCCAAAAAAGGCCTAACCCTTTTTATTTAATGAGATGGCCCAAATAAAATAATTAAAAAACAGCAAATAAACTAAAAGCAAGTTTACCTTTTATATATATATATATATATATATATATATATATATAGTATGTACTTTTATATAGTGTATATTGCAAAACCCCATGTTTACTTGTCAAACAATGTTGGTGCACCAGATTAAGTATTTGCGACTCGTGAGATGGGGTCAAATAATTAATTCAAATATTAATGAATTAATCCACATTTCACTTGTGGTCAAACAGTTCATTTTTAGATTTGATAAAACCTTTTATACTTCAGACACAGGAGTTCATCAACCTAATTCTTATGATTCAGTAGGTGCCTACTGTATCACCGAAAGATGAATATTGTTGTATATTTTTTTTGTATTAAGGCTGAGAATGTTTCTTATGGTTATCCTAAATCAAAACCCTTTTGTTTTGAATTTACTTTGGTCAAACGTGATAGCGTTCGCATTAGTTTGTATAGGTTCCAATCTCAGAAAATGCAAGAAGAAATCAAAAGTGTGCGTGTTGCTATAAATGAATGTTAAAGCCAAATATATATATCCACTTACATACAAAATTGCTAGTAGGTGGAGGAGGGACCATCATCTCATTTGAATGGCTTGATAACAATCTCATCAGAGTAGGTATTTAGAAATCAAGAGTTTTTTAATTGTGAGTGTTTGGCACACCATTTTAAAATGATCATATTATGAATAATGCCAAAGGAATAGTCAATACAGAAAGAAATGTTTTCGTATTGCTGAGAAACGTTTACAATTAGCAAATCTGGACAATTAGGTCCATGTAAACGAGCAATCATATAATAATCAGCAAACCAGAAAAGTTATTGGTTTAAAACTCTGTGGCATGCCAAAAAAAATACAATTTCACGACCAGCACATAGTTCCTTTTGACTGGCGTGATGAATTTTTGTTTGAATCATTTACCAATCTGCAATCTATCAAAATATCCTTCCACACAAAACAAATACCACTTTAAGTGAAAAAGAGGAAGATTGTGAGGTTTAACAAAAGGATTCAGGCAAGGTCAGAACCCGGTGGAGTTTACAGAAGTCCTGAACACTGCACCTGAGAGAAAATCCAATAAAGAGACTGAAAACAGCTTTTGTCCTCCTTGACCTTCATGGCCTTTTAACAACAAGATTCAACTGGAAATGAATCAAAATTAAATTCCAATACAACAGGGAGTGGAAAGGCATTATTATGATTCAACGAAATGCTGGTTTGGGACTACACTGCGCTGTATTGCTGTTGAAAGTGAGATTAGTTCATCGACGCTGCTTATTAAAACCCCCCCCCACTGTTGTATATAAATAGATCTATAAAGTGTGCTCAGACATGCTGTGTGTGTTGAAATATTTTGACAGAGTGTGTTTGTGTGAACATGGTGGTCTCTCATCTAATCTGTCCTTCACCTACACACACTTTCTGAAGATTGCTGCTCAAATACACACTCTTACACATGTCAAGTGTGTTAAGTGTAGGTCTGGAACAGCAGGAACTTGTTGCTCTATTATGTGGCACGACGCTAAATTAAAAGCACATTTTATACATTTAACACTGCAGGATAAATTTAACAATAACAATATGAATATGAATAAAAATAGTAATACATAACATTTCAGGTGCATTTTTCTGTCATCAAGGACACTTTAGAGAAATTGCTTTATCAAACTTTATCATTTTCTGGTGAGATTTTGGGTCATCATCTAGGCATGAGCAAATATATTAGTCAGGTGTGAATTATTGATGTATTTAAGCAAAATAACTCAATATTTGGGGCTACCAACTTTTGCATTTAAACCAGCAAAAATTTGCACTTGAACTTTGTAAGGTTGTAGGTCAAGTACGTTTTCAGTATGAGGTGCAGAGTGTGCAGAGGTCCCCAACGTTCTGCAGTCAATCAACAAGAGGCCACCAAATGCTGTGTTGCATAGAGATGCTGTGTGCATAACGTGCTGTGCAGCTGCATCCAAGTCATACATCACCAAGTGCAATGCAAGCCTCAGATGCTATAGAGTACAGCTGCACAGGTGCACTTCAATCTAGTAACCTCAAGGGGGAGTCTGAGACTGGCTGCATTGTGCCAACTGTAAGGTGCAAGGTTGGATTTTTTTTTTTCAGTACCATGCATTGGTTTCTTTGCAAGGGACTTAAAATCCTTGGACAATTCCATGCTCTCAACTTTGTGGGTCCATAAATACAGACTTTCTCAGGATAGAACCTCACTAATGCGCTTTTGGAAGGAAAATCCCAGCAGAAACTCGTGAACCTTGTGGAAAGTCTTCCGAGAAAGGTTGAAGCTATTATAGCTGCAAAGGGTAGCAGTAAAACCCATGGATTAAAAAGGGAAGTTACTTTGAGTGCTTTCAAAACACAATGTAATTAAATGCACTTGAAAAAGTGGCATAACATCTGTACTAATCAAAGGAAATCTATGCAAAAGACAGATACATGTGACCAAATAGACAAGACTTGATGTATACACAGAGTAGTTTCTACTTATGTGCTTCTCTGTGTTTGTGGGTGGTGTTGGCCATTGCTCCGGCCCTGAGCTCTGTGTCGTATGACGCAAAATGTTTCACCCAGAGACCCTCAAAGCCTTGAATCTGTTACACAAATGAATTCAAACACTGTAATTTATGTGCTTAACCAACCCAGGCATATAAGTAACTCTGACTGGTGCCTTAACAAAGGGGGAGGAGTGTTTAGTGTGTGAAGGTCTCGGCGTGTTTTAGTTTCTTATCTGAGCCATCAGGAGCATTTCGAACATCCAGCTCAGATAAGATTAGTCATGTCAGAGTGAACCTGCGCGACTGGATGAGAGCTTGAATTAGACGACCGGCGTGTGGGTGAAATAAATTATGAGGTTTGTGTGATGTGGCAGGAAAGATGTCCAGTGTGAGGATTCTGTTCTAGTGCCCTATTGCCGGGAGGAGTAAGGGTTGTTGTTGAAGGGTTGTTGTTATATTTGTAAAACTTTTACCAACTTTATTCTAGAAATCGGGAAGGAACACATCCTATAGGGCAAACCAAATTTTTATGTTGAGGTACCAAAATGTTTACAACTAATATTAGTGTAGATTTATAAATAAATAAATAAATATTGGTCGGTTGCGATGGACTCAATAGTAAATTCACAATGATTACCTTTTTTTCACAATAGCCTCAGCAAATTTTTTCTGCTTAAAATTTGTGGGAAAAAGTCTATTTTGTGGAGAAAATATAAATATTTTTTAAAAAACTAAGCAAAAAGATTCAGTAACGTTTGTTAAGGAAACAGTTGGGAAAATGGCAACAATCAGGCTAAACTAGATAACAATTCAGACAGCTAACGTTAAACATTTATAGCCTGAAAATTGCGTTAGGGCTGAGGTACTCTCAACAATAAGTAGGCTAATGTTATTAGCCGAAATTATAAATTAGCATTCGTCGGCTGTGTTTATATAGTACCTGTCCGTGTGTTTGTGGGCGTTTTCTCTCGAGACACGTCATAAAAAAACGTTTGCTGTTTTTAAGTCACAGCAAGAGTTTATTTTCAACGAACGCCTCTTTCCAAACCGCGAAATAACGCGGCGCGCATGCGCAAACTCAAAGTAACCGTCGAAATTACAAGGAGACGTTTAATGTCAAAGATATTAAAATACTCAAAATGGTGGATTTTTTTTACTCACACGTGTAAAGAGTTTTTGTTGATCATAATATTTTCGAGCAGCCTACAGCTTAGCATAGCATACCTGGTCTTTTTTACGTTAAAAAAGTTTTGGTAACATATTTCTAGTAATGCTTTCCAATTAAAATGTCTGTTTATATAGAGTTACATTATGTTTCTGTTTGTTATAGATGCATTTTACAACCAGGGTTATAAAATGCTTTAGCAGTAGACAGTTTAAAAAAGTAGTCTTTTGGGGTATTTGAGGTTAAATATTGCTTTCTTTCAACCACATCAACAGCAAGCATGTAGAAAAAGTTCAGGTTTATATACATAATAAGACTACAGTAAAATTCTCAGGCTGAACTATGATGAGTGAGATTTGGAATCAGGGAAAAAACGATGAGCTAAAAACAGCCACACAACTGTTTGGAACCTCCAGGAAGGGGCGGAGTCTGACACAGGAAACTGGAACTCTTCTGCGATTCAGGAAATCTGACTTTCTTTCTGTGCTAAATGTGTTGTATTGTTCGTATTATACAAACTACTCCATCAAAGCAGATATGATGGAGAAGGATAGAGGAAAGAAAGCTGAATAAAAAGCGAACAAGGTCATGGGCATCTATATTAGTTCAAGTGGACACTCAAAAATCTGCACACAAGTCAAAAAGAAACAAAGACGTGCTTCTTCTATATTCAGCACTTGAAGGGAACTCTGCAAAATTTTGACATCTGAGATACAATTTCCACATTAATAAATTTATTTACTTTCAATAGGCAAACTCCTCCACTGTAACTTCCCTTGGCTTGACTTCCAGTTTAAGCGATCTCCTTTTAAGGATGTCAGAGTTTGAGGGATTGCAATGTACATTTTTAGGTGGCTATTCATATAACATGAAACAATACTGTTTGAAAATGCAACTACTTGAATACTAAAGTGGACTTTCACATCCATTATGACAAAAAAGTGTAATCTTACATTTCGAATCCCTCTTTCTGCAAAAAATCTTCGTATTCCATTCCATTTCCGTTAGTCATAATTAAAGTTAAACAGAAGGCAACACGAATAATAAGCACAGACATGTTCATCAGATGCTCTTTATGAAGTAAAAAAAGTACAGTGTCATTTTAATACTGTAAACAAAGAAGAAAAACTTGAAGCTACACCAGATGAACAATAAAAACAAACAGAGACAGACAGCTGAGTGAAGCCCGTTTGTCACAGGCCTTTTTTGTCATCAACTACACAGGCACTTCAAGGCCTCGTATGGTAACAAAACAGAGAAACGTCGCACACACACTAAGAAAATACCCCCCCACCCCCTTCGTTATCTATCAGAGCGACCCTCACATGCTGTCCACGAACGCTGCTATACTTCACACATTGTCTGCTGCTGTAGCAAAATCAGAAATGTAAACTTTCCTCGAAGGAATGGAAGGTTTAACCAAGAGACATTCTTGCAATGTTTGTACAGTTTGCAATCAAACTCAAACCTACCGAAGAATGGCTTTTTTTGGAAATACTAGGGAAAAGTACACCCGCATGTTGCTGCATCTACTCAGAATTTCGTACAGATGCAAATTTCAAGCTGTTTTTGAACAATCGTGTCATTGTGAAAGCATCGAAAACATAATTGAATCAGTTTGTGGCTCAGTCGTCTTATATTTGCTTTTTTGAAAAAGTCGGAAGGGGTTTCTAGTGTTATATGTAGGAAATGGTATTGAATTATCGTTCAGCGTCACCCCATCAGTAATTTTGATGCCTGGGCAAGCATCTCAATGCTTTTTGTCTCAAGGTTTTTAGACTAAACAAGACATTTCCAATGCAGTTTAATTTCTCTTCCAAGGATTATGCTCAATATTTAGATTGAATGGAATTATTTTATTCAAATATAGACGTTATGCTATTTGGATCAGTGAGAGTCAAAATGGTGTGAGAGCCATATTACAGGTAAAGGTTTAGATGTGACAACATTCAGGATCAACACTTTTCGTGACACACAACTCCACCAAATTCCACCAAACTCTAAAGTTTGCATTGTGCAAGTTGTTTAAGCTACAGGTAGACTGGGTGAGAGAAACTAGGACACTGAAGAAGCGGAATACTTCACCGTGCCTCTGAAAATATAGAAAGCTCGTTGAAAAACTGAAAATATCATTTTGAATGGAGGGGGGGGGGGACTGTTCTGCAACTAACTGCTCAAACCAATTTTCAAGGGACGTAATTCTACAGACAGCAGAAATCCAACAACATCTAAAGCACTTATTTAATTCTAAACCAGCTGCAACCTCTTCTGCGAGCACTTCTTGAGACATTTTTACAAATGCTTCTTGTGTTTACTCCCTAACCGTAGGTCGCTTTGGAGTAAAGCGTCAGCTAAATTAATAAATTTAAATGTTACAGGAATCTGAATTTATGATTGCCGTATTGTGTCTTTTGCTTAATCACCAAATTAATTTTCTGTGCCGTTTAGGTGTAACTTACATGATTAGCTGTATTATTTTGTGCCATTGATGAGTATATGTTACTGTTAGCAACTTTTTTTGGTACTAGCAATGACATCAGAACTGTATAAATGTCAGGAAATCTACTTTCTGGCCAAATCTCTACGATCACAGAAAGCTAGTCATCTGATAAGATGAGGGGATCACAGTCAAGTTACATTGTTTTCAACATTAGCATGCAATCATCAGGTGAAACTCTTCACCTGGGACTTTTCCATAATATATACAGCCACTTTGCTGATTGTTTTGCCACTCGAAAAGGAAAACTAGTCGTAAGGTTTTGTACCTTAGAACAAATTTAAACATAATTGTTGTCGTCCTTAATGTTACGTGTCCTGTACTTCAAAAGTAGAAAATTACCATGGTAAAGATTAAAAGCAAAAGCATCAAAACAGTATTTGTAAACGTTTGAAAATAGCTGCTCTCTGTTTGTTCACAACTTTAAGGTCGAAAAGCATTTATGTTTTCAGTGCTTTCTGTACATTTTCTCTAAATGTTGTTTTAGAAGAGATAAAATACCCTTGATTCTCTCATGGATGAATAAATGGCACACGTAGAAATGGCTCATGAAGAAAAATGGACATTTGGGGCTAATTACACACAGTAAAACCTACCTAAACAATATCAAAAATGTTAAATTGATACTTCAACATAATAAAACAAAAGTTATAATACAAACATATAAACCCTGTTTAAACATTCACACTTTCTCAGAGATCCATGCGAGTGGAAATCACATGTGAGACACACACACCTGGGTTCAAGCATGTGCTTATTGCAGTTTTGTACCCCGGCGACTGGCTCAAAGATTACCGGAAGTCACCATCGATCATGTGGCACACACAATTTTGGAAATCATTAAGGGATTCTAAGAACTAACAAGAGAAAGCTCCAATCATTAAATAACAGACATTGTTATCACTCTGGCAACATCACACCTTTAACATCAACAGGCATATTTTATCAGTGACATCCTGCAACACAAGGACATCTGAGATCACAGCTTGCATAATTAATCGTAATGGATTACAGTGCGTTACTCTTTACCACGTCTTTCCTTCATTTCCTGAGATAATCATTTTTGGTTGCTTGCTACATTTGGTTTGAAATCACTCACAAACTGGTCAAGAGTTTTACATTCAACGTTGTCATGTAATAAATACATTAAGAACCCAACAGGAGGCGTGGCTTAAGTCCTAAAGGCAGAGCTCTTTTCTAGCCAGGGGTTTTGATTGGTTGTGCAGGAATACAGTACCGCCTTTAGCAGGAGTGGGAGCTGCTCCAGAGGAATGGACAACATTTTGCCTGGAAACGGTGAATTAATTATCAGTGAATAATGTTTTAACTCAAAGAAGCAAATTCTGAAATAATTTGGTCAACCTTTTGCTCTGGCTTGTGATGCCAATATGCAAATTACTTAAATTGCAATTCAATAACTGGAGCTGAGAAGAAATGGACAAAGTGTAGGTGGAGCTAAGATAAAATGATTAGTGTGGGTGGAGCTAAGATAAAATGATTAGTGCGGGTGGAGATAAGATAAAACAGTCAGTGTGGGCGGAGCTAAGAGGAAATGTCAATGTGAGGGTGGGGCTAAGATTAAATAGTCAGTGTGGGCGGAGGTAAGAGGAAATGTCAATGTGAGGATGGGGCTAAGATTAAATAAACAGTGTGGGCGGAGGTATGATTAAATGTTCAAAGTGTGGGAGGAGCTACGATGAAATTGTAAGTGTTGGCAGAACTAAGATGAAATGGTCAAAGTGTGGGTGGTTGTATGCCCACAAAGAGTGGTTCCATTACTCGAATCAGCAAGATTATTTTGAGACACACAGTTAACCTCAGTGATGTAAAAGTGGGAAAACTGTGATGGATCCACTTTTTGGATCAGCCTCAAGTGGCCAGTCAATGAATTGCAGATTCCTTCGTATTGGCTCCATGATGTAACCAAGGTGGAATGATTCCAAAATTATCTTTTTAAAGTGCTATAAACATGTGAAATCATCCACTTTTCTCTTTTTGGTACCCACCTGAGGTGTGGCGTATCTCAGACAGGAAGCTGATGATGTCAGAGAAGCGTTTGGGCCGGTGCGGGTGAAGCTGTTCGGTAAGGCCACGACACACCGACAGGTAGTGTTCACTTAACTGTTCCAGCATGGATGTGTTGCACAAACCTGCTGTATCTACAACACAAACACTCAAATGTCACGCCTCTACTTCCGTAGAGCGACTCCGCATTCGTGTTCATGCACTTGTTACCTCGATTGAGCAGCATGAGGGTCTTTAAGCAGCTGTACTCCTCATTGCTGAGGTTCAGTTGAGGGAACTTACGGAAAAGAAAATTTAAGCTTTCCATGACCTCCATTGCATCCTCGCCAAACCTGCAGACACACATCAATTCATAAAACAAGTAATAATTTTATATAAAATGCTCTCCTAAATGTAAAAAATATATAGAAATTCAATTTATACAAATAGAGACCATCTCTTTCCCACCAGAGATTCATAAGTACATATTTGTGAGTAAAAACTTTCAGCAGCATTTAAATATTCCCCCCTTTACTCACACACTAGCAAAGCAACATAATAAAGCAACGTTTAAATTACATATCTATAATAAAGAAGAAATGAAACATTGTGTTTACACCTTTAACCCTCATTCATCCGATACTGCGCCCTGATTCCATAACAAATGTCTAGCTTAGAGTAATATATATATATATATATATATATATATATATATATATATATATATATATATATATATATATGATATCGAACAGAGATGAAACATGAATCTGAAATTAAACTACAAGCTTTATTGCCATTTATCGATAAAATTGTTACATTCTATGAAATTGCACTTTTTTTCTCAAAAATCTTGTGATGTTTTAAAAAACGTTACTTCCTAACATTTCATTCTTCTAGGGGAACGCCTGATTTCTTCTTGTTGCTAAGATCAATATATTTAAAAATGTAAATATTTATATATATAAATAAATAAAATATAAATAAAAACCAGAACAAACAGTAAAAATATAGTTTATAAAATGTGTTTAACACCATTTTGGGAGTTCAAATAAGTCTTAACTTCTGTAGATATGAAAGTGATCTCACCGCTGCAGGACATGTGAGGAGGGCACGAATTGCTGTGTGACGGTTGCCAGATCTCCCAGGATCTGGGCGCTGTGCACCGTGAGCGAGGAAAGCAGGATGAGCTGATGCCAGGAAGTGCCCAGCAAACGAGTGCAGTCAGTGATGGACAGATGACTGAAGAACGGCAAGCGCTTGATCCAAACAATTTGTCTGAAGAGCAGCTCGTCCGCCAAACGACAGAGAAGCGCCACGAGCTCCGACTGAGACACACTGTACCTGAAACACACAGGGATCACCGAAACGCGTTTCAGAACATGTTATTATTAAAAAAGCTCCAATACTTGCAAAAAGAT
This sequence comes from Danionella cerebrum, assembly GCA_007224835.1. Classification (NCBI taxonomy): domain Eukaryota; kingdom Metazoa; phylum Chordata; class Actinopteri; order Cypriniformes; family Danionidae; genus Danionella; species Danionella cerebrum. The sequence goes on along the minus strand of SRMA01026961.1, from coordinate 899,262 downwards.
AATCATGGTTTTTCTGAGAGAGGAGCAACCTGATCTCAAGATCTCCCCTCTGACTGCACACCCTTTACAAGACATTTTAGACAACTTGGTAGCGTTTGCAACCTATTTTTGTTTATTTTCCTCACTTTTCCAAGTTTATCTGATTGCAGCGTGCAGCTCGAGCAAATGCACGCCCAGTCCTCCCTTCGAGTTTATTGGCCACCGCATTCTTCCGGACACAGTACAACGTATCGGATCAATCCAGCCTTGTGCAACGCAAAGCTCTCAAAATCACACCAAATAACGCAAGGAGTCAACTTAAAACTGAAGACAACGTGACAAAAAAAACAAAAACGTTAGGATTAGGTTTAGGGTTTCGGTACAATGCTGTTGCCTCATTGGGGTTGGTATACAGTGGTACCCAGAGATACGAATGCTTTGAGTTACGAAATGTTTGAGATACGAAAGGTCTCTCAGGAAATTTTTCTTCGAGATGAGAAGAAAAATTTGAGATACGAAAAAAATATCTAAAAATACTAGGGGTGTAACGGTTCACGGGGATGTATTGAACCGTTTCGGTACGGCCTGTTCGGTTCAGTACACTTGCGTACCGTTTCGGTATTCTGTATTTTTATTAAATTATTATTAGCGCGATATTAAGCGCAGCGGAACTATGTTCCTATGCGAGTTTTCGCACGGACGCTATTGAGTGAAGCACAGTAGCGCTGCACGAGTAGCTGTGAGAAATGGACACAGCGAAAGAGAAGCCAGCGCTTGAAGACACCTCACTACGGTCTCCTGTTTGGGAACACTTTGGCTTCTCTGTAAAAATACGTAACGGGGATAGACGAGTGGATAAATTTAAAGTTGTATGCCGACATTTTTCCACGGAGATCGGGTTTGTGGCAGGCAACACATCTAACATTTTTTACTGCTGGAGGTAGTCACTGCAACCAGATCTGTGCTCTCTTCAGAAAATGTGGATGGGTTAATCTATCCAATCTATCCTAACTAGTTGCAGTATTTCATTTTTTATTTAAAAAAATGTGCTTTTCTTTATAAAGAGTGCAATTTATTTAAACTATCACCCAAATGTGTCACTTTTATTTATTTTATGCAAGAATTCTATTGTGTATTGGCAGCTTTTCAAAATAAAGATTATGTAAGTTATTGTTTTGTACCGAACCGAATGAACCGACCCGAACTCTCCAAGACACTGTACCGAACCGAATACGATTTTAGCGTACTGTTACACCCCTACAAAATACAGTTAATTAAAAACACGGTCCACAAATTCGCAAAACGTCTCGGTTTACATCCCGGTTTCCCTGTACCACGTGATGGAAATGCTTAATGGAAAGTATTGTTAAATTATATTAAATGTGGTTTATAATACAGTGACTGGGGCGGCACAAAGGACAGCACTGTGACCTTCCAGTTAGAAGGTTTTCGGTTAATATTTTATAACACATTACTTCATTTAGAATTTGTCCTATTTTAATTTAACTTATTGTATTTTCACGCGATCATAAATGTTACGTAAAAACCAAAACGATGTTATTTTAGCTGGTAGGATAGATTCCCAAAAACTGGTACCCGACACATTATTAGTGTTGGTCTCTCTCTCTCTCTCTCTCTCTCTCTCAGAATCAGAAAGAGCTTTATTGCTGAGTAGGTTTGCACTCATAAGGAATTTGTTTTGGTGACAGAAGCTACCAGCTGCATATTTCTAATCGACAGGAAGAGTCAAAAAAAAAGAAGAAAATAGGAAATAAATTAGAAGGAAAAAATGTCAAAAATGTAACATTTAACACAAGAAATAAATAGATTTAAATAAGTAGATATTGCACTGAAATATATATATATATATATAAATGTACATATTTATATATTGTTGAGTAGAGTATGAGGTAGAATGCCTGAAGAAAGAAACTTTTCTTGTGTCTGGCTGTCCTGGTGCTCATTGCTCTGTAGTATCGGCCAGACGGCAAAAGTTCAAAAAGTTTATTGTGAGGGATCCAGCGTAAGTTTCTGAGCCCTTTTTCTCACTCTGGATGTGTACAGTTCCTGGAGAGTGGGCAAGGGTGGACGAATAACCCTTTCAGCCGTCCCAACAGTCCTCTGTAGTCTTCTGATTTTATAGCTGAACCTAACCAGAGAGTTATGGTTCAGCCATAGTGTAGCTATATTTCAGCTCTTTATTCTAATCAACAGAGACAAACAAACAAACACCATTCTTCAGGGTCTGCCTTCGAGTTGCACTAAAAGGGATCTCAAGTTGTTTATCCCATCACTTTAATCCATATAAACACAACACAAACTTCATTAAACTTGCTTCAGATGGGTTTAAATGTTCAGTTTCGGGGGGGTAAACAGTGAGGGACCCTGTTTGGGTGTGCATCTTACCCGTCCTCGATGACCATGGGGGTCCTGAGAGGAGAGAGGTCATCAGCGGCGAGGGTCTGGCCCAGCAGTGTTTGAAGAATCTGGGCTGAGATGCTGTGCGTTTGCATCTGGCCAGAAGGGGGCGGCAGAGTGTAGTTGCACATCAGGAATGAGTGCGTGAGTGGAGTGCACGTGTTCACATCCACTGAGTGGCTGTAAGGAACAGACGCACAGAAAAGAAGCTTATTATAGATATTTAAATCACTTTAAAAACATGACAAACATGTTTCTCGTCACGTTTCTGCCCGCTTTAAAACATCGATACAACATTCCACTTGTCCATTCGCTGCAAGTTCCATCAAAAGTCATCGTAGATTTATATTTAAAGCGTGAGAATGTTTTCATTTTTGCAAAGTGAGCGAACAAAAGAAAAAAATCCATTTGAATCAATGTTTGGTGTTACTACCTTTGGTCTTAAAGTAAGGGATTTCAGGATTAAAGTCAAACGAATGATCCACCAATTAAACCAAACAGATGCTTCATCTAAATCACACGTAGTTTGAAAACCAGTCATGAACTAAAACAGAAACAGACCAGTAGGAGATTTAAAACTAGGTGAAAACAAGCCCAAACTGCTACCAGGTTGAGGTTGTGACAGTTTTTTTTCTTATCAGAAATACACAAAGTAGTTATACAAGTCTCTACCAGACAAAGACTTCAGGCAGACTTTCAATATGTGCTGATCGAGCTTGTTTGAAGAGGGACAAAGACATGGGCTATGTTGACTATCATAGATGTAGTAGTTAGCAAAGGAAATATCAGATGTTAAGTCAGATGTTTGGAACAGCCAGTCGCAAGTGTATCTAGAAGAACACACATTGATTTGAAATCGATTCCTCATTTGTTCCATTATTGAAACGTTTCCGTGCATCTTTCTTGATCTGGTGTAGGAACCTGGTGGGAATAAGTCGAGTGGGATGAGGGCTAATTTCCTGATAAGGCACGAACCTGCTGGAGAGTGTTGAGAAAGATAAGCTCTCCGCACCCGCTCGGATGGGTTTGCCAGGTGAGCCGTGGTTCCAACTCACGGAGAGTTCGGCTCCTTCTTTAAACTCCTGCCCAGACATGATCCTCTCGATCTCTTCCAGTGAGATCTGATGAGAAATGCATTGAGAAATAGCTCTCCTGAAAAAACTTAAACATTCAATGCAATAGTTTTTGAAGTTTGGAGGCCGATTTGAAAGTGGCCAGCTAACTTTTCCTCAGAAAACACTTCTTTTTCCTCACAGAATTCAACAGAAACTATGTAATCAAGCATCAAACCCAAAGTTAATCAGCGCACATTCATTCCTCAAGTGACTTTTGCTTGTCTTGAGTCAACCTTCGATTGTCTCTCTAACGCCCTGAATCCTTTCTCTTTTAAACGAGTGAGATGCACACTAATGAGTGAACTCCTGAGGGAGGGTCAACAGCAATGCTCCCAAACACACTCGAGCACTTTACAAGGACAAGCGCATTTGTTTCATATGTGCCATAGATTGTGCTTCTCTGCCGTTACAGACTCAAAATAGGCAAAGGGAGAAAATGAGATGGCTTTGGTTGAAAAACAATAAGATTTTTTTATTTATTTATTTATTTAGTGCATGCGTGGCCTTCAGAATCTCCCGGTTCTTTCAGACAAAAACACAAAGATAAGCCGCGAGTCGAATGTGTTTGTGCTGAAGAATGGATCGTTCAGTCAATTCATGCTCATCTGTGTATACAAATCCAGACGCATCTCTTTATTTCAATGATGAGTCGGTTTGTTGATATATTATTCATTATTTTAAAATATTTCTTGCTAATGTTGTATAATTTCCAAGGTTTTTTTATTATAAGAGCTTGTAAGTAATTTCGTTAATAATCTTTGGACCCCTAATCTTCAATACTACAGAAATGGAAAAGATTCAAATATAATTACTTCAAGTTTTTTTTATTTGTTAAATAGCTTGCATACTTTTAAACAAATGCAAAAATCACTGTCAGATTGTAATACCTGTACAGGTCCAGTCATTTTATTCCTCCCTCCGGGCATCCCGTCCTCTCTGATTGCTGAAAAAAAAAATTATCTCGCTGCAATCGTTATCTTGTAAATAGCAAAATTCTATCATTTCAATTTAGTCATTATTAATCAAATTAAAATAATGTGGTGGCCATAGCTTGAGAAGTGACTTGGATTATCATATAGTTTTTAGTGACAGAATTACTTTGAAAACAAACCAAAATTCTATTTTTTTCCCCGAATGTGCACAAATTAATTCTAAAAGAAAAGGAACCCAAACGTCAAAAGCCCAAACGAAAATTTTACATGAAACATATAGATTTTTTTTTATGCATTGTTACCAAAAATGTTTATTATAAAACAGACAAATCCTTCATTTATATTTATATTTAGGCAAGTTCTTCAGCAGGTAAAAGAGCAACAGCGCCCTTTAGCGGACGTCCCCAACACGTGCTTTCACGGGGATGTGAAATGATTGAAATTTACTCGGTTTACTTATGTTTTGCCCCAAGAAAGTACCGAAGAGGAATAAATTAACACAAAAATCCTATCACCTACATCTCTTGTGATTAAATGTAGCGTTGTAACCCAAATCGTTAAGATTCGTCTCCTGAGGTGATTTTTTTCTTCAGGCATCACTAATCAATCCCTGATCTGTGTCGCTTCATTTAACACCAAAAAGATCGGATGAACCAATGGCTCTAAACCATAAACACCCAATAAAACAATGTAATCCTTTAGTATTTTACGTAAACCTGCTTCATATCTGGGTGAAAATTAATATGATATGCATTAAACTGTAACACACGTGGCAAAGTAAAACTTCAGTACATATTCACTAAATTAACTCTCAATGTAAGTAAAAATGATTTACTTCAAAGAATATCTGTAACTATATAATGTTTGTGTCAATCTTGCCCATGTCTGTGTCCAAATACATAAATCCATATTTGTCTGTAAATCTGTAAACCTCTATAAATTCATTTATGTAAAGCCATTGCATAACACTACATTACAATACAGACTAGCCATTTGTAAATCCTTGTGTTTCTGTGTTTATTTGTAGATCTGCTTCCATCAATCGAGTAATATAAGTCAATGTCTATCTCTGTGTCTGAAATACGCCCATATCTGTCTGAAATTCATTAAACCTCTCTACAAGTTAATTTATTCATGTTAAATGATGTCTGTAGCGATCTGTAAGTCCATGTATGTTTGTATGTCTGTTTCCATTTGTAGATATGTGTCCATCTATGACCCTATGTCTGTCTCTAAGTCCATGTCCATCTTTAAGTCTATGTTGCTGTAAGTCTTTGTTAAAATGTAAACCCATATCTGTCTGTAAAGCTGTACACACTTTCTGTGTGCATGTGTGTCCATTTTTGAGCCAATGTCTGTTTTTAAATCTGTCCAAGTCATAGTCTTTGTCCCTCTGTAAGCCTATCCTGTTTTAAAGTCTGTGTCTGAGAAGACATCCATCCGTCTCTTTGTGCGTTTGCATCTCACCTTTGCGGTTCATGCCCATCTGCAGGCACTTCTGCAGGCGGCAGTATTGGCAACGATTGCGCTGCTTGCGGGACATCTGGCACTTCTTGTCTCGGCTGCAACGGTAAATACGTTTGTTGCAGATGCTGCGTTTGAAGAAGCCCTTGCAGCCCTCACAGGAAATGATGCCATAGTGCAAACCAGATGCCCGATCACCACAGATGAGGCACCACCGCTCACCACCATCCTCTATTGACAGAAGGAGTTATACAATTAAATAATTAAAATAAATTAAATTAAATAAATTAAAAATGTATATCAAATAAAAGCCTAAAAGTGTATATTGTTTATAACATCAAGGATTTGCAAATCATCTTCAAAACTTTTAAAAACAATGGCTTATGTCGCTATAATAGAGATGTAGATGGTGTTGTAAACATATATTTCTTTGGGACAGCCCATAAGAGGAGGAGTAAAACTCTATGGACAGTTGCATGATACACTCCTATAAATACAGAGGTTACAGAAAGTTAACCAGTGGCCATGACTCCCAAGCTTGTTGCCGAATGACCATAAATGGATTTTCAAGAGGTTACAGAGTTTAGAAAGAGTCCATGACTCAAATTGGGATCCTTTCAGGGGAGCCTCAAAACAAATGAGTGCTCCTCGTTGGAGTCACAGACCAGCAGACGGATGCTCGAGCTTCCGCACCTGGGACATTCATTCAGCATTGCGGCTCACTAAGGGGCAATTTTTAAAGGGGCAGAGCAGACAAATGGGCGAGGAGTCACCGCCTATGGGCCACACAAAGATACTGCGGTGGAGATGGACCACTAAGCTTGCAACCTTGGGAATGGCAAGGTTTCGACATATGGTAATCCCAAACCACTGGCATAGAAGAACAACTGGACCAATTGGAGTGAGGGAACACCCGGAAATCTGCCGAATGAATGCATGCACACCACGCTCACTCTCGAGGTCAAAGCTCCCTGGATGGAGCGCATAAAAAGGACTGAGTGACTTTCCCTAGATTTGGAAGCTGCCCCTATTTGATTTACTCACTGCTTCAAAATGAATCAACCTTTGGAAGACACTCGCGAACCAGCCAATCAGAAGCAGAGGAGGGTGGGACTTAAAGGCTGAACTATGGTTCCCGAACAACTATGAGCATTCTTTATCAGAATAAAAGGCAAACAAAAGACAAGAAGCTACTCAATGCAAAAAAAGTGACGTAAATATGCCTGGAAAAGGAAGAGTTTAAATTCCTTTTTTAGCTTGTATGACACAGAATATCTTTTAAATGTTATGTTGCGCCCCAAAAGGTCTTTTTCAAGATTACAGTATATTCTATTTCAATGGTCGATTTTGATAAGCGTCTCTTATTCCTTGAACCAAAAGGTGGCAAGTCCCTTTTGAGGTCTCTCTGGAAGGTGTCTGCTTTTAGGTTAATCCCGTTTTATATTTCCTTCCGCTAAAAAGTGAAATGAAATTCGGTAAGCTCTTATCAAAGATAACCAGACCTGAGAGCTTGGCACAGAGTGTCAAAATGACAGAAAGCATCATGCGGTGTGACCCAGATTTATCAAAAACCAAGATCTGACAGAGACAAGGAAACAAGGTGTCTAATGGAATCTCCATGTGAAACAAACGAAACAAAATCGTGAATTTCACGTTGAAACTCGGACGAAATGACAGAACTGATGCGTTTCAAAGAAGCAATTCATTGAGTCGTTCTGCCTGGTTTTGAACAATAGAGGGCACAAGTGAGTGCTGGGGTCACAGAAAGGTCTCTTGAGACCCTGAGTGTTGTAAACGCTACAGAAAGCACTCAACCTAACCCTGAACTCTACAGCCATTTTACAGCCCTCCAGAAGCCCGGGTGCTGTAAGGGCAGAGCATTGTGGATGAGCAGGTCAAACACAGGGCAAAGTTTATAGCGGAGCACACGGTTTTAAAACCGAGCCGGGTGTTGGACACATCTACTCTTGATTAAATGAGACTAGTGACTAGAAGCAGATTAAAAACAACTCAAGATGGAGGAATGCAAACAGTAACACTCTGACAAAATAAATAAACCCCACTAATTTGTGAGAAAACCTTTAAAGCAAAAATTTTCTATGAGATACTACTTTAAAAAATATTGCCACAAACGTGGGTCATGGGTTGCAAACAAGATTTGTTATTTGCACACAAAAAGCGACAAATTCCTTCAAGCAAAAAATGTGTCCACCCTAATTATAGGCTTAGGAGAAAACCTGCACTTAATAAAATTCAGGTGAGTCAAAAAATTAATTCAGAAGAGTCCAGCAGGGCATTACTTAAAGAAAAGCCCTTCCCTTTTCATGCTGCCAGCAATGGCTACCCATGGAAGAAAAATGACACAAAATCTGAGAAAGGAAATAAATTCATCACACAAAAAGGTGAGGCCTACAAGAAAACCAGCAAAGCTTTATATTTCAGTCAAAATACTGTAGCAAATGTTGGGGATTCTGAATCGACAAGATGAGCATCCAGGAGGTTCCTCTAGAAGAATGGAAAAGATAAATGCTGCTTGATCATTCCATGCCAAAAAGATTTGGTGCTTTCCTTAAATAAAAAACTAGATGTAAGAGTTTTTGTTGTGGGGTGTATTTATTTCTGCTTCAACCAATTAGTGATCTAAGTTTAATTATTAGCCTTAATTTAATGTTATGGAGTTAAATAAGTGTTAAAAAAAACGTTTGGAAATTGTTCTTATTGGTACATAATAGTAATAGATTACAATAAATATATTTAGTCCGGGCCCGTGGTATATGGCACGCCGGACATATGCGCACGGTGTTCAAATCCCGAACCCGTCGTCATTTCCCGTCCTTCCCCATTTCTCTACCTAACTCTCTTCCTGTCTAGATACTGTTCTGTCTGTTCAAAAATAAAGGCTAAAGAGGTCAAAATTACAATCTTAAATAATAATAATAATAATAATATATTAAAATGTTGTTCCTCTGATAGAATATAGTAAAATACTGTTTTTTGTATATTAATTATTTTTACATATCAGAATGTAAAAAAATGACGTATGGTGTGACATTCACAATTGTGAAAAAAAAGCTTTGTTGGTGATAATTAATGTAAATATCAATATAATTAGTATCAATAAGGTTCTCAAGTAATTTCAAGACTTGATAACTTAGAGAGTAAACTAAAATACCAAATTTTCACACGAAAATGTTACAAATCAAAGAAATCACGATTGAAGTGTTTAAGGAAGTGATTTGAGGCAAATACAAGCTCCATTTTCACTCTAAATGAAAAGATAAAGTGCCGCTTCCCCATTACACCAATTACAATTTAAGATATTGGTGCAGCAAGTTTTCAACACAACATCCAATAGAACATAGATATATTTGGACATTTAACAGTCCGAAGACTCTGAACTTTCAAGTGAATATCCCCATACATGAAATATCTAAAAAAATAAAGTAATATGTCAGGGAGTGATCAAAAAAAAAAAATTACAAAACAATAGCATTTAAATGGTATCTGAAAGCTTTAGATTTAAATCTACTTCTACATAACAACTTACATGAGAAATTCCACAGTAAATGTCGTAAATTCAACTTAAATATAGAAATTTCACTTAAATTCTACCAAGTAAATAACACATTATTGGCTTTCAACTGGATGAAATTGCTGAAATGTTCAATATGAGTGTTTATGGACCATATTGATCCTGGCCAAATTTCCAATTGCAGAAATAAAGCGCCGAACATTCAAGGAACTTGAGTCGCTTGGCCACCCGTCGGAGGGATTGCTTTTTGGCTAGAACTCTTTCATGAAGAACACTTCTGGCCAAACAGTACATGGATTAACCTGGGAAGAAACCATTAGCCATATTAGCCTTTGAAAGCAGACATCATCTTTTTTCGAAGGGTAATGCACTTGAGGTCTAAGATGGTCCAAATGCTTTGAAATCAGAAGTCTGGGAGAGACGTTGTTGATGCAGTAGAACTACCTTGTGTCTTGTTGCTGAGCTCAATCTTGTCATGACGAGAAACCATCTCAATCTAACCTCTTACACAGCTCTTTCTTTCTGTTTCAGTTAATGACTGGGTTTTAACCTATGTGACAGCTGCTAACGATCATAACTATAATCCAACATAATCTCTGACTTTGTGCAAGTGTAACGATAAGAATTGACGGGTAAAAAACATCAAATATTGATTTAATCAGGAAGTTTTGCACAGTAATCTCTGCCGCTGTAAAGAACAAAACCTTGATTTCATTTGGAAGAAATTGAAAGCTGTGGAGCAGAAAAACCTGGTGAGAGAATCTTGATGACTTCATGGGGCTTTAGATGATTCCTAAATACTGCATGCGTTCTCATCCCGGAGCGCTGACCTAGTTAAAAATGTTCTGTGAGAGAATCACCAGAGGCAAAGGGGATTGTGGGAAATGCACCCCCAGTGTGTCCAGAAAGATTAGAGCCAAACATTTCCATGCTAACATAAAGAAAGGCCAGGTGTGCGCTTCCTAAAATCAGAGCGTGACACTTCGATTTAAGCATACGATTGCTTCCCTCCGGCGATGTGCATCCATCCTCCAGATCTTCTCCATCCTCTTTGATGATTATATCTTTCATCAGTTTACCCTAGAGTCTCTCTCCCGCCCACATCTCCTTGTTCCTCTCTCTCTCTGTCTACGCCAATTATCCCAGCAGCAGCCAATCAAAGAGCCCCAATGCCCAGCATCAGATGTTGGAGCCAATCGGAATCAATCACTCAATGCACATGGCTGGTTTTGCAGAGAGGCATCATTTGGGTCATATATAGTTCATCTGAATTACGGCAAACTCAGAAAGCGGACGGGAGCTCAGAGTGACTCATTCATCCAGCAGTGCGTGCGTTATCACGGAGAAAGAGAAGAGCATGCATCACTCCATCGTTCCACGCTCTGCACCACGATCACATTCAGTGTTGATTTCACAAGGTAAATATGGCAAGGTAAGATTTCTTTGATGGCTCTTGTGTCGGCTTCAGTTTCTCAAATCAATCAAGAACGCAATGCAGTGATTTGTTTATAATCAGTACAAATATAAACAGTTTGAAGCATGTGGTTATATCAGAATCTACTTTATCTAATTATTAAACTATTGTTGGAAGAGTCAAAAAATACTTTTTATTCTTTTGATTCTCTAATGCTTTAGTGTTCATCATTTAACAATGCAGTGAATAGTTTACCTCAGTATAACCTTAGTAACCTCTATATAACCTTAATAGCTCATATAATGTGATGAATGTAATGTTAATAAAGCAGCTCTCATACTAAACTTAGCTAGAAAGAATTATTATAATTTGCTAGAAGAGATGCTGACTCCAGAAATGTATTTCTGTGCTTCCCATAAGAAACTTCTGCTTTCAATGGGACAACTTCTGTGTTCTCAAACATCTGACCTCTGATCTGATTTGTGCCTGACCACTTAAGATAGGTCAAGAGCAGGAAAGGACACAATTATAAGAAGTAAAGTTCCGCATCTATCTCGTGTGTAACCAGCCAATAATATACCAATGCCTCGTATAAATAAAGATGGAAGGCGGTGGGAGTTGGTGGTGTTGTCTGTGTTTGACCCCCAGTCAGCAACACGAGCGCTCGCTTGCCGACTTTAAAACTTTATACTTGTCTCGTCTCAAGTCATTTCAAAGTCTTAACAGGTCCGTGTTTTCTGGGCTGACCGAACGAGTCAATGTCGACCCAACAACTGTACATGCAAAAAAAAAAGATACGTTTCCAAAAGCGTGCATTTTTTTTAATGATTCGGGACAATTTTGCTTATTAAATGCAACAATAAAACAGTAACCGTTCCTCAACCTCTTTGGGGGTTTTCACACCTGACTTGTTTAGCTTGATTTTCGCAGGTGTGAAGGCAGCAACCGAACTCTAGATTAGATCAAGAGCGATACAAAACCTGCTCTAGGAGACGGACTCGATCCGGTTCATACGAGGTGAAAACAAGATCAAACTCTGATCCAAACTAAAATTACAGTCACCGTTCTTACTTGCCCATTGCATTATGGGTTGTCGTATCATGGGAGCTCGTGGTCAAACTTGGAGTAGTTAGTAATTTGAGAGAATCAATGCCATTGAGGAAAATGAAGCAGAGAAGTCTGTCAAGTTTGATCGCCTTGTCCCAGTCTTCAGGCATTCTTTCGAAAAGCAGTCGAGGAAACACACACGATGTGACCAATGAGTGGCTCGTATTCAACGATTGCAGACCAGAGCGATCAGTGTGGACTTCTTGCAATTGTTCTTCTAGATCCTTCTACCCGTGTAGCAGTGCAGTAGTAGACTCCTTTTTGACCACTGGTCCTGGCCCAGACCAACAAAACAGGTAGGGCAGTGCAAATTAATCGAATTTTTTCAAACTCTCAAAAAAAAGGCATGCATGGTATCTGATCCCATTTAAATAGAAGTAAAAGTTAAGAGCAGCCACAGACGTATTTTGGTCCTGATCACATGACTCCGCTGGTGTTTCTGGTTAAAAACCATGTAAGGTTTAGAGCGTCAGCATTTTGGCTAATTTTAGTTTACTTGGGCTACGGTTGGAGTTAAACTTATGTTAGCTTTAAGGCATGTTGAAACAGCCTTGATATATTACTTTGGAAATAATAATCTCCAAAGTCAATGGGTAATCGTGTAAAAAAAAAAAAAAAAAAAGTGATTTTTTTTTTCCCCCATAATTGAACTGCCCTAGAAAGAGGTGAACTTTAAAGATCAGAACCAGCACTGAAACTGGTCTGGTGCACTCTCAATAATGTATTCATCATCATCAAAAAACTTGCATGTCCCTAGCATTTTTCTAAGCTAAGATAGAAATATGTTAAACTGGTTGCTAAGCTAAGCCGCTTGGTTGCTATAAAGGGGTAAGTGACATATTATAAAGATCCCTTTTTGACTCTTGACTCAATTACTATCCAAAGCCGAGATAGAGTTCTTTGGTTGCTAGGATAAACAGTTTGGTTGCTAGGGAGTGGTCTGTAATGTCATAAAAAATATTAAGTTGCTACTATGTTTAACATAACCAAACCCCTAATTCTCTACAATGTTTATTCTGGAAGATATTCTCGGTGCCCTTTCCGCGGTTTTCCTGCTCGGTGCACATTCCGCCTCTGTGCATAATAATGACCATACGCAACGCTTCGGCATACGATTACATAATCTCCCAGTGTGTAAACACAGATCTTCAGGCTGAACTAAGCCGGAGTTATTTTTAGCACAGGACGTGAATGCCTTCGCTAGATATAGAGCCGAGCACCACTGAAGGACTGGAGTGATGAAATCTGAATATTTCACAGAAAAAATCCCCAACTGGTGCATTCTGGGAACATTCAACGCTGTCGGTGAGTTGGGAAACACAAGAACCCATCGAGCGTTGGTTGTACCCAGAGTTCATTGCGCTCCTCCTCAACAGTCCCTCTCTTTACGGCTGCAATATACATTCATTGATGTCGTTGGGTTTTACGTTTGAGCGACTCACTGACCAATGAGTGCAAACTGCAGTAGGAACAATAAAACAACATCTGCCCAGAGGCATCCATGAAGAAACCACTGTACATTTCTTGAAAACCCTTTTAGAGTTGGTGAGAAAAGTTTTCAAACCCCTTCAAAATTTTTGTTTTTCTCTTTTCTTTTTCCTTATTATTGTAACACACAGCCCCCCCCCCCTGCTGACAGAAAACCACTGCATTGTTCACATGGCAGTAAGTATTCAACGGCTTTGCTTTGAGACGGATACATTTCACTCTTCTGATGATCCTTCTCTTCTTCTACATCTTCTCTTGAGTCTGTGTTTGATTACACTGAATGGACTTGATTAGGAAAGCCACACACCTGTTTATATAAAAGCTTACTGCTCACAAAAGAGCATCAGGAGGAGCTGCCTGAAGAGCTCAAAGACAGAATTGTGGTAAGACACAGATCTGGACATGGTTACAAAATCATTCTCAGCTCAGTGGCCTCCATCATCTTTAAATGAAGACGTTGTGGATGACCAGAACCGTTCCTATAGCTGGCAGTCTGAGCTATCTTGGTGAGACAGCTAAAGAAGAACCCATAGATCACTGTGGCTGAGCTCCAGAGATGCAGTTGGGGGATGGGAGAAAGATGTACAAACTCAACTATCACTGCGGCCCTCCACCAGAGTGGCCCGACGGAAGCCTCTTCTCACCACAAGATAGATCTTTTTGTCCTTAATTCCAAGTAGTATGTGTGGAGCCACGCTTGTATCAATACGGTCCCAACAGTGAAGCATAGTGGTGGCAGCATGATGCTGTGGGGGACTGTATGACTGGTTGCAATTGAGAAAGTACAGGAATATCCTTAATGAAAACCTTCTCCAAAGTGCTCACGGTCTCAGACTGTGCTGAACGTTTACTTTTCAATAGGACAATAACCCGAAGCACACAGCTAAAATAACAAAGGATCGGCTTCACAATAACGTGAGTTGTATTGGAACACCTCTATCCGGTGTATGTCTTAAATCTTTCCTCTCCTAATGTTGGTAGGTTCATATCCAGCTGTAAAAACTGAAGAAAGCATCTGGAAAACCACCATTGACTTGAAATAATTTAATTTGAACATTGCTCCAATCCTTTCAGCCAATCAGGGGTCAACGTGATTCCAGCTCATTAGCATACAGTGCCTGACTGCTGACCTAACTTTGACTCTAGTGCCGCAGGGAGTGAAGGTGAAGTCACCAGTGTGTTTGAGAGTGTGGTTCTTCCGCTGCTTTACGGCTTAATTGCCTTCTCACATAAATCAAGTGCTTTCTCCAACAATGTCCGACTCTGACCGGTCCAGATTTTACAACAGCAGCATCAACGTAAAGCCCCTGAACTGATTCTGACCCCTGCCACATCCACAAACCTCATTCTGGAGGTAGAAGTTGTCTCGAGACGAAGAGCATTTTTGTACAATTTGTTTACGCAGCCATAAGTAGCTAAATATAATTTTAGCTAAAATGTATTCTGTGCGCTGAAAGTGACTGTGTGATGACGGCTGTTTCCTCACCTGTTTCGTCCTGCAGAGGGTTTTCTTCATAGAACCCTGCAAAAAAAAAAAGACACGCAGAAGAAATTAGAGGAAACCAAGGCAGACTGGATTATTCTACGAAAGGCTAACAATATGTAGAATTGACACAATTAAAAGAATCTACACTGATTGAGACTCAAAGTCTGTACAGCAGACATTTCCGTTCCTTTAATTGTAGAATACGTCAGAAAACATAAAGGAATTTGGTCAGCAATTAGGATGAGCTCACATTTACGATTTGTAGGAACAATCGTGAACTTTTCCAACTCAAATTTAGAGAACAGGTTTACAAATTAAACGAATGTCCAAAAAAAAAAAAAAAAACCCTGGAAGACAGTTTCTTGAATCCTGCTCTGCTTGGTTTAAATCCAAAATCAAATAGAACAAGTGATAAAAAAAAACCACACTCTTCACAATATCCAAAATATACAAAAACAAAAAAGCCAAGTCTAGGGGTTAAGACGTAAAGGACAAATCCTCTGTTTACAGCCAAGTGAATTCGTTTACAAAGTGTAACCCTGGAATTACAAAATAAATCTTGAAAAAAAAACTACAAAGATGTGAATATTTACAACGCCGTCAAGTAGTTGGGGAACCTAAGTAGGCGTCAAAAGTCGGGAAACCAACCAATCACTGCATTTACCGCTGCTGAAGGAGTCCAAAATCTGTATTCTTTTAGTGGTGGATGAAGAGGTGGGGCAATGGTTCTGGACCAATGAAAAAGGGACAAGTCGACAGAGGCAGAGGAAGTGATGTCACCGGAAGTGATGTCATTTTTAGTTGAGGTGAAAACACATAAAAAAAAAAACACAAAACACACACAAGATATGACCAAGGGTCATAAAAGGTTGTAGTACTCCTCCATAGCAACCAGACTGTTTTCCATAGCAACCTATTATGTAAATCTTTATCTCAGCCTATGAAAATCACAGAGACATGGGGGTTGGTTTATTTAACATGTACCATAGCAACCAAATTGGCAAATCTCTATCTCAGCTTAGGAAAATGTTGTACTCCGAGTAGCCTCCATAGCAACCATACTGTTTTCCATAGCAACCTATTATGAAAATCTTTATCTCATGTGGGTTGGTTTATGTTACATCATCAACATTTGCGTGCAAACTTTAGCCATCTGGTTCTTCTTAGAAAATCAAGATTTTTGTAACATTTACAGCGTTGCTTCCATATTTGCAGCATAAAGACCTTGGTTTTGCCTAAAACGATGCTCTTGAAAATAGATATTTTGACCATAATTAAAGTCAAAACGTAACAATCCACACTTCAGAACTTTAAAACAAAGCCTCTTCTCTTCTTTAGCCAACTCTTCCTCTATCCATCATTCACACACATCCATCTGGCTGGTCGTCTCACTTGTGCCCCTCAGGACGGGACCTCTGCGACCTCCCCTTCGAGCGCCACGCGTGTCTGTCCGAGAGTGATCTGATCGTCCTGCTGACAGCTGGGGAGTTTTGATCTGAAACACGCAGACCGCACTCAGACACACACCCCTGCGATCCACGGCATATGGTGGAGATGAAACACACGCGCTCCTTCAGCATTATCTCTCAGCGGAGAGGGATTGAAGTACACCGACGAATGTTCACCGTCTGCCTCCGAGCCCACACACATGCTCTCACAAGCGCACGCTCCTTCACTCCTCCAAGTGAAGGCTAAAGCGGGCCAGGTTCATTAACAAGGACATGCTTAACTCTTAGATAGAACGCGATTTAGTGCTTCCTGCAGAAGGGTCACCGTCAAGTTCTTTTTAGATGCTTTGATTTATTTCATTTCTGTTCAGGTCTTGCATTTTCAGTAAATGTGGATTTTCTTCTAACGCATCCATCCGATGTCATCTGCTTCGTCCGGTACTGGGTTATGAAGGCTAAGATTCTAAGAACGGAATGCCAGAAAACTCCTGTAGCTGAACCAGGAGGATGCCAAGGCTCTCCAAAACCACCCACTGAATAAATATGACCCATTTCTGTGGTTTTTGTGTAAACACTCTCTGGCCACTTTATTAGCTACACTTTTGAGACTCATCAAACCAGGCAACATTTTTCCAATCTTCTGTTGTCCAATTTTGGTGTCCCTCTGCGAATTCAGCCTCAGTTTTCCGTTCTTAGCTGCAGGAGTGGCACTCAGTGTGGTTGTTTAAGTTACTGCTGCCTTTCTATCAGCTCGAACCAGACTGACCATTATCAGAACTGTTGTTTTTCTCTTTTTCAGGCTAAAAAAAAATCATTAAAGGTTGTGTGTGACCAGCCCAGTAGATCAGCAGAAAAGCCAACTTTTACCAGCCCATCTGGCACCAAGAACCGTGCCACGTTCAAGGTCACTTAAATCACCTTTCTGATGCTTGGTTTGGTCTTTCCTGTGTCCACATGCCTGAATGTATTGTGCAGCTGCCATGTGATTGGCTGATTAGAAATTTGCTTTAACGAGCAGTTGGGCAGTGTACCTAACAAAGTGGCCATTACTTTTATTCCAAGCTCATGAATAAATTAACAATTCTCTGACATCCTCAAAAGCGTGGTCACTGCAGTAACTCTCTTCTCTTTGGTCTCCCTCAAAAAAAAAAAAAAGAAAGACACTCATCTGCCCAGATCATAACCAAAACCACCCAAGGTCTTAACAAAGTTTAGTGGCATTCTGAAAGGTAGTCATGATACACCAAACAACATTTAATGCATTCGATTCATTGCGTAACGAATAACAATGATTGCGTTCAAAATTAACATTGGAGTGTAATGGAAACAATATTTTTAATCGTATTGATCTGAGATAGAACAGGAAGTTACATCACAACTTGGAGTGTACTAGCTCTTTAACCGGTTAAACCCAAGAGTCCCCGGTACCGGGGACTTGCCCCCTTGTGCATTACATTTTCGCTCATAGCTCACTAACCCTGAGAGTAACCCACACATATTAAATACCGTTGTGCTCAGCGGACACTCCTTTAAAAATGTATCTAATGAGGTTGCTGAGAGACTTTCTTTCCTCTTTTGAACTTTCAAAGAGCTACTTGGCTCTTTGAAGCCCTGTCTTCCCCTCCCCCCACATCTCTCTCTTGTAGTTTGTTACTTTAACTGTTAGCATCTTCAGTGTTTTAAGGTCAATAAAGACACATTTCCTCTTATTTATGCTTCCAGAGTCTTCTATAGTGGGTTATGATTAATAATTCAGACTAATAACAATAATCTGACCTGTAGAGAGTTTCATTAGAGTTAATCCTCAGAATAAATCACGCTTTGTTCTGATTGACTGACAGATTTGAATATTCATAGTGGCAGCTCAACGAGAAATTATCTTAAAAGAGAAGTTTGAGGACTTCAGACATTAATGGATCACACTGTAATGAGGCTGACGGATCCCCATCAACTGAAATCTTTCGCCGTTATGTTGTACTGCATCATCATGCACCAAACACACGCAGAACAGACCAGCAGGTACCCGCAAGCCCACCCCCAGCCTGCCCAGATGCCTTCTGTTCCACCCCACTGGATACTGGAGCACTGATACGTAACTTGAAGAACCATTTCTTCATTTTCAACAGCTTCATCATTCTGATCCAGGGACACGAGATCCCCGCTGACCCCCTTCACCCCTGCTCATCCCTCCCTTAAAAAACAAGTGTCCGAATTAGCACACAGCTAACGGCACTTCTAGAAAGGAGCTAACTCTATTCAACAATTCACTCCCATGTGAGTAGAATTTACTTAACTGAAGAACAAACGAATAACCTGAAAAAAAAATGTTAAATTAAGCAGAGTTATCCAGAAACATATTTACTAGCTTTGCCTGGGGCTTGAACCCATGGTTAACAGACTGAGCAATCAAACATTTGTTTTTGACAGATCATATCGTAATTTAATTTAAAAAGCATGCAAAAAAGTTAATATAGCTGAGATATTCCAAAGGTATGTTTTATGTAAAACCAGCCTTCAACAGCAAATAGGAAAACTCGGGCACAGAATCAACACGGTTCAATAAAAAGAGTTTCCATATTTTGGAATATCGCATAAAAACCTAGATGCAGATCAATTTTTAAAATGCGTATTTAAAATTTATGCCCACAACTGAGTAGGATAGACTTTTTCCGATAACAAAAAATCTGCATAAACTACGGTGCATTTACGTAATAATTCCCAATACAATGGAAATGCCTTTAAAATGAATGTAAAATGCCAATTAAAAAGCAAGACGACCTGACTGCGCATATTGCGTTTCATCTACGTGTTCTAAGATGCAAGTGATTATATACAAAAAAAAATGTTTTCTTAATGCGGCAACTTCCTTTTTTCTTTTAATTTTTGGCACCCATTTATCAGGAAAGTGACAATTTTGTTGTCTTGGACTCCTTTGATGGAAGAGGTGCTTTATTCGCAATTAATTTCCACGCTGATGCAGTGTCGCTTACCTGAGTTGCTTCATGTAAAGAAAATGTATTTGGGGAGGAAGTCAAATTTGTGGGAGGGACCTGATAATCTTCTCTTTGATTGCTTATGAGCATGTGCAGACTCCTGCTCACTAGTTGCGTTTCCATCCACCAATTCTTATGCACTTTTTGAAATATTGCATAAAAAACCCTGGATGGAAGCAGCAAGATGGGCATGAATTTTGAAAATGCTCATAATTTTTTTGAGCTCTAAATAAACACATTAAAAATATGCTTAATACATGAAAATATAGTACGCAAACATCGAGACAGTGTCGAGCTTGCACGTCTGAGAAGATCCTGAAATGACGTCCATTTTGGAACTATATTTCAACTAAAGGTCTTTACACATCTATGCATCAGCTGCAAGCATGTTAAATACAAAGCGCTCGCCTTCAATGCATCAGTTTTCAAGAAAGAACGTCTTTTCAACATCATATGGTTTGACATCAGTTGATTTGGGTCTTTTACGTGTTCGAGATTTCGTTCTTGTTTTAGTTTTTCCTCTTATAACCCGAGATCAGATCGAGGGCGAGATGGGTACGAGTGAAAATACACTAAAGCAGGATTGCGTTTTAAATAAAATGAAAAAATATAACATATAAATAATATATAAATAATAATATAAAATAAACACACCTCTCAAGATGTTAAGCCAGTCTACCTGTTCAATATCTACATCCTGGTTTCCATGGCAACAAGTAGGTCAGAACAAGGGTCATGCTACGGCCAGGGGCTATGGGGGGTTTTATGATCGCTCCCTGAGAGTGTGGACAGGAAGTTTATCAGCTGTGGTGTTTATGATGCTTTTGTGTGCATGGGTGATGGGCTACTAACTTTAAAGGCTATATCTACAATTAAAAAATTTTTAACAAAATTAAGAAAAAGACACTAAACTGATGTGATTTGTTTTGTTTTTTTCAGTTTTGTTATTGATCGTAATCATTGCATTGCTTCATCTGCAAACATGGATATTTTAAAAATACACATAAAACAACGAAAAACTATGTAATATCTACGTTCTCCCTCTGTATCAGCTCTGTGAGTTCAGCGAGAGGAGGGGGGGGGTCACTCGGAAGTGAAAGGTTATGCTGTTGACTACAGTTGTGAGGTGATTGCAGCAATGCTCATCAACAAGACGCATCGAATAGTAAAATTCATTTGAGGTTTCTTCAAATGTTGTGGTTGTTTTGTCTGTGTGTCTGAGAGAGAGAGAGAGAGAGAGAGAGAGAGAGAGATACATATCTGCACCAAGCAGATGCTGGAAACACAGTTGTAAAAGCGTTAGGACAAAGCAATCTTTGTGTTTGCTCGTCACCTTACGTGCTGATTCCTCCAAAAACTGGATTATTCCATTTAGAAAGGCACTGAAAGAAAAACTACACAAAGACGCCCGGTGTTCCAGATGAACTCAAAAACAGATGTGATTCAAGTAGTTTGACAATATAATATGCAAAAATACATAGAACCATTGATAAAGGTGCCTCAAAACATTTGGGGAAGACTGGGGCTCAGAGAATGTAAAATAAACGTGCTACTCTTTGTGGGAAAACATCAAATTTTTCCACGTAAGTGGCCACTACGAGTGGGGTCCTGCTATTTGGTAACCTCAAGTAAAAAGGTTTCTTTGGCGTTAAATATAAACCTGAAGAAGGGTGCTTTGTGCTGTGTTGTTGTGTAGGGAAACAACTAAGGTGACGGTTGTCATTTTCTCCCAACAACTCACTGAAGACGCAGTGGAAAACTTGCGTGGGCAAAGGATGACAAGAGGGGGTGGAGTCAGCAGTAGCTTGATTCATCATTTAAAGCACCAAACGTAGTCAAATTCTTGCTGTTTTATAATACCGCTGTAAAATTCAACTCTTGAATTGAACTCTACTATAGTATCAATGATGTGGACTTAAATTAACACTGCCCTGGTGTAACACTATGTGAGTTAAATGAACAATGTTACATGGAACACAAAGAGTTGAATAAACATGGTCCGGGTGTTAAATAAAAAAGCACTGGCCCAGTGTTAAATGCCACTCTACGTAAGTTAAATAAAACACTGCGCGGGGTTAACTTCAACAATAAACACTGCCGCAGTGTGACATGTCATTGGACAGCGCCTCCCATGGCTGCAGAAAAATGCCGGCTGCGGACTACAGCGACTACACCACTTCCCCGACCCCTACCTCATCCTGCGATGTTCTTTCCTGTATTTGTCAATGTGCTTGATTGCAAATGGCTTTTTTTTAACCTGCTCCACAGTGCTCTTTTCTTTGAAGGACAATGCGGAAAGGCTCTTTTTTTAAGCTAATTTACCTAATGTATATCCATTTTCTCTGTTTCTCTCTGTAAATGCTACCTCTCAACACTGGCCTGTTCCCACCCTGTCTATGTCTGTGGCCAGAGGGGTCCAATTTCACTACATGTAACAGTGTATGTGACAAATAAAGGCTAATTCAATTCAATTCAACATGTAACACTGTGAGAGTTAAATAAACACTGCGCTGGTGTAACAGTGTGTGTGAGTTGAATAAACAACTATAACAGTGTGTGTAGAACACTGCGTGCCTAGAATTACCTGAATAAGTTTCAAAACTGGCTTTTAGAAGAGTTACATTTAGATAGAGTTGAATAATCAGTGTTGGATAAACACTACTCAGATTTGGTTAGTTACTCAATGTGTATGCTTTTTGTGACTATTTTTTATTAAACGGACTAACATAAGACAACTATATCACATGACCATTTATGCTGGAGTGCAATGTTTGTACATAATTCCTCTTGTCTTTTATTTTTATTATTTACTGCACTATATTGCTTTTTATTCTATTTAACTCTTGCTCTGACTGTTGGTGTTGTATTGCTGCTGGTACCCAAATGGTACTCCCAAAGGGATTAAGTACATTCTATTCTATTCTATTCTATTCTTTTCTAACATGTTGTTCTTTCATAAGTGTTTGTTGGGAGAAAACACTTAAAAGTGTTGAAATTACTTTTATTGGTTTTCATATGTACAGTGTCGCAAATGTTCGTTTTTTCAAGACCTATGATCGCAGAGCCATTAAATTATCCCAAATAAGTGCTTTTGCTGCACAATATTCCACTTTTAGACCCTCTCTTTAAATATTGTAAGCATAGACCACTTTTATGGTTTCTTAAATCACAAATGTGTAACACAGTCGTTACTGTGCCTGCTTTCATTTTCAGATAAGGCATGTCACAGCTGGCTGTTTGTTGTCAGTGACGTGTTTTGAGGGTGATTGGCTCAAGTTCAAAAGTTCATCTTTTACGATTCCTCGCGGACGTGCAAATAAAAACATTCCTCAGCAGCGCATCAGCCTTTAAAGCGCAACACTGCTGGTGTACCTCACACCGCATGCAAAGTTTGATTAAAAGGCTTCAAAATATTGAGTATGTGGTATTGTGCAAGTATGCCAGGGTGCAACTGCAAGAAGCAAAACAATAGATTTGCTCACTCATAATGACGTCACTGGCATAACCTCGGCTTCCAGGAGTGTTCATTAAGTGAATAAATAGGACAGGAGTGAAATTAAAGCTCACCGCTGCTCAGTAGTTTGTCCGGTTTGGAGAAGTCGTATCCGTTCCGTCGGTTCTCCACCTCCATCCTCCCGCAGCGCTGAGCCGAGCGCGTCTCTCCACGGTCCGCTTCTGACTGACCTCCGCGAGCCCTCGGTCTGCTCTCCGCGCTCCAGTGTCAAGCGCTCCTGTTTGAGTGGAACAGTAACACCTTGCCGGCGTCACGTGACAAGACGCTCCCATGACGCATTGTGGGATTTGTTGTTTGAAAGACGGGACGCTGACTATTGGCGTCAAATGGAGTAACGAAAAGCATGTGAAATATTCAATAAATAAACCTCCTGGGGCTTTAGGGCAACAGTTTACTCCTGAAAATAGGTTGGTACTGAGAGGTAAAATAAAACCTCTCTTTTCTTTTTCTGTTTAAAACTGGGCAGACTTTTTTTTTAAACTGGGCAGATGATGGGGACTTATAATTATAAGATTAAATATAAGATGAAACTTGATTTTTTTAAACTTTATATCAAGCTGAACCATTTTCTGATGATTTAAAAACGTACTAAAGCTTTTTAAGATATTTTTCCAGAATTCACTTACACTTTCAAAAAAAAATCTCAATTTGTTTATAAATGAAACGAAATACAATTACATAAATATTTCCTAAATGATATTTAACAGAGTAAGTGAGTGTTTTAAAATTAGTTTTAACTTTTATAGTAAAATGACCGATAGATAACCACTATGACAAATATATTGCCAGAAGACCAACAAATCGGGAAAAACTTGAGAGATATTCTCAGAAAGAATTGGTTATTGTTCCTCAGGAGGCGTGCTTGCATCAATCAACTTTTAACTAAACATCTAAGGGCTGATCATTTTTACCAGTTTTATTTTTAAATTCTTGGTTGTACATACATAGTTGTATTATAACTCAATCCTCCTTTGTGTTAAACATCACCTGGGAAATATAAAAACCGTCTTCAACTGTATGCAATGACAAGTTAAGTCAGGTCATATGTATTTAGATATATTTATTATTTTCCATACATAGACTATTGTTAGTTCTGATCTGATTATAGAGATCAGTTTGAAATGATACATTTTTACACTATTGGAGAGCTCTTGGATAATGTACTGCAGCTACCTAGTATAGTGAATATATCTACCTGAAGGCGTAAACGTTAGGTGGTCACCTACTGATCAGAATGTAATTTCAAATGCACCCCAGGATCTGTAATCGACAATGTGGCGCATAAGAGACATTAAGTAAATATTTGATGCATTCTCATATAATAAACATGAAGCACTTCTCTTTAGTGAAAGATTTATTTAACTCATTTATTTTTAAATAAGAGGTTTTTCAAGGTTTTTCAATATTCCTGCGACTAGAAGGTTGTACCTCATCATGTTTGGATGAAACAACCCCTTCACTAAAAAAAAAGGAGTTGCAGTTTTAATAAGTTTATTTATAAAAATAAATAATTTGATAACGCTTTAAAAATGCTAAAACTAGGTTAAACATGATTCTGCTGGCCTCTGCTGCCACCCTGCGGTCATGTACAGTATATCACCCAGGAATGTTGTTAATTACGCTTTTATGAAGTTAAAGGATTCACAAACGCGTGACTCGATCTGCCAACGTGTATTCCAGCTCGAGATACTCGTTTGCAAACTTTCCTGATGCAAAAATAACCCCATAGTTTTGATAACCGGAAGCAACAGCCATGTAAAGTAACTAATTCAAATTACTGCAACTTAGTGAGTAGATTTAAAAATGTTCACTTGCACTTTTACTTGAATACATTTCTAGTTCTGGATCTGTACTACTTTATTATTATTATTATTATTAGTATTATTATTATTATTATTATTATTATTAAATATAAAGTTTCTACAGTAAAATTACATTGAGTTAAACCAATCGATTACGATTACATCGATACAATCAGTAGAAATAGAAATTATTTCGCAGTAACAGCAGGAGTATTTTCTTTTATCGTTCCAATCGCCAGGACAATAGTGGAATGATTATTTTTGTAGCAGTTTTCTCTCTTTTTCTATTGTTTTGCACTCCCTTTATCATTCTCACTCTCGTTCTCTCTTTTTTGCTCTAGCTCCTCTCTTTTTTCTGCATCTATTTTCACTAAACGTGTCTTTCTCTCTTCTTTTATACGTTCACTCCTTCAATCTTTTTACCTTTTGTTCTCACTCTTTCTGGCTTTCTTTATCTCTCCTTTTTTTCTCTTCTCTTTTTCCTCCAGCTCGCTCTCGCATCATTTATCTCTTTTCCTTTTTTCTCTCTTCTTTTTTTCCTACTTCTCTCTCTCTCTCTTCACCTCTCCTCTGTTTCTATCTCGCTGAGAAACACCTTTAAGAAAATCTCTCTGATGCGAGCCACTTCTTCTCATACTTTGAGTCAAATTTAGAACAGATAATTTTACTCCACGCTCTTTGCATTTTTGGGAAGTAATGATAATATAATGACTCGAATATGATTTATACCACTGCTTATAAAACTGCATTTCATACCAATGATGACGTCATCAACTAAAAAAAGAATAATAAAAAGAAAAGAATCATAAATACAGTAGGCGGTGGCATTGCCAATCTTTTCCAGTAGGCGGAGGCCTTGAGATGAGAGAGAGAGAGAGAGAGAGAGAGCTGAAGATGATGATGGTGGTGGTGGTGGTGCTGATGAAGGCTCGGCTGGTTTCTTGAGCAGCTTCTCAGTTGAACACAAGCACCGGAGACATGAGGAGGATCGTGGAGCTCGTGGCGTGTCTATTCGTGATTTCCGGTCAGGTTTCATCTCACAACAAGGTACTTTTTTAATATTATCGGTCCTTCAACCTTTGGGAGGAACTGCTAAAATAAAGTGTAGTTGCTCCATTCTCGTTTCTTTGCTTGCATTGAGTTTTCGTGCGTATTAGAAACTGTTTAAAGGTTTTTGGCTTTTGTTTTTGCTTTAGAAAATTTTTTATTTTATTTCGTTTTGATTGCAACTTGGTAAATGTGCGTCAGAATGATACATTTGCATACAGTCATTGGTTTTAGGGCAAGCAACCAAGCTTTGGCACCCCTTACAGCTATCATTATTTTATATTTATAAATGCGATAAAGGTTGGTTTTAGAAGCTTTCTTTTTATTTTATCAATCAATCAATCAATCAATCAATGCTTTGTTTATGTAGCATAAATTAATTGCAAAGATCTGCACAACAGTCTAATAGGAAACATTGACAGACACCATAAAAATTAAACTTTATGCTAAAATAATAAAATCAGACACATCAAAAATATTGCAATATCGAGTTGAACCAATTTTTATTCATTTATTCGCTGTAAAAGAAAAGCAGAAAGCAATACCTTATTCTTTTTATTCAAACACTGATGTGTATAAAAAGAAGAATACCCATAAGTTGGTGATTAGTGGGTCAGTGAATTACATGAAGCAGAAGTATGGACTTTGTGGATATTTACTATAATATGATGAATTCCAGTCATGAACTGAAACAGAAACAGCTGTGTAGGAGGCTTAAAACGGTTTTTCTCTTTCTCTTCCTTTATAACATATACTTTTACTCTACTTTCTTTACTTTTTTTAGCAAGTAAGGGTACTTTTACTTGAGTATGCACTCTTTAAACCGCTGCTTACAACGGACCTGATGAACCAGTATGAAGTTAAAGGATTCCAGCTCACTGTAAAGCTATTTAAACACCTTCATTCTCTCTTCAGTCCAATTTGCATCTTTAGCAAGAAGTGCTCCAGGCTTTATTAATGCTTTACGGTGAGCTGTCCAGCTGTGGCGGACTCATGAAAGCCTGATGTGTGCACGCTTGATTTGAGCAGAAGAAAAGAGAACGACAGCGAGACGTCACAAAGCATCAGGAGCCGCGCTCATCACTGGAGACCAGGACCCCATACGACCCTCCAGCTGACCAGGGCTTTCAATCAGTGTAACCTGTGCAGAGCTTTAAAAAAGTGATGGTACACTCATTGGCCACTTTATTAGGTACACCTGTCCTTTTAGCTTTTGTTTCCACTTTATGACTTTTTTTGGACTCGTTGACTCAAACCTTTTTGGCACATTATTGGTAATCTCCCATTGCCTGGTCTGAAGAGTCTCGAATTCTGCTGGAAACTCGAATGCTAGGGTCAGAATTTGACGTCAACAACCTGAAAGCATGGATCCATCCTGCCCTGCATCACCGGTTCAGGCTGGTGGTGGTGGTGTAATGGTGTGGGAGACATTTCTTGGCACACTTTGGACCCATTAGTACCAATAGAGTGTCGCTGACCATCTCCATCCCTTTATGACCACAGTGTCCCCATCGTCTGATGCTACTTCCTGCATTTATAACCCTTCATGTCATAAAGCGTGAATCATCTCAGACTGGTTTCTCCAGTAGAGCACCTTTGGGATCTGGTGGAACGGGGGATTCCCATCATGGGTGTGCAGCCGACAAATCTTCAGCAGCTGCGTGATGCCATCAGGTTAATATGGAGCAAACTCCCTGAGGAATGTTTCCAGTTCCTTCACTAATGAAATCTCAGTAATTGAATAACGAGAGAGAGAGACACGTCAGAGGAAAAGGTCGGGGGTTGTTTTGGCTGAACTCTGTCGTGTAGAGCTTGTGACCTTTTGACCTCAAGCTTAAATTGGATGAGTGAGAGATCCAATCAATAGATCCTACTCCATGCATTTGTAATCTTTGTTCATTTATTCCTGGAGAGAGTCTCCCCTGTACACATTGGTCTTCCAGCACATGGCAACCAGGCTGTTTACCATAGCAACCAACTTGGCATGTCTCTATCTAAGCTTAGGAAAACCATAGAAACATGGGGGTTGGTTTGTTTTCCATAGCAACATGGGCTACATTGTATTATGCCATTGACCCCTCCATAGCAACCAAGCTGTTTACCATAGCAACCAACTTCGCATATCTCTAGCTCAGCTTAGAACAATCATAGAAACATGGGGGTTGGTTTGTTTTCCATAGCGACATGGGCTACATTGTATTATGCCACTGACCCCTCCATAGCAACCACGCTGTTTACCATAGCAACCAACTTCGCATATCTCTAGCTCAGCTTAGAACAATCATAGAAACATGGGGGTTGGTTTGTTTTCCATAGCGACATGGGCTACATTGTATTATGCCACTGACCCCTCCATAGCAAACTACACGCTGTTTACCATAGCAACCAACTTCTCGCATATCTCTAGCTCAGCTTAATCAATCATAGAAACATGGGGTTGGTTTGTTTTCCATAGCCACATGGGCTACATTGTATTATGCCACTGACCCCTCCATAAAGCAACACTGTTACCATAGCAACCAACTTATTACCCTAGCTCAGCTTAGAACAATCATAGAAACATGGGGTTGGTTTGTTTCCATACGACATGGGCTGCCAAGCATTGTATTATGCCACTGACCCTCCATATAGCAACCACGCCAGTTTACCATAGCAACCAACCGATATCTCTAGCTCAGCTTAGAACAATCATAGAAACATGGGGTTGGTTTGTTCTTTCCATAGTGACATAGGCTACATTGTATTATGCCACTGACCCTCCATAGCAAACCAGGCTGTTTACCATAGCAACCAACTTGGCATGTCTCTATCTAAGCTTAGGAAAACCATAGAAACATGGGGGTTGGTTTGTTTTCCATAGCGACATGGGCTACATTGTATTATGCCACTGACCCCTCCATAGCAACCACGCTGTTTACCATAGCAACCAACTTCGCATATCTCTAGCTCAGCTTAGAACAATCATAGAAACATGGGGGTTGGTTTGTTTTCCACAGCAACATGGGCTACATTGTATTATGCCACTGACCCCTCCATAGCAACCACGCTGTTTACCATAGCAACCAACTTCGCATATCTCTAGCTCAGCTTAGAACAATCATAGAAACATGGGGGTTGGTTTGTTTTCCATAGCGACATGGGCTACATTGTATTATGCCACTGACCCCTCCATAGGAACCAATTTGCCATATCTCTAGGGGTTGGTTTATATCACTCAATTTGACTAATGGCAGTTTTATAACCCAACATCAATGTTTGTGCGCATAATTTATCCCTCTAATTACAATTATTATGGTAACCTTAAATTCCAGCCCCTTTTACAGATTTTCGGAGAGGAGCATGTCCGCATGACATCAGAAGGCTCAGACTGCCGCTGTAAGTGCATCATGAGACCTCTGACCCGAGATGCATGTGCTCGACTGCGGACAGGCAGTGTGCGTGTGGAGGACTTTTACACTGTGGAGACGGTGAGCTCAGGAGCTGACTGCAAATGCTCGTGCACGGCTCCTCCATCTTCGCTCAACCCCTGTGAGAACGAGTGGAAGATGGAGAAGCTTAAGAAGCAGGCTCCAGAGCTGCTCAAGGTAAGAAGAGCCATTTAATTCCAGTGACACTTTTAAAAGGGAGCTGATCTAATCCAGTTCCCCATGTGTGCAGCTTCAGTCAATGGTGGATCTTCTAGAGGGAACGCTCTTCAGCATGGACCTCCTTAAAGTCCACTCCTACATCAACAAGGTGGTGTCTCAGATGAACAACCTGGAGGAGGCAAGTATGACCTGTGAGCTGTGGTAGGATTTATCAGGACATTCTCTGGTTACCCACAATTCTCTGGCTGAAATTAATATGCGTTATATAACCCCACTTTGGGGTGATTAAGGAGGGCGTGCAAGTTACGCATGAGACAGAGAAAGAAAAAAAGAGAAATAAACCTCAGAAATGCAGTAGTCTCTGTTTTTTTCCCAGTTTGCTTCATTGTGGGATAATTTGTTGAAGAAATTTGGGTCATTACCAAATACCTAGTTATATAGACTGAGACTTTTTCATTTGACTGGGCCATTTTTAAACTCAAAAGTGAAACTTTATTTATTTAATAATGTTAAATAAAGTGGGTCATAAATGTGTTCTGTTTGAAGAGATTCAAGAGTTCACTTACCTGAACTAGCCTAATAACGCAAAGGGAATTGAGACGGAGCTGTTACTGAAATGTCGTGATAATCCATTGTTATGAAGACGTTTGAAACAACAAAAGACAGCTTTATTATCTTTAAAACCCTTAAGAAAAAAACATGCAGCCTTAAAAACAAAAGGTGATGGGTTGGGGGGGGGGGCTGGGTTGAAAGTCTGAAAGAGTGGCGCAGCTATTTCAAAGATCAGAAAAGAAGACAGGGATCTACAGCACCCTGACGTATAGAGCCTAGCTGTGATGTAACTTCCTGTTTTATCTGAAAAAAAAGTAAAATATTTTTTTCTATTCATGATGTAATGAAACGTCGATGAGACGCAAGATAGTCGGAGATTCTCGCTCAGTCGTTATTGATTAATGACTTGAAGTTCCTGTTAATTTCTAACCCTCGTGCTAACCAACATTAGCAATGTCACGCGCTGATGCAACGCAACAGAACAATAATTACGTAAAGAAGTAGCATGTTTAACTTACCTCAACATGCTCGCGCAGGTTTGATGTTGAGCTTTTGTGAGCTGCCAATTCAGTCGTCTTGGGCAAACAAATTTACACCTTATAATAAAGCTGTTGCCTTTCTCGCTCTCAAAGTGTTCTTGTAAATATGACCATGGGTTTGTTTCTGAAGAATTCAAATTCAGCAGCTTTTCTCTTTCATCTGGGTTTACATCATGTGTGTCTGTCTTGTCCGTCTCCATCTTTCTTGAGTTAGCACACTGCGTTTGTTCTCCCGCGCATCAAGCACTAGATTCCTTCCCTCCACGCACAATTATTATTATTTTTTTTTTTTTTGGATAATTATTTTTACTCAGTAACGGATAGGATTTAAAATGTAGTTAAGTACAATACTTAAATGAAAACGTACTTAAGTAAAAGTAAAATGACAAAATGTAAGTTACTTTAAAAAGAAGAAATACACAAAAAACCGACTCAATTACAGTAACGTGAGTAAATGTAATTCGGTACTTTCCACCTCTGATGACTTCGTTATATAAATGGCAAAAAGCATTCAACCATTGACTCTTTAAAACATCGCCAAATGAAACTTGATGGGGACACTGTTGTCATAGAGGGATGGAGATGGTCACCATTAATATTCAGGGAGGCTGTGGTGCCGACATGATGCTTGGTACTCCAAGAATACAACCCTGTGTGCCAAGAAGACCTCCCCACACACACACACACCATTACACCACCACCACCACAAACCTGAACTGTTGATACATGGCAGGATGGATCCAGGCTTCCATGTTGTTCGGAATGTTGCAGCAGAAATCGAGAAATTTTTACAACCGTCCAATTGTGGCAAGCTATGCAAATTGTAGCTATTTCCTCTGGTATCAAGAACATTTGCACCCACAGAACTGCCGCTCACTGGATATTTTCTCTTTTTCTGACCATTCTCTGTAAACCCTAGAAATGGTTGTGTGTGAAAAACCCCAGTAGATCCATTCTGATGGTCGGTTTCAGATCATCTTGACTATGTCTACATGACAGTGAGTTTCTGCTACATGATTGGCTCGTTAGAAATCTGGGTTAATGAGCAGTTGAACAGGTGTACATAATAAAGTGGCCGGTGAGTGTATATATATTATTTGTAGAATGAATACCAACTCAAAACCAATGATTTCTGAATTCAGTTGTACACTTAAACTTAAATAAAAACCTTTAGTCGTCTGTTAATTAAAGTGCTTGCTGTTTCTCTTTCAGATGATAAAGACAAACCTCTCCAGAGAGAATGACTTCGTGAGAGACAGTGTGGCGACTCTGTCCAATCAGATGCAGCGGTACGAGAATCAGTCTGACATCATGATTAGCATAAAGAAGGAGCTGTCCAATCTGGGGCTTCAGCTGCTACAGAAACACTCCTCTGGACCCGAAAGTAAAGCACAGGTAACTGATAAAGTGTGAGAAAACCCTCTAAAAACGCTGCAGTAATCTCATTTTCTCTCTTGATTAGTCTAGTCATCTCTTCAGGATGATTTTAGTGTATGTTACTATGCTTAAATATTCTGTTTTACTTGATATATAACACCTTCAGTTACATTACTGTTGAAACAAATGAACTTGCCTTGCTCAAAGGTTCACTCTGCTGTCCTCCACTTCTTGTGTTTGTAGGACACCGTGAGGACAAATCGAAAAGACGGTTCAAAGTTTTCAGCAAAGAATCCAGAAAGAGACCAATCTGTGAAAGAAAAGCAAAGTAGACAAAAAAAGGAGAACTTAAAACCTAAAAGAACTAGTAAACCGGAGAAAACAGAACCAGGTGGAAGATCCAAAGCCTCCCAGAGCCAGCCGGGACTCATTCGGGGAATTACTTACTATAAAGGCACCGATACCGAAGATATCAGCAAACACAAGCAAAAAGGTAACGCAGACCAACTTTCCAAATACAGAGGTCTGCAAAAGCTTGGGCCTTTGTACATTTTCAACATTTTAAATTAGTGTGGTTAAGAATTTTCGGTTAAATATATCACACAGGAGACAAAAACAGTGATATTTGAGAAGTTTCCACCGTTTATGGAAAATGTGCAAGAATCATTTAGACAAAAATTACACAAGTTTAGAAAAATTAACTAAATGTTCTGTACATCCTACTTTTGCAGAAATAACAGCCTCTAAACGCCTTCGATAGCTTCCAATTATAGGATTCTAGCAGAAAGTATTTTGGACCATTCTTAACAGTCTTTGGAGCTGGTCTGTGGGTTGATCGTGGCTGTTCTCACCATCCTCTGCTTATCTGAGATTTATCTTACTTTGCCACTTCGGCCTTTACTTGAACTTTTGGTCTTCCAGAACCTGGTGACACAAGGGACATTATATTATGGAACTAACCCAACCATAGCAACCAATTTGGTAAATTTTTAACTCAAGTGAAAATCATAGAGACCTAGGAGTTGGTTTGTGTGAATCATAGACTTTTGTAACATAAAAAAAAACACTTTTAAATGGCACTTTTACCAGCCATCACTTTATCCGTTTAGTTATATGTCCCATTTGTAACCCTGTACGGCCTGACATATCAAAAAATATGCCAAAACTGAGATGTTTAATAAACCTTTTAAAAAAATCTCCCCCAAAACTTGCCATACAAATTTTTTTTGTATCACATCTCATACATTAGGTGTTTGTAGTGTAAACTTTATATGCAAAAACAGAAATTACTCATAACATTTACACAACACTGACCATGTGAGGAAACTTTCTCTTCGTTTTATTACGTTTTTTTGCAACCTTTTTGTGGTAAAGACGCACCGTACACTTATCACTGTAGACATGACCCATTGACCCAAAACTGGTCAATGTCAAGCATTATCATGTTGATGACATTTTTTACGTCTCTCTTCTTCCGCAATTCTTTTTGACATTTAAAAATATTCATAATAAAGAAAGAGACAAAGATTTACTTGCTAAAATATCCAAAACGTATTTTAATTGACATTTCAATTATTAATGAGGTTAAATAAATATATTGTAATAAATAAATGCATTTATTGGGGTAGCCATGATGTAGATTACAACACAAAAATATTTAATTTCATAATTCTTTATTAGTCCCCCACAAATTTGCAATATGACATCATCATTCAGCGATAAACCACCTTTTATAACAAATTTGATACATTTTTAACTATAGTATAGAAGTAAATTACTTAGTAATTATATATATATATATATATATATATATATATATATATATATATATATTTGTGACTTCTTGAAAATTTGCAAAGATTTTCTTCCCAAAAGTGAGAGTTAATGACAGCAGCCATTTAAAAAATTACAAAAAAAGCCTTTTTTTTGCCAGCAGTTGTATTTTAATCCATTAGATTGCAGAATATATGTATCTAATTGTATATAACAGGTTTGTACGTAAATGATCGTGTTGATAAATTCTCACGTGGCAAATGTGACACAAATGGGGTTGAAATGTATACTTAAATTTCAAGTGATTTAATAATAATTAACCAGGTTTTGATATTGGCATTCGCTGTTGGTCTCATCCTGGTTTCTTTATTGCTTGGATGTCTCAAACACCAGTACATTGTTCATCCATTTGGGTTTTTTTTTTTTTTAATCCACTGGGATTTTTTTTTTTATAAGAAATAATGAGGTGTTAGATCATTTCGAGAGGTCTGAAATTTCACCAATTGGTATATTTTTGCCACCGAACTGTAGCAAGCGCACAGATAGATTCGCACGTAGCCTTACAAAGTTTCAGAGTGAGATTCCAGTTCCGAACCCAGTTCTCGTGTTCATAGCACACAGCGGCCAGGGAGTGAGTTCAGAGTGTAAAATGACAGCCAGCGGACACTAATGATCCGTTTGAGTTTCTGATGTGCACATGACATTCGTATTCGTTTCTAGCAGCTCAACAGAGTTTCCATTCATGCAGCCAGCCAGCCCCACTTCCTGTTTACTCTCTCCATGGTGAACGCTTTTTTTTCTGTGACATATACTGCAAAGATCCGGAGAGCAGCACAATCAATGGCGTCTTTCCAGAAATCTAATGTGGTCTGATCTAATCTGTGCTATTTATGTCTGTAACCAAATCACTGCTTCCCAAACTGGAACCAGCATAACAGATGCAATCACTAGGAATCGGATTAGGGCATGAATTACTGTAAATGAGGCCGTGCTTATGAAAAGTTTAGACTCTTAAAGCGTCAAGTGGCACACTGCTGCAGTGGTTGGCTGAGAAAAGCTCAAACTTTATGTCATAGATTGTAGCCGCCCTTCAGTTTCCCCAATCAAACGTGTTTCCCAATCTTTTGGGACAAGTAAATCCCTCAGTTTATTGTTACACCTTGTGCATTTGCAGCATTTTCCTTTTTTCTGTGCACCTATGACACCGTGAAACTAAATAATACAACAAATAATCAATCTATAAATGATACGAACACATAAGTTTTAACATTTGCACAGTTACGAACAACTCAATAAATCAACATACCTCGCTCCGCTTAACTGAAGCGTACTGATTTAACATGAACCTGGCATTTCGATCAGGTCAGTTGACAAGCTGATTGCATGCCTTACAAATGATAGAAAACTTCACCCATACAGAGCAAAAACACACAAGTTAAACCCCACAGCACCTCTAGTGGTCACTTACATCAGAAAAATCAGAAAAACTTTATTGCTACTGTCAGTGAAAATGCACAAACTAGGAACTTGCTTCGGCCATAATGTGCCACATAAAAAAATATATAATAACAAAATTGTAAAAGCTGCCAAAATAATAATTTAATGTAAAAAAGCATCAAGATTAAGATCTTGCTTGAGATGACTGGTGTTATGAAGTGACCCGCTAAGTGCAGTAAGAAACAGTTTAAAAAAATTAAAAAAGACTTAGTACAGGTATTAAAAGTATCCATATTATTGCAGGTGTTACGTGTATATGTCTCATAGATTGTGATTAACATCTGCCCTGTATTTCTTCATAATTCATTAGCAATTAGCATTAGTTCCTAACCTACACCCTAAAGAACAATGTTAATCTCTCGCTCATTTAGTAAAAAAAAAAAAAATCCATTGATTTGAATGTGTCCGGAATCTCTGGATTCTGCTCTGACAAAAGAATTCCGTTGGTAGACTCCTAAACAATCTTTAGAATGTCTAAAACCACCTGATCTGCCTGTGGCAAAATGCATTTTTTGGGAGGTTTCCATGCTTTTGTGGCTTTTGTATTTCTCTCTTTTTTTTTTATCAGGTGAAGTGATCCCTGCTGAAATCGATGCCCTGCTTGAGGTTGAGGAACAGACCACACCTCCCATGATCTTAACATCACAGACTACCTCAGAATCCTTCCCCACAACGGTGATAACCTCAACAACCAGTGCCTCCCCAACAGTAGCATCCGAGAGAACGCAATCGATGAGCAGGACGACACACGGAGAGGAGCGACCGGCTCCGACAATCACCCTTAGGCTGGACAACACCAGCCCTCACTCTGACTCAGCAGGTGCAGTTAGCGCTGACCTCAGTTTGCGTTTACGATTCCTCTGGGTTGTGCTGTACTTCTGATCTCAGTCGGGCGTCTATTTTGGAAAACCAATGGACGGGGCCGGACTACATGACACTTCTTATTTTGACTATAAATTTCAAAAATTTGCATACATATACTTTTAATAATTTTTTTTTGTTTTTAAATGATTTATTTTTACTTGCAGTTCCTTTTTTACATTTGCAACATTTTTTTTGCAAAGCTTTTATCTATTTGTTTATAATTTTATATCATTTGTTATATAGTTATTAATAATTTTTTTCTATTTTTTAAAAACACGATCTGCCCCCAAAATGATTCCGCATTTCCTCTCATTCGCTTCCTTTCTATCTCGTAACTCTCCCTTTAATAAGGGCCCAAATAAATGTTTAACTACAAAAAAAGAGTTTGAAACTAACTAAAGTAGTTTTAATTTAATTTGGTACTTTTCACATGGATTTTAAGGACTTCCAAAACACAGCATTTTGTGTGTAGATGATGATACAAGCAAAACACAAGCATAAAAAATGAACTGAAATAAATACGACCCAAAGTTTGCTTCCGCTCAATTCAACGACAAACTTTTTGGATTCGAAATGTTAAATACCTAAAAGCATCCTAAAACCTGAGGGTTCGTGTTAACTGGGTTACTACTTTCCAGTAGGTTTCCATAATCTGATACGTGAATCATTTGTGGTTGTGATTTGTCAGTGAAAGAGCAGAGCTGTGACAGGACGCTGGCATCCATCGATCTTCCGCTCAAAGTGAACAGTTACGGAAGGAACGAGGGGGCCTGGATGAAAGATCCCTCTGCTAAAGACGGCAAGATCTACATCACTAACTATTATTACGGCAACACCCTTGTTGAGTTCAGGAACCTGGACAACTTTAAACAAGGTGAGAGGAACAATTCTGCAAATATTAAATCTGATCTTATTTAATAAACCCTACCTCTAGATAATGTACACTATTCAATATCATAAAAAAATTATAATAAAAGTATTTTCAAACTAATCCAAACTTGTCCCCCTCATCACAGCCAGCTCTATTTGTTGCTTGTTTCAATGAAAATTGGTTTGAACGTTCCCCTTTTAGCTTCGCTCTTGACCCTAGCAACCAAAGTTTTGCCTAGCAACCAAATTTTCTGAACTCTTTTCAGCTTTGGAAAATCATACAAACTTTGAGGTTGGTTTATTTCACTCATGGGACATATGTTAAGTCACTGAGCCCTCCATAGCAACCAGGTTGTTTACCGTAGGAACCAACGTGAGTTTTTCCAAAACTCAGCTTAGGAAAATCTTGGGGGTTGGTTTATTTGACTTCAGCTTTTAAGGAACACTTTTACAAGCCAACGTTTGTGTACTAACTTTAGCCATCTCTCTAACTATTGGCTTCCTTGTTATCCTCATTTCACCCTTATATATGGAAGTCATAAGTTATTTAACTTAAAACCGTTTAAAATCATTTGAGGGAAAAATACTTTTTCCCTCAGATGTATAAATAAAGAAATAGATACAAACTGAAACCAGAAAAAAATCCATATAATAGTAAAAAAAGCCAGCACAAACATAAGCACACATTATGTAAAAATCTGGTATCGACATCATCCAATCACATTTCCTTATTTTCCACTGGGAGTTGATCATTACAAGAGAAAAAAATATTGACTTCCGTACGTCCTCTTTTTTCAACCATTTTTCTACCTTGTAGGCTTTCCTTTCCATAGCAAAGATACCTTTTGAATCCAGGTTTTATGTCTCTAACCAATTAACTAGAATAAGTTAAGGTAAGATATCAAGTTTCCCGATGTAACTTACTAAGTTAAAATACTGGCTTGGGGAGTCCAAGTGTTTAAACCCAATTTTACAATGATAACGGTTTCTCCTTGTTCTCGCAGGCCGCTGGAGCAACCTCTACAAGCTCCCTTATAACTGGATCGGAACAGGTCATGTGATCTACAGAGGAGGGTTTTACTATAATCGAGCCTTTACAAAGAATATCATAAAATACGACCTGAAGCAGCGCTACGTGGCTGCCTGGACTCAGCTACACGACGTGGCCTACGAAGAAACCACTCCCTGGAAATGGAAAGGGCACTCTGATATTGACTTTGCAGTTGACGAAAATGGACTGTGGGTCATTTACCCATCGGTTGATGAGGGATACGGACAAGCTGAGGTCATCGTTGCAAGTAAACTTGATCCGATTGACCTCTCGGTCAAAAAAGAGACGACATGGAGGACGAGGCTGAGGCGAAACTCATTCGGGAACTGTTTTATTGTCTGTGGCGTACTGTACGCGGTGGATACTTACAATCAGAGGGAAGGAGAGGTTTCGTACGCCTACGACACTCTCACTGGGACTGAAGCGTCTCCGCATTTATCCTTCATTAATCAATACGGATTAACCACACAAGTTGATTATAACCCTAAAGAGAAAGTACTATATGCCTGGGACAACGGCCACCAGCTCATGTACAAGATTAACTTTGTAGAGCAGGAAAACAAATGAAATATGACTTTAACGACATCAATCTTCTTCCAGTATGTCTAATTCTGACTGGCTCTCTGTAGTTTCATTGAGGTTGAGCCTCATTCTTAAAACATAAAGGAAATACAAAGACTGCTCTAGCTTTAGAATTCAAAACTGGTTCTAAGAACTATAATTAATTAAAGCGATCATCAACTTTGTGACCAAGGACACATTTTTTTCTGGTTGTTAAAACATGCAGCCTCAAGAAGTGGGCGGGGCTCAGCTTCCATCTCTACTTGGACTGCATGACTTTAAATATGCATGACTTTTACAATGAAAGCAAAATGCACATGTTTAAACTATTTCAATGAAACATAAGTGAGTGTGGAAATCTTTTGAAAGTAACTTTGTACGTGGTTTCCATGGCAGGTGCCATTTTATGGCAAATCTTTGTACCGTTTTGGGATTTGCCGTGTGGTTTCTCTACATATTCTTAATTGGTTTCTCTCAAGCTGTGTGTGCATCTGAAAATGCCATTCAGCAAAACGCTCAGCTTAGATAACGCAACAGAAAAGGTCTGTTTGGTATCCAATACTCTTGGTCAATGACATTTTCTGTTTGAATGTTGCATAAATAATATTAATATCAGGAAAACAACCAACATAGCATTGATAAATAAAAAAAATCCAATTATATAAACCTTTTTTTTTTTTTACATACATTGATGAAATAAATTCATATTTTGACCCTGAGAAACACAGGCTTTAATAAGCTTCTGGCTGGATATTTGGACAAAGCTTTCCAATTGTTGCAGGTTTCATCAAGACCTTTGGTTTAATACACTATATAAAAATGACACTTTTTTTAAAGAGCTTGGAGTGAGAAGCCTGATGATAAAACAAGGGCAGTCAAACATAGTGATTGACCAAAAATGCCTTTTACAGGAGTGCTATTTCACATAATGTACAGAAGGTGCCAGAAAAATGTGTTTCGGAGCATGTCGCCTCAGTGGACTGTTAAAGCACGACATGCTAATGGAGAAAGAAAGCTTTGTGTGCTAATGAGAGCATCAGAGTCACTAATGACTGTTCTCAGTTACGTATAGAAGCAACAGTCTGATAAACGAGCACAGAAACACGTCTTGTGTATGTTTCGAAGATGATTCCATTGTAAATAGCAAACTTTCTTTCAGTCTTACAAAGAGGAAGTTCTTTATAAACTTTGCCAGTCTCGTCATCATTATAAACACAATATTCATGTCATTTTTAACATAATATTAATTTGCATACAGTGAGTGAGAAAGAAAATGGAAATGAATTGTGTAAGAAGTTAAATGTATTATAAAATAATTACCGGTAACTCAAAACAATACTTTTCACTTTATTATTACAAATGACTGAAATTGCATTTTCATTTGTAAACCTTCGTTTGTTTGCTTTCAGACTAAATTGATAAATTTGAGCAGCTTTGGTTCAGTCTCTCTAAATTATGATCTGTTTATCTTCCAAGCTATTTATTAAATGCAACTCAACCAACTCAATTGCTACAAAATTTTGCTAATTTTTAAAATGTTAAATAAACTAAGATTATTATGTCCATAGAACACGCCACTCTCATACTGAGCAAAATAGAATTATATTACATTATTACTTACATTAAATGCACTGTTCCTGCACTGATCGTTTGAATTCAGTTTTGAAATGAAACAGGAACGACACTAAATGAACATTTTTTGCAAACAAAACTTTTGGTAACAGTGGTTCACTGATTTTCTGTCTGATTATGGCACAAAAGTATTTCCATATTATAGTATTTACATACTATAGGAGCATATATATATATATATATATGTTATGTGTTAATTCTGCAGTCAGATTTATCCTATCTAGACTTCTCTCTGTTAGGTTGAAAACAGAATCTGTGTTTTAATTTGCATCGATCCAAGTAAAGCATGAGGAAATGAGCCGTGCTGAGGACAGGATGACAGCAATTCATCATTCAATTCCTGAAAAAGCACATTCAGCTAAATGAGAATCAACTTTAGATTTGCTGGATGTTTTCATGGGGATAAAAGTGATTTGCTCCAGTCTCAAGTTCCCTTCATCTATCTACTCCAGATAAAGAAAGTTGAGGAGGCCATGCTTTTGGATTGGATGTTTAAATAGGACAGCGGAAAAATATTTTGGGACTTGTTTCATGACAAATTGAACGATATTCCTGCTTGGAAACAGCACTTCCACAAATGAGTCCACTCTGCAAATCGAGGTGATGTATGCAAGAAATACCAAACAAATGTCATTCCTGTGGATACATGTGGCTGACCATTGAGCATCTGAAACTGGAAAGACTGCATCCTCCTAGATCCCTGAATCTCCTCTGCTTACCTGGCTTCACTCATTTGTTCTGTCTGCAAATAGAACC
This sequence comes from Danionella cerebrum, assembly GCA_007224835.1. Taxonomy (NCBI): domain Eukaryota; kingdom Metazoa; phylum Chordata; class Actinopteri; order Cypriniformes; family Danionidae; genus Danionella; species Danionella cerebrum. The sequence continues at coordinate 858,464 of SRMA01026961.1, read as the reverse complement.
TCACCAACAAATCTCTGCTCACCTGCTCACCTACTTAAAAGTGCCCACTTTATTGTTTATTACGTGCACAACTATTTGAATAATAAGCTGCCACCTCCTGCTCTCCCTTGAACAACCTAACGCAGAAGTAATTTCCACAGTATCCAGTAGGCTACTAAATCCAATAAAGACCTCACCTCCTCCCATTAGCTAATAAAGCTTTAGGAGCAGTTATTGATGGTGCAAGATCTCTGAGATACAAAGCCTGATCCTGGATTGCTGTGGACTGCAAAAATCACAACACAGCAAAATTAGATTTGGTATTACACTCAGAAAGAGCCTCCAGTTATTATGTCACTCAAGGTCTCTTAGTGATAAGGCTATAAACAAGATTTTTTTGTTTATGATTTGGCACAAATCTCTCAGTTGGATTTTTAGAGCCACAAACAAAACAACGCATGCAGGACCCATAGATTGCTCTAGCTTTAGAATCACTCTCACTTGAATTTGCACAATTGATGCATCACATTTCTTTATAACGCTCCATTTACTTGCTTTCATTTTTAAAAAATGTAAATTCATGTTGAGCTCTCTATTTCGTTAAATGTTGAACATTTATGACGTTGAGTGAGGACAGCTGCTGTGCAGGAGCAAAATGGTGAGCACACGCGTTATAGCTAAAAAAAATACTCATTATAAATTGTACTTGACTTTATAAATCAAGATTTTATCAAGACAAATTAAGTGGTGGTGCATTGTGAAGGCAAAGAAAACGGTGCTAAACTGTTACCTTAGTTAGCATCTACTGATGCTAATTGTCTATAATTAACTTGGTGTCTAGAAAATAATAAGATAATAAGAATAGCTGATTAAAATGTAAAAACATTTTGAATCTAATTAGTGCCTCAGACTTAATAAAAATATTAATTTTTTTTACACAAATAAAACGTTTTGCACAAAAGCATAACTGGTTCGTTTTGCAGGAGCAATGTTTTCTTTCATTAGCGGCCTATCGAGAAATTTTCTGATAAAACGCATATATCACTTGTAGTCAAATTAATTTTAATTATCTAACAAACCTGGAATAGTTCGTGTATCATCTATAACTTTAAAAGAACGTGAAACCGCCTCTCACTTGTGAGCCTTAGCTCTTTGGTTTATGATGTTTTTCTTTTGTTTCTTGTAATTCAGAGTGGACTATAGAGACATGTGTATCATTGAAATGTTACGGTTGTTTGTCTACTATATTTATCGCTGTTTTTTATGTTTAATAAATAAAAACTGCTAGCATTAGCATCGGCTAGTTAACTTGATTCAAAGCATTTTGAGTCAAATTTTGCTCGAAGATAAATAAAAAAAAGCCTTTTTAGCGTCGTCTTCAATTAGCTAATTTAACCCTAAAAAACTGAGAGTCAACAAAACTAATCAATTAGTTGATAGATGCCGAGTGCTTAAAGAAGGCCAGTGGTCATTTATCATGTCACTTCTCATTTATTGGCTCTCAAATTCAATTCTGCACACTAGTTCTGTACAGAATAAAGAGGCTTTAGTCCAAGAAATGAGAGATTCCTCACAGTTGAATGAAAGCTTTGGGGATTTTTACTAGAGAATAATGAGGGGGGTTTCCTTCTGTATGTGTTGAGTCAATGCATGAACATATTACCAGATTAGCCCACTGCATGAATAAGTTCCTGTGTATATGCATAATAAAAGTAATACAATAAGAACAGTTTGCAAAGGAAAGGTGTCCCAAAATTCCAAGTGATGGGTATAAATTGTTTTTGTGGTGGTTATTGTCTAATTCTTTTTTATTTCCAATGGGTGTGCAGCAACCAAAATGAAGGTAAGGATGCCGAATGCCGATATTTTTTCAGCCCATTTTTGGAAATGTATGCAAAAGAAATTTTTTTTATGTAAAATAAATAACTTTTTGTAATAAATACTTGATTTTCTGCGGTGCCAATAATTTTTGCTTTGATTCTGCTTTTATGTTTCATTTCTACCATAAAAGTAATATATTAGCCTCAAAAATGCCATTGATGCACATGTTCAGGGCTCATCTCTAGCATCTGAGAGCATCGCTGACCTTAGCAGAAATCTCTCTTCAGTAGATCTGTATGAAGAGCTTCATAAGATGCCACTGACTTTCCACCCCCTCTCTGCTTCTCTCCCACTCTTTCTTCCAGTTAATTCTCCTCTAAAGCTCCAGTCTTCAAAGCAACAGAAAGTCTGTGCAGAGAGAGGCAGAGGGAGAGACAGTGAGTGTGTCAATCCCATTAACCTCTGGACTTGACTCTTAACCTCTGGATTACGGTGGAATGTTCATCATATGAACTGACATCTTAACATCGTTTAACAAAACTCAATGGTCTTTTATGAAAGAGTTGGCTTGGTTTAATGTGGAACTCTGGCCAATACTGGAGCTAGGACGCAATGAACCAAATATTGATGGAATTAAAGAGAACACATAAAAAGAAAGATGTCTACAAACATACTTTATGCTTTTCTTCATACTTATGAGCTTTTTTATGGGTGACGCCAATTTGTGATGGTTTTGGCTCTTCGTTGGGTGCACTCAGTGGCACCTGCTGGCTTTTCCCCTTTATTTCCCCTCACCTGTTTCTTGGGCACCTTTTTATTGGTCAGTATTGTTTCTTTGCCAGAGTATTTAACAGTAAGTTTAGTCTATGTCTGTGATCCCCTTCTGTATTTTTGTGAACAGTCTTGTTTTCCCAGTTTGATGTTTCTGTTCATTTTGCTGAGCTGGGCACCCAGAAGATGTCTCTGTGGGCTCTGGGTCCTCTTCAATCTCTGCAATTGTTCCAGTTAACCCACATTAACCCTTTCAAATCATTTAACTCGACTTTTACAACACATTTCATATGGCTTTCGCAATAGATTCCAATGCACACTAAATTACAGAACATTGTACCATTTCAAAGACATCAGTTGAGAAACTGTGAGACTTTAGGTTCTTTATGGCAGCATGATGAGAGGTTAATAGGAAACGAATGCTTGCTTGTTGTCTTAGAACTCTAACCTCACCGGCTAATTACCACGGTCAACTTTGTTTTCTCTGAGACGGGGCTAAAGCAAAGCAGAAGAAACTTCTGCTGTGTGTGAGTTCATAAATGAAACTAGAAATGCTATAAAAATTAATTTATATTCGTATTTGTCATTTTGATTCAATTATGTTACTGCCCATGATTAAATTATAAGATATAGTTTTAGTTGCTATATTATAGTGGTTTAGACCACTAAATTGGAAATGTTTTATAGGTCAAAATAAACGGTTTTTGTTTATTTTTTTTGTATGTTGGTTGAAAACCAGGAACTAAACACTGGTATCTATAGCAAAACTGGTCATTTTAAACATTTTATGTCAAAAACATTCCATGTGGGTGAATCTATCCCAATACATTTTCTGTTAAAATATGACGTTGAAGGCAATACTGGCATCTAGTGGCCAGTATACATCCTTACTTTTAACTTTTTCACTGACATATGATGTTTTTAACACAATTAACATCTTTCATTAAACATTTCACTTAAAACAACAGAGATTATGTAACAACACCACCACATAATTGACGTTACATTAAAATTAAAATACAGAAAAATAAATAAAATACAGGTAAGTAAATAAGCCGTCGTTGTAATTTTTGGACACTATCTCGCCCAATTTATGCCAGAAGAATGTGTTTGCGCGTGCGCGAAAATAATTACCGTACTACTTCCTGTCTGGCTTAGGCCGCTTTAATGTACAGCAATTTCTGTTTTTATCATATTTAAATTAGTTGGTTCTATTTTTACATTGTTTCGCCACCGTCCTTACCAGATTCTTCTTAAAAGCCATTTTACAACAATGTTGGCGGTTTGCTGGCCGAAACGTTTTCCAATAACCGTTGTTTTATTGACGAGCGCCACTTAGTGTCGTGTGCAGAGTCTTCTAATATCTGTTGGATAAATACATTGAATTAATAGGATTGTTTTTTACACAAATCGATAAAACTTCTAGTTATTTTAAAGTAGGTATAAGTATACCATTTATTTAGCAACGTATTTTACACCACAGTCTTTAAAATAGTTGGGTTACTAGTGATTTCGTATTTATTTTTTTGCTCCGCGCTCTGCGGTTGAACCCTATCTCCTGAAGTTAGGAGGGCACTGCAATTGGGTCCTATCTCCTGCCCTCTTGCGGTGGTCTGTGAAATAGCGGTGTGTACTAAAACGTATGGACTATAAAATACATCTTAGTATTAAATACTGGCAGTGGAAACTGATTATAATAATTGACCTCTCCTGGAATATTTTATACATTTATATCCATTTTTATAGACGCATTTACCTTAGTTGTGTAAATAATTTTTATATTCCCAAGTCAGTAAAACTGTTTACATTGGGAAATGTAATTGCTAAAACATATAGATAATAATAATTACACACTATAACCATTACCCCTAACTATTTATCCACATCTGAAAGTTATGCAACATCCTGTTTGGTTTGTGAGGGGTCAAAGAGCTGCAGTGTTTAAACAGCCCATAAACTCAAACAGATGTCACAGCAACATTAGAAAATCGAGGACCTTTTGGTGATTTTGCTTTGATTGGTGGTCTCAAGAAGATTTTTAAAAATTAGTTCGGTTCATTTGGAGATTTGAAAAGATTCAAATGTGACTATTTGTATGTGTCAAACAAATCCTTGTACGTTGTTTATCTAGAGAATGGTGCATTTGGAATCCTGTGAATGGAATGCGACCATTTCACCCATGATTTCGCCTCTAAATTAAAGTAGTTTCACTCTCGACAGAGGGTGATTAAATAGCCAATACTTTTTCCAGATCAAGGCTGTGAGAAAATAAACACATGAAGTCACAAAAAACAGTCACAGACCAAGTACGACGCTTTTAAAAATAACATTTCTTTTAAAAATAAGAAAGTAGCCATCATTGTTAGGAATTAAGCTGTAGGTGTTATTCAAATTCATTGTTATTTATTAAAATACAGTATACTGTAAAAGTTCATGCATATGTGGAAGGAATGCTTCTTAAAAATGCAGCATTAATCGTTTATTTTTATCAATTACCAAAATGCAGTGAACGAAAAAAGAGAAATTTGAATCAATTCAATATTTTGCGTGACCAGGCTTTGCATTAAACAGCAGAAGTTCTATTGGACACACTTGCGCTCCTCTGACTGTTCCAACATCTTGGAGCTTTCTGTCTCTTTTTGTAATCCCAGAGACACTCGATGTTGTTGAGATCAGGGCTTTGTGGGGGGCATGCATCACTTCCTGTTCTTTTTGTTCAAAAGTACACTAAAGATACCTCTTAATGAATTTGGATGTATATTTAGGGTGATTGTCCTGCTGCAGAATTAATTAGGGGCCAATCGCACATCTTCCTGGTGGTATTCCATATCTGGTCTCAGCACTAAGAACACCATTTCCCGACCAAATCTCCAACTCCATTTGCAGAAATGCAGCCCCAAATATTCAGGGAACCTCCAGCATGCTTCACTGTTGCTTGCAGACTTTTATTATTGTACCACTTTTACGTTGAACAAACTGTCTCCAGCTGCAGCCAAATATTTTACAATTTTAAAACATCAGTCCTGAGCACATGCTGCCAGTTTTCTGCACCTTGGTTCCTATGTTTTCATGCATACATGAGTCACTTGGGATTTTTTTGGCTGCATGAAGGCTACTTCTGACCAGTTCTCCGGACAGTAGATAGGTGCACCTGGGTCCGACAGCTGGGGGCACTGCAGGACATCTTCAGTTCTTGACGAGTATTGCGATTGATTCCTTGGCTGACCACTTGGATGTTTCTTTGTGCTTCTTCAAGAGAAAAATCTTGCCATTACAAGAAACATCTTCCTCAATCTCACCTGGTTGTTATCGTTTTCAACCTCCTACACAGCTGTTTCTGTTTCAGTTCATGACTGGGTTTAAAGGTTGAGATTGACGAACATTAACTCCTGTTTTTTTGCACAGTAAAGTAAGTAGCATGCATTGGGTACCAATTCTGCTGGCTCTCAGGGTGGATGTCACTGGTTCAAGAATGTTTGCTCCAACAGTCTCCAGCCTCTAAATCCTCTTCAGGAGTCCTTGCGACCTTTTGTAGGGTGTACCACAACATCCACCCAATGTGAGCTGGAGGAAGGCACCTGCAGAACCCTGTGACTCTTCCAGGGACAAGCGAATAAAGGAGATGGAAGGGTCCATTCATTATTCCTTAATCTCAAAAGATAGAATGCGTTAGAAGAAGTTTCCTGGAAGTAAACAGCAATTGAACTCTTATCTGTGTTTCTCCTGTTCACATGTCCTTTCCTGTCAAGGGCTGGCTCTCTGGAAGCCGGAAACAGCCTCTGAGCACAAGTGTGTGTTATTGTAAGCGGTCGGAGGTCTGCAGTCTCACAGGAATACATGTTGTTTTTCTGGGATATTCTACTTAAGAAGATATGTGTTGTTATATTACTGAAATGTGTGTCTGTATTTGGCGAGGAAAGTGCTAGAATTGGGACAAAAGAAATGAAGGAGGATCAGAAACGACTCAGACTGTTGTACAATTACACTCACTTTCCTCGTTTAGAGGCATTTCTTCACCAGAAGCGAGATATGCTTTGGGTCATTGTCATGCTGGGAGACAAGTCGACCCAAGCCAAGTTTCTACTGTCTGAGGGTGTCTTTAAAATCTTGATATTGTCATCCTTTTCATGTTTCTTGAAGATGAACCACACTGAAGCATGCCCATAACATTACACCCCCACCACCATGCTTCACTTTCTCCAAACATAGGCAGCATCTCTATGGTTAAACAGTTCTAGTTTTGTCTCATTTGACCAAAAGAACTTTTTCTAGTATTCATCAGCTTTGTCCTAGTTGTCCTATGCAAACTTTATTCTGGCTTGGAGGTGTCTCCTCTTCAGAAGTGTAGTCTTTCTTGGTCGGCAACCTTGCAGTGCATTCCTGTAGTGACTGTTTTTGTTGAGACAATTCCAGACTTGGTGAAATCTTTCATTTCCTGCCCATCTTGCTCTCCACTGTGCTAGTGTGTCTACAACCATGTGTTCTAGATCCACATAAAACCATGTCAATATATTGTATTAAGGCATGTAATAATAGCCATGACGTATAACCTTGTCAGCATATATTATTTTGGCATAGAAGCCACAGTTCCAAGCAATCTGGGATTTATGTCCAGCAAAGTAGTAAAGTACAGAAAAAAGGTTTTAAAAACCACCAGACACTTTTTCAAAGATGCCCATTGCAAAGGTTTATTGTCCTCAATGAATGTAACCATTATTTCTTGTTTTTACACATTTGTATTTAGCATGGATGAGCTAACATCTTATGAACCAATATGCTAACTATCTTAGCATTAACAGGGTAGGTGTTTCTAACATAGTTTCTAAAGTACTAGTCCTGAAAGTTTCAATTTCAACACCCACAGTGGCTTAAAACAACCGAGGAGAAGACTATTTGGTTTGATAAGATGTTTTATCAAGTTTAAATAAAGCTAACTCAGGGTGGAGGTTACCACTGGCCAAACTAAAACAACAATGTTAAATCTGTGGCAATTAACGGGTCGTCTCTGTCTCGTTTCTAAATCATCTCGAGCTGTCTAAATAAACAGGCTCCTTCCCAGAAATTCCCACAAGCGCCATGGGGCAGGCAGAGGGAAACGGCTTGTGACGTCATCGCACAGGAACGCACATCCGCGCTCGTGCCTTTCACTTCAGACGCGCGTGCACGAACTTAACGATCACAGTTCTCACTTTCGAGGTTTTTTATTTATAAATGTTGGTTTATTTTAGTTGGAACTAACATTCTAAACAGATCCACAGTCATGGAAATCAAAACCATCCTGTTTTTAATTCTACATGCGTGCGCATGCTCTGCCGCCCATAACGGTAAGTAACGGATGAAAATCAGAAACCGTTTATATTAACATCATTTGATACGTTTGTAATGTTATGATATAATGTTATTACTAATCCTAATCTTTTCCGATTTTATGGTGCTTAATAGAAACACCATGTCCAGATTTTTTTAAGTCAAAATCGCTGAAACCAGAGTAAACTTTATTTATTTATTTTTCGTATTGTTATTGGTTATATGTTTTTGTATTATAGAGCATTATGCCCAGTTAGACGTTAATTAGCTTTTAGCTGTGTCATGGTATCATAATACATAGAGTAAAAATACTAAATACTTTTGAAAAAATGTAAAGATTCTGTGTAAAAACACTAAAATACATTTAATTATATATTGATTTTTTTAAAGAAATCTTTCAAGCTCTGCATAATTGTGCCATGCTACACTAATAAAGGTTTTATAGAACTCTATATGCAATATATATATAGAACCAAATCGGGTTCTTTGGCTTGTAATCATAGAGGCCATTCAACAGTGCATGCTATTTAGCTCTAACATTCAAAAGTACTTTTTAGAACCAATGTTCAAAGGTGCTACTTAGAACCAACCATCACATGTATGAAATAAATATATGATAGAAACCTGCTGTATGTAGCACATTAATTGCCTCAAAAACTACAACAGTATCTCGAAAACCACAAAGAGCCAGTGAAGAACCAAAAAGAGTTTACAGTGTTCTTCAGAGCAAAAAAGTGCTATATAGCAAACCTACAAAGAACATTTTTTAAAGAGTGTAGTGCTTTGCTGTAGAAAATGTAACCTTTTCTTTTTAGCTAGTAAAGTGTTAATGTTTTAACCAAAACCATGAGTCTATCATGGCAGTGTTGCCAACTCCTCAGTTAGAAAAGCTGCTCTTGTTTGGCACAACATAGCTAAAACTATGTCATCACCTCATTTGCATAAAGATTCCCAAGGTGTGCCTGGAATAGGTTTTCCCTCAAATGAAATGAAAATGAATTCATTCATCCTCTTTACCCGCTTGTTCCCCTTTGGGGATTACGGAGGTCACTATTACCTCCAGCACACTTCCGGCAAAAGCTGCAGGTCGCCAGTCCATCATACACTTACATTTAAAAACTGGCTATTTAATTTAGTTTTCTTACTGCATATGTTATGTGAAATCTAAAGCAAGTTAATGCTGAATATTGTGTCTCTTGAGTGTCATTGTTTCTCATAAACAACTTGTACATCAAGCTACTGCTGATGCAAATCCCTATCTTTGTTTGGGTGGAGATAATAAAGCGGTGTTGTTTTCTCTGATCATTGCGTTTGCATGGCATTCGACCTTGGGTAACTCTTCCGAAGCTTAAATTTCCAATCATATAGGGAATTTTCCTTTTTTTTTCTTAAAAAAAAAAAAACATCCAGCGCTGATTATATAAGCTTCAAATCTGCAGAAGAGAAAAAATAATAATGTTGTGTCAGAATTCCTGACAGAGGAGGATCACAGCATTCCAGGGAGGTATCTCATGTTGATTTTGGCTAAAAATACCCAGTTTCTGTCAGATGTGATGTGGTCGCTTCCGTTGTTTGTGTTGGGGCATCACATAACTCCTTTCTTCTGTGTTTATGATTCCAGCTATCGCTGGAGATGGTTCAGCTAACCCTGCAACCCCTGTTCCCTATTCACCGGGGGATCCTGGGCAACCCCGAACAGGTGCAAGAGCAAGATAAACTTTTGAAATGAAATAAATAATCATAAATTCGACGTTTTCAGATGTAAAGCAACCAGTTAATGACTGTGATCTGAGTCTGTGTGGGTCAAATATTTCTTTCCCTTACTGCACAGATTTGTCTATAAAAAGCTTGCACTTAAAATGATAAACAATTTTTAGATTTTTCTTTTTCTTGACATTTATTAAAAACTTTTACAGAAAATTAATAGAAACCAGTAGAAATTGTATTTTTTCTTTTCCTTTGGAATGTTTAACTGTTTTATAATGACATCTAAATATATGTTTGTTAGTGTGATGAAGGCCATTGTTAAATACATTCTGTGGGGTTACAGGTCCCCCTGGACGCGGATTTGCAATAAAGCGGGTCTACATAACCCAGACCGATGAGCCGATTGACTTCAACTCGCAGGAAATTGGTCCTGACTCTTCCTCGATTCCTAACAAAACCAGTAAAGGTATTAAATCATCATATTTCACAATCAAACCCAACTTTGTAACCCCAAAACGGGAATAAATGGGTTGGAAAATGAATGATGATACTTGTTTACAGTGACGCCTGTGGTCATTCAGAGAACTGCATCCGGCTAATGCACGCTATGCAGTCATTTGCAAGATCTAAAACTTTAATTTATTATTTGTAAATAGTTTGTTTTGATTTTTATGGTATGTTTTCTGCAAAATTGTGCACATGTTTTTACATTTTGCCTTGGTTTATAAATGTTGCTAATTGTTTTCAGAAATTGACGTAACATGGGGTCAAAGATTGTATAACTGTAGAGAACCTCAAAGAAACTTCAAACTCTACACTTGTGCAGGTTTTCCAAAAACATAGTAAACACTCTACAAAAGTACCCCCACGCTCGAAAAGGGGGTTAATATTTTCTAATGACTTATAGTGTCCATTGAATAGAAATGGGTAAAGCCAATAAAATATCTTCAAGATGAAACATCAAAGAGAAATGCGGGTTTATTTATGTTGATCATAGTAGCAACAGCTCCCTAGCAACCAAAGACTTTACCCTAGCAACCAAATGTCCTGAACTCTATCTCAGCTTTGGTAAATGGTGGAGACATGGGGGTTGGCTTATGTTTCTCATAGTAACATTGGGAAATACCAACATCAGAGTTTGTTTACAAACCATAGCCATTTATTTATTTTGTGGGATTTATGGGTCGTATTGATGAATTTTCTTAACATACAAGTACCTTCAAGAATCTCACTCACTGATGCCGTTGTTCTGTTTGTTTACAGACAAGGTTTTTCTAAGTTATGCTCTTGAACTTCCAAAACTGATCTTACCTAAAGTCACAGATGCATGCAACAGAACCGATTCAAATCCTGCAAGATGCAACCGGACGACTAGCATCGTGGAGATCTACGCTGTATCCGAAGAGGCTGTCCTCTTCCTGAAAGGCCCCCTAGTGACTCGAGTCATGCCCTCGTTCTACATCGTGATGGTGCTGGTCAGTGTTCCTTTGAACGCTCTGGCTCTGGTGGTGTTCAGCTGCAGGATTAGACAGAAGAAACCAGCAGTCATCTACATGACTCACTTGGCATGTGTGGATCTGCTCCTGGCTCTGCTGCTTCCTCTGAAGATCCACTACCAGCTCCAGGCGTCAGATTGGCTGTTTGGAGAGATTACGTGTCGTCTGGTCACTGCAGCGTACTACTGCTACATGTACTGCTCCATCCTGTTGATGATGTGCATGAGCGTGGACCGGCTGTTTGCCGTGGTGTTGCCCATTGCCTCGTTAACCTGGAGAACTACGAGGAATGCCTCGTTCGTCTGCGTTTTCGTCTGGCTGCTGGCACTCGCTGGCACTGTTCCGCTTCTCTCGATGAAGCAAACCTTCTTGGTCGAGGATGTGGGAGTCACGTGTCACGATGCTTTGATTCACAACAACCTTGAGGATAAGCTGTACCTGTACCTGTTCTTCATCCTCTCTTGCGTCTACTACTTTGTGCCGCTAATCGTCACTGTAGTTAGCTACTGCACCGTCATTTCAGTGCTGCGTTCCCACTCAAATCGTTTATCGAAGTCACCTTCGTGGATGGAAAAACGGAGGAGGGCTGCTATAATGCTCATCGCTATAGTGCTGGAGTTTGTGGTGTGCTTCGCTCCAACCAATGGGATCCTGCTGTTTCACTGTGTTCGTTTAGCTACGGGAGGAAATAGTGGCGAGGGAGACACCTCTTACAGTGTGTACATGCTAGCCGCGTGTTTAGGGAGCGCTAGTGTGTTTCTGGATCCTCTGTTGTATTATTATGGCTCGTCTCAGTGCAGGCAGAAAATCAGCTCTGTGTTTTGGTGGAGAAGGACAAAAGTGATTTCACCAAAGTCATGCACGCAGTCAGGATCCTCGTTTGTGAGTTTTAACTACACCAAAGCTTCCGTTAAGATGTAAATCAACTGAAAGGGGGCAAACTGTATGGAATTGTGGGGATTAATGGATGATTTTAGCTAATTACACAAAGATTCACTGAAAAAAATATGCTGCGTATATGAACAGAACCAAATAATCACCATTTATTTTATTCTAATACATGAAGGAAAGAACAGCTCGATGGACACACGAGGAATTCTATCATTAAGCTCCAGTGGAGTATCTCAAACATCTATGTTCTCCCCTGTCATCAGGGGTTTAATAAGAGTTTTATTAAGTGTCAAGAACACTTTTTGTTCACAAAAGAAACAAAACATGAAGGTAAAGCTGTTTCAGTATCATGGCACTTTGTACTCTTAAGTTCATAAATGCACAGAACAATTAAAACTCAAAACAAAATGTACAAATTTTTATGTGAAAGCAAAATTCTTCTAAAAATTCATTAATGATTAAATGAAAGAAATATTCACCAAAATTGATTCAATTTTAATTGAAATCTAAAATATTCCCAAAAATGTATGCATTTTAAGTGAAAGATAATTATTTCCATTAAGTATCACTTAAGATAAAGCAAAATGTAAAAATATATAAATTTTATGTGAAATTTACAAGTGAAAGCAAACATTCTCAATAATGGATACATTCTAAGTGAAAACTAAAATATTATTTTAAAAATGTATACATTTGAACTAAAAGTAAAAAAAATCATAAATGTTCAAGTGAAAGTCCAAAAATCCCGCCAATGTCTTCAATATTGAAGTTAAAGCAAAAATGTTTTAAAATTTCATGTATTTTTAAGTGAAACCAAAAATTTTCCCAAAAATTCATGCATTTTTTAACTTGAAATGTATGAGTTTTGTTTTGAACTTACAATTGTAGTTTTTGTGTGTGTTGTCTCGATACTTGACTGACGACAACAGTGACGGCTCTGCAGAGCATTCAGAAAAGGAAATAACGAATATTGAAAATTGGTTGTAAAAATACTGTGCTCAGAAATATGATTGTAAAAATACTCCGTAAAAATCTATGAGGTGAATCTCAGGAATTGTCATAAAAGGTTTAACAAAGCATTCTTTGTAAAAAAAAAAAACTGAAAGGTGCTCAGCTCATGAGGGCTTTTAACTTACACTGCATCTCTGCTGACCACTCACACCACTCAAAGAAAGGCAGCAGACAATATGAATGACAGAAATGTGTTGAGAAATATTGTGAGTTTTGTATGCGTTAAAACACCCACACCCCCAATGTTGCAACGCCCCAAAATCCAGAGCTTATAACACTGTCATTTTTCCAAAGTTTATGTTCTGTTAAAGCCTTTAAATATTTATTAGTGAACAACCTCTGTTTAAAAATCCATATTTTACAGACAACATTATCTGTACATAGTATATTAATCTTTTCTCACATTTACTTATATAAGTGAATAAAGCGTTTATATATTTACACACACACACATCACGTGTCTCTAGTTTGCAAAGACATGATTTTTTTCCCAGTGGCATTATATTTATCTGTTGAACAGATCTCTTAAAGTCTGTTATTGTGTATGCCGGTGATCATTAAACATTAACAATTGAAGCCTTTTTTCTTGTATTTCTATGTCCTTTGCTCAGATGAACTTTACACAACTGTGTGTTTTATTGAATATCTTGTTTTTGTTGGGACTGTTGTGTCTCTGCTGTTTTGTGTAACTTTAATATCTCTCATAAACACAAGAGGACAGAGTCGCCTGCTCTCCATTTACTCTGATGGAACAAGATCTGATTATAAAGTCGTTTAGAATGAAATGCTAATCAAACAAAATACAAGAAGGAAGAGGAGACTCGCCCAAAGGAAACAATTTTTCAAGTATCCAGTTGTTAATTGATGAATGTTTAAAAGTTGTAAAGCGCCTCCCATCATTGAACAGATCAAAAGTGTCTTGATTCGCATCGTGGCATCATCACACAGAGAGATCTAGAGAAAGAAACTCCACGCCAGCGCTCATGGAGATAAACATTCTGCTGTTTTTCTTCCTGGTTCACATGGGCACGGATGGTAAGCATCAAAATCTTTCTGATAAGCTCACGTTCCAAAACTGAGATTTATCTTGTGGTCTTTTAAAACTGCTTTGGTTGCAGATGTATTTGAATGCAGTTCTCAAGATTTTAATGGGACCTCGGAGACAGTGGAAGAGTTCTACGATTATTACGACGACGACATCGATAAAGATTTGTCCACAAATGAAACTGATAGCGATACAGTGGTTTGGTCACTGCTAAAACCTCCAGGTATTTTCTTCTAAAAACAGTTGAACTTAATGTAAGAACTTTGATTGATGATAAAACTGTTTGTGGTTAACTTTAATTTTGAGATTCATTCATAGGTCAAATGGTTTCAATCATTTCACACAACCGCAAAATTGACAAGCTTCTCAACTGGACTCCAATGTATGTGACATCCGACATAGCTACCCAAGAAGTACACAACATCTCCGAGGAGGTTGCTCTGTTCCTGAAAGGCCCCCTAGTGACTCGAGTCATGCCCTCGTTCTACATCGTGATGGTGCTGGTCAGTGTTCCTCTGAACGCTCTGGCTCTGGTGGTGTTCAGCTGCAGGATTAGACAGAAGAAACCAGCAGTCATCTACATGACTCACTTGGCATGTGTGGATCTGCTCCTGGCTCTGCTGCTTCCTCTGAAGATCCACTACCAGCTCCAGGCGTCTGATTGGCTGTTTGGAGAGATTACGTGTCGTCTGGTCACTGCAGCGTACTACTGCTACATGTACTGCTCCATCCTGTTGATGATGTGCATGAGCGTGGACCGGCTGTTTGCCGTGGTGTTGCCCATTGCCTCGTTAACCTGGAGAACTACGAGGAATGCCTCGTTCGTCTGCGTTTTCGTCTGGCTGCTGGCACTCGCTGGCACTGTTCCGCTTCTCTCGATGAAGCAAACCTTCCTGATCGAGGATGTGGGGGTCACATGTCACGATGTGTTGGATCACTCACTAATGTATGCCTACCTGTTCTCCATCCTATCCTGCATACTCTTCTTCTTGCCGTTGGTCATTACTTTAGTAAGCTACTCCGTCATTATACATGCACTCAGCTCCAAATCCCATCATTTGGCATCATTTTCCTCCACTACAGGGGCCCGGAGGAGAGCTGTGATTATGGCTATTGCAGTCATGGCTGAGTTTGTGCTTTGCTTTGCACCAACCAATGGCATCCTTTTATACCACTGTGTTCGTTTGGCCACCGACGGTAGCACCGAGGAGGGAAAATACCTCATGATAGCGACATGTTTAGGGAGCGCTAGTGTGTTTCTGGATCCTCTGTTGTATTATTACGGCTCATCTCAGTGCCGACAGAAAATCAGCTCTGTGTTTTGGTGGCACAAGACAAAAGATGCAACAACGCAATCAAGCAGCCAAATAAAATCAGCTGAGTTCTGATAAAAGCAGTCACTGTTGTGGCGCAGTGGGTAGCACTTTTTGCATGTTCTCCCCGTGCTTGCTTGGGTTTCTCCAGTTTCCCCCACAATCCCAAAAACATGCGTTTAGGTTAATTGAAGAATATAAATTCCCCTTTGGTGTGAATATGTGACTGAATGTTGCCCTGCGATTGGCTGGTGACCTGTCCAGGGTGTACTCTGCCTCTCGTCCGATGTGCGCTGGAGATAGGCACCAGCAAACCCACTTGACTCCAAAAGGGAATAAGTGGGTTGGAAAATGTAAGCCTGCTGCTTTAAGTGTAAACAATCAGTAAAACAATAATTGCTATTGGATGTTCAGTGTAACTGTGTCCCACATTTTAAGAGGTTAGAAATAGAGGTGTGGTCCGAGGTGTGGTGGATTGTGTTTGTGCAGGCTTTAGCAAGTTTGATTCCAATGTCGTCCCCATCCCTACCCTGCAGGTCCTGTCAGGCTTCACTGTCCTATCCATTAAACACCCATAATAAAAGCATCGGCCGAAAAAAAAAATCTTACTGAAAAAAATGTAATAGATTTGTAACGTGAATGTCATTATTTATTGCATTATTTATTAGGCACAGTCATCAATGGCCGATTGGAATGAAACTTGGTCGACTTCTTTTGTCTCTAGCACCTGCAAGTCTGTGTAAAATGTTTTTTAATCAAGAATCATAATCTTGCTTCCTGTCCCACTTCATCATTCTATCTCTCAAGGAAATACATTTTTAAAACAATATATATTAGATTTGTGACATGTGAATACATATAGTAATAATTAGTAATAATAAGTTTGAATTGCTCTAGGAAATTTGATGTCATTATGTATTGCACTGTTAGACAAGGTAAACAACGACTGATTGGAATGAAACTTGGTGCGGTTATTTGACTAAAAAATGTACAGGTCTGTGCAAAATTTCCAAGAAATTGGACTCTACATGGAATTTATATGTTTTTTTTTATTATCAATAATCATGATCTTGCTTCCTGTCCCAGTTCACTGTTCTATCTGGCCGAAGAAATTAATCTTGAAAAAATATGTATTGATTTGTGATGTGAATAGATATAGAAGTATAAATTGCTTTAGCAAACTAATTTGATGTCATTATTTATTGCACTGTTATTAAATGGTAAAAATGGTCGATTGGAATGAAACTTGGTGTTGTTATTTATCTAAAAAATCTACAGGTCTGGACAAAACTTCAAAGAAATTGGTCACTTAATGGCATTGATATGCTTTTTTAAATGTCATGAATCATGTGATGTTTGAGGTACTTGCGCAACCAAATGCTGGAATTCTGGTTGGAGCTGGGCCTGATAAATATTTGCTATGTGTATACTTTTCTGCTATATACTTTTATAAATATTTTTTCTAGAAAAAACTTAGGTAGACTGCACCTAAAGTTTTTACAAATAATGTATTTTTATTTTATAACCAGTGCTTTAATATGGGCCCTGCGATGAACTGGTCAGGGTGCACCCCGGAAAGGGGTAAAAAGAAAATGGATGGATGAATTCTTAACACCCTGAGCTTTTTAAATACATTAGGGCTAATTAATCCCCATACAATCAGAAATAGCTAAACTTCATGTTAGAAAGTAAACACAATATGTCAGAACTGACTTCAATTCAACAAGTTAAAAACAATGAGTTAAAGTGAAAATTATATGTTTTGTAAAAATGTGTTTCTATTTTTCATTCATTCATTTGCTGTAAGCTTTGAAATATAGAAAACATCACATACAATGCAAAGGAACAAAAACCAACTGTTTGAACCTCAAAAATGTGCAGATAATTAAAGACTGTTGATTTCCCCCTAACTACAACGGCTTCATATGTGCATTTGTCAGTGAAAAGTGACAATGTTCTCTCCTTTGGATCCTTTCGGATGCAATGTTTCTGTTTCCTGAGTGATATTAGCGCTAATTACACCATTGTTTTTTTCGTAATGTCATTTCCTTTGCAGCTTTTAAGGCTCATGGTGTTATTGAGTTTTCTGCTTCCCCAGAGAATCATAATTGCACAGAAATCTAATTTGTGTAAACAGGATCTTATTTAACTGAGCATCCTGAATTCTGTGATTATGTACCTGTTCTTTTTCTGTCGTGCATTTATTACTTTGTGCTATTGAACAAAATATTCATGAGCTTCTCTACCAACTCTGTGGCATGTGATTATGGTTGTTGCTTTACTTTTTGGGACTCTGCAGTAATCAGGGGCATTTTGGGAGGAATACAAACAATGATGGATTTTAATCTTTCCCTTTCCATGCTCACAGCTCCTCCCAAAGCACAGAGATGCACCAATAATTTTAAAAATGAAAGGAAAACAGCAACTATTCAATAGCATTAGTCCAAGCAAATGAAGTGCCTGTTTTTTGCCTGAATTTTGCTAGTCCGTGAGATTTAACTACACATGACAACTTTAACCTCTTGTTCAACCTGAAAAATGAAGCGTCATACTTGATACACAAATCACACACATAAAATTTACATTTCTAACCTAAATGTTTTTAAACCATTCAATGTCTTTATTAAATGGTTTTGGAATCTAATTTAATAAATATAGTGTTTTTAAAAGCTATTTTTAAAGTATAAAACCCTGCCCTTTTAGAACTTGGTTTGCGCATCCGTACAATGCAAGGCTGTTAAATCTCAAAGGGCAGCAAAATCATATAACCGTCTATAACCAAACATACATAAAACGTAAGCGATGTTTTGAAGGGCGTGTCCCACGTGTGGTCACGTGGTTGAATACGTCGCGCTGCACACCTGTCTATAAAGAGCTGCTTCTGTTTACACTAGGAACAGAACAGAAGCGGCTTCGAATAGCACGATTAGCTTTTCCTGTGATTTCCTTAAGAACGATGGAGCACAGATTTATTTGGACTTCCATTGTTTTTCTTTTAATCAGCGTGAACCTATCGAGTCCAAGTAAGTACCTTTATTGTGTTTCAGCACTACATTTTAATACAGGAAGAGGTTTCTTCTGTTACTTTTTTTTAGTTTAGTTAATCAGTGAACCTTTATAAAGGCCATGTATAATAACGATATTCATTTGTATATGTAAAGTTATCAGTATTACATTAAAGCTCTTTTTCTGAATATAAAAACCATTTGCTATATGTATCAGACATGTTTCTTCATAGTTTAACCACTGAAACACTATGATTCACAGTCTATACACGTGTGAATCAGTGCCTTGTGATGCATTTGTGATGCATTTTCTTTATTGCAGGGTTTTTTGCAAAACAAAATAAAAAAGATTACATCTGAGTCAAGTTAACACAAACAGAAAATGCATTCCCTTTGGAATAGTTACTGTGTTTAGCAACATTATTACAGCAATGGCATTAGACGACAGACCCAGGGAGTCAGAGGCAGGGCAAAGCAACCTCTTGCTGATGCTTTTTTTCATCACTGGTTGCACCTATCGAATGGTTAGCTTTAGCTTTGGTGTTGCTTCAATGTCCTTGTTGCATGTGTGATCTGTAATATGTGTTGCCACCAACCAAATCCAAGTCTTGTAATACTCGATCAATGACTCCTCAGTCAACTCGCGTAGAAATTAATGACTAGATTCAAGAGGCTAATTTTGGTGACCGTGTCTCTCGCATGTTCAACTGTATATCGTTTACAACCATACTTTTTACTTTAACAATCAAGTCAGCCCTAGAACTATACAGTTGTGCTTACATTATACGTTTATATACATTTTTCTGAAAATATGGAGACTTTTAGTTGGTGGTTTGGTGATATCATTGTCAAACAACTGCATTTACTCTTTTTAAACCGTAATGGCAACGGAAACTTTCCAAATCATCTTTATCACAACTGTACATAGAATTTGATTTAAAGCTGATAATGCCTATAAACTAATGCTCTTGTTTTGCTTTTTTTTAAGATATCGTTGAATCCGACAGAGGCTTTACAGGAATCGAAACAGACGAGGGCGTTGCGGTGACATCCACAGCCCTTGCTGTCCTCAACAGCAAGCTCACCCAGATCTTCTTTCCAGTGCTCTACATCCTCGTTTTCTGCGTGGGTTTGCCGACCAACGCCATGGCCATCTGGGTCTTCCTCTTTAGGACCAAGAAGAAAAACCCCTCTTCCATTTTCATGGCCAACCTTGCACTGGCGGACCTCCTATTCGTGATATGGATCCCTCTTAAAATCGCTTATCACTTCAACGGGAACAACTGGATCCACGGAGAAGCTCTCTGCAAAGTGCTAGTGGGCTTTTTTTACGGCAACATGTATTGCTCAACCTCTTTTATCGCTTGCATTAGTGTTCAGAGATGTTGGGCCATAGTGCATCCTCTTTCCCAGCAGAAAAGGAACAATAAAATGGCGGTGGGAGTGTCGTTGAGCGTGTGGATTGTCGTGTGGGCGATTACGGTGCCACTTTATCTTTATGATCAAACCGTGAAGGTCACCAACCTTGATATTGTGACGTGTCATGATGTCACCCGGCCCAGCCAATCACTCTTCCCTTGCATCTACTTCCTGACTATGGGGGTTGTGGGATTTGTAGTTCCTTGTGTGATCTGCATAGTCGCCTACGTGCAGATGCTGCGTGCCCTGAAGAACTCGATGACGGATGCAGGCCTCGTTCAGAAGCGCAGGAAGGCGGTCATCCTCGTCGTTACAGTGATGGTGATGTTCCTGGTGTGTTTCACACCCAGCAGCATCATGGTTATTGTGCATTATGCTCTGCTGCTGAACGGATACAGGAACAGCAGCTATGGGTTTTACATCACCACACTGTGCCTGACGAGCTTGAACAGCTGTGTGGATCCGTTTGTCTACTATTTCATCTCAGACGACTTCAGGGAACATGTCAGAAACACGTTTCTTTGTCGAAGCGAGCGAACTGTGCAGAGAATGCGGGTTTCTTTTAGTGCACTGAAGTATTCTAACACACAGAGCACCTCCTTTGAGTGATAAATAGTTTTAATAATGTTTTTCTACTAGTTTTGATTAAAAAGGAATGAATTTAAATAAACTGAAAGGAAATACATTTGAACAAATTAAACCTCTAGTGAATATATAATGACCTAAAGTACTCAAAATGTGTCCGTAAACTGGTTCCCTTAAAACATTTGAGTTGACAAACTTTGTTTTTGTTTTAAGAAATTTTTTATTTATTTTTTTTTTTTTTTAAAGGTATTTCACATTTTTGTGGGGTTTGGTTTTTCAGTCTCGGTTGCTAATGTCTCGAGAGGCCTGCTGTAAATAATCTGCATCCTCATTGGTCTGCTGCTTTTTGTAGGCTGCAGAGGTCTAACCCCATTGGTCCACTGATCTGTATCATTTGTATATATTTATACGTTCAACAAAACACCAACTGTATTGGGTTGAAGCTAAAACTAACTATAAATAAACTATTGGAACTCTTCCGATGGATACTGCGTTCACAATTAAGCTATTTGCTTAATAAGCTATAGCGAAACTTTTTGCTAGTGGATAAAACTGTCCGTAATTAAATAAATGATCTATTTATCTCGCTTTTTATTTAATAAATGTTTTGTTTAAGTTGATTTAATATTGTTAAAGTCAATCACTTTTACTTTATTGTGTTTTCTTGTTTATATTATAGTGTGGGCTTCTGTTGTCACTGGCAAATTATGCAGTGATTTACTGGCCACTGTGAACATTTAATGCAAAGATGCTTTTTTTTGGAGACTTTTGGAAGGATTGTTGGATTTGGAAGCATTAACATCTAAGACGGGACAATCTGAGTAAACGTCAGAAGACAGTGGAAAAATAATAGATATGCGTTAATACTTGTTTTATTTTCAAATGTATGTGGGTATAGTTTTGCACAAGAGTTCAGATGTTAGAACTGTTTTGTGCGCAAACTGTCCTTATTTTTTTTAAAACACACAAGCCACTTTTAGAAGAACATTTATGGTGACGTTTTTGCATCTGAACTCTTCATATTTTAAAATCAAATTGGAACCAATAAAGTTTTTTTTTCTTCTGGAAGCACAGTTGCCATGGAAACATAAAGATGTAGTTACTTGTGTTTGCAGTTCACTGGTAGTAGTCTACCTGTAAGTATTAACAAAACAAAAGTGTTAATAGTGCTACAAATCATAGTGTCTGTCTCTTTAATCCTCAAACTTTACAAAATCAACAAATCTGTTTGTTTTAAAGAGATTTAAATAATCCCAGAAACCTTTATCTTCTACAATGAAGCGCATGAGACTACACATTCTGAAGAATATTTATGACATAAACTGTGATAAAAAAAAAAATTACCAAAGGCACTGTTTGTGCTCCTGTACAGATGTGTCCTAGTTAAAACAACTTTTCCTCACCTGGGTAACTATATATAGCATAACATTGACATTCCTTGCAATATGAACAAATTTAATCTGACTTTCGGTGACTCAAGCGACGCATTTTGGCCTAAACTCGAAACTCCCGAACAGGATCCTACCGGACTAGCTGCGCGTCAGACGTGTGACGTCACTCAGGTAAGGAAACACCGCGAGTCGAGCTTTGTTAGGTGTGTCCTGTTTTGAGCTCGACGAGGAACATTTCACGAAGGGAGAAAGAAAGAGCTCAAAAGCCTTCTCTGGACAGAGATTTCTGTTTATTTCGGAGCCGAAACATCGGAACAATCTCGGATTATGGCCGTCGCCTCAGTTTTCTGGGTTTTGTTGCTTTCAACGATTTTGTGTCTTTCTGCGTCTGCAAAGGAAGGTGAGTCGATTCAGATCAACTGCAGATTTTTTAAATACTTTATCTTGTTTTTCTTAGTGGCTTTAGTAGCTTGCACGAAATTATCAGCTTCTAAAAACCCCTTGATTTGATTTGCGTTGTATTTGGTTTCTGCTCCAAAAATTTGCTTAATTCTGAATAATCTGTATTAAAACAAAGTGCATGTGCAACTTTACATGTATGTAAATGTTTTGTTTTTATGTGCATTGAATTACTGATTTAATTCAACGTTTTCTCTTTGATTGTTTCCACAAACTTCCTCACACTGATTTTATTTTGAAATGAACTTTTCTTTTCATTAAAATGTTGAAAATTACCTTTTTTGTTTGTTTTATCCAACTTCTTTGGATCTAGAGGTGTAGCAACACAATGAAATCACAGCAACAACAGTTAAACCAATCCACATGTTTAGTATGGTCAAGCTTTTGTTAGCAACTCATCATTTGATGATTTTTTTTTTTATTTCAGGACGAATGTTGGTAGTAGTCAAGGATGATTCGGGAAACATGTTTGTCGATCAGATCACGAGAGACACTCTGACGAGCAGCCTGACAACCGCTTTTCTCCCGGCCATCTACATTATTGTTTTTGTAGTCGGGTTGCCACTGAACGCAATGGCAATATGGGTTTTGTTGTTCAGATCTAAGGTCCACCCAGCGGCGATTTACCTTGGCAACCTTGCCATCGCTGACCTGATGTTCGTCATCCTGACACCTCTTAAAATCGCATACCATTTGAAAGGAAACAACTGGACATACGGAGAAGAGATGTGCAAAGTATTAGTAGGGTTCTTTTATGGCAATATGTACTGCTCCATTCTCTTCATCACTTGTTCCAGTGTCCATCGGTGCTGGGTTGGCACTCATACGTTCACCATGCAAAGAATGGACAACACGGTTGCGATCGTCGTGTCTGTGTGCATCTGGATCTTCATCGGAGTCAGCACAACGCCGTTATATCTCTACAAACAAACAGTCTTTCTTCCAGACCTCAACATCACAACCTGCCACGACGTCAACGTAATCACCAAAATGAATTTCGACGCAGGAAAGGCGTTTTTAGATGTTCAGGAGCCCTATTATTATTTTATGGTGATGGCTGTTCTTGTGTTCTTCATCCCAATGGTGGTAAACATTGTAACTGGCGTTCTTTTCCTTCACTCTCTTGGAGGTTGCCCCGTTAAAGTAGGGGAAGGAAAAAGCAGCAAGAAAGCTTTAGTCCTCCTCGTCCTGGTTCTTGTAACTTTTCTGGTTTGCTTTATCCCAAGCAATGTGATGCTAGTGGTGCACTACAGTCTCCTGCGAAATAACAGCTTCAACAGCAGCTACGGCTTCTATATTACATCGCTGTGTCTGGCCAGTCTCAACAGCTGCCTGGATCCGTTCATCTACTATTATGTTTCTGAAGACTTCAGGGAAAAGGTTAAGAACACGCTGCTGTGTCGTAGCAATCGCACGGTGGAGCAGATGAGGGTCTCCTTCAACTCAATGAAGTACTCTAAAAAGACCAACACGTACACAAGCGGAACAAACAACACAGAGAGCAGCACATGTTGAGAAAATACGGATCTTTATGTGGATTTTACTCCATCAAGAAACTGTAAAAAAGCAAAGCTGAGGAAGCCATGAACAATCTATACTTTCAGATTGTTGCATTCAGTCAAAAACTCTGGGACTTTTCATTTTTGTTGTTCCATTTTCTGCTTGCCAAATGATATTTATTGTGGGTTTGTGTGGTTTTAAACTTGGATGCTAACTGCTAGCCTGTTTGGTTTTCTGCCAGATCCGGACAGTGCTGCACTGATGTTTTAAGCCATGTTAGATAACTTTGTAAGTCTGTTATCCACATTTTGTTTGTATATTTCTCTGTTGATAATGGTTCTCTTGTTACCGTACAGCTAAAAGCTTACAAGCTTAAGCAGTGTTTGACTACTGAACATCTACTGTTTTTGGTATTTTTTTTAAGGAAAATTTGACCGTGCGTGCACACTGTGACAAAAGTAGGGTACTTGCTATTTACGTTAATGTGTTGCTATAGATTTTTACATTTGGAGGCAGATGTTAATTTAATATTTTCACATATTTTACTGAATGTTTTAACCTAAAGTTCTTCATTATCTTAACTGTAGTGAATTATACCAACATGTGCAATATGGCAAGTATGATTGTAAACATTGCGCTATGCAATTTAACATAAACATGTTCTGTTTACCAAGAATACATATTTATTGGAATCATGGAAGAAACTCTGTTTCAGTCTCTCAGTTTGACCCCGGAGTGATTGACGAGTGATTCAGATGTTAGAACTGTTATGTGCGCCAATTGTCCTTTTTTTTTTTTTTTTAATTACTCAAGCCACACACATACTTTTAAAAGAAAATTTTTGAGGTCTTTGCATGTGAACTCTTCGTATTTTACATGTAGTTACTTGTGTTTGCAGTTCACTGGTAGTAGTTTTCCCGTAAGGATTAAGAAACCTGCAAACTGGTTTGATGACATTTCCCAGAAATGTATTTTGAACAATATTTAACCCTGTTCTGTGGAAATTGGTTGAAGGAGTGAAGCTTGAGCACAGGTTATAACCGTTTGCATGAATACATAAAGATGACAGAGAACTCTGTGTGTGCATGGTTTTTGTAGTCGGGTTGCCACTGAACGCAATGGCAATATGGGTTTTGTTGTTCAGATCTAAGGTCCACCCAGCAGCCATTTACATGGGCAACCTTGCCATCGCTGACCTGATGTTCGTCATCCTGACACCTCTTAAAATCGCATACCATTTGAAAGGAAACAACTGGACATACGGAGAAGAGATGTGCAAAGTATTAATAGGGTTCTTTTATGGCAATATGTACTACTCCATTCTCTTCATCACTTGTATGAGTGTCCAGCGGTACTGGGTTGGCACTCATACGTTCACCATGCAAAGAATGGACAACACGGTTGCGATCGTCGTGTCTGTGTGCATCTGGATCTTCATTGGAGTCAGCACAACGCCGTTATATCTCTACAAACAAACAGTCTTTCTTCCAGACCTCAACATCACAACCTGCCACGACGTCAATGTAATCACCAAAATGAATTTCGACGCAGGAAAGGCGTTTTTAGATGTTCAGGAACCCTATTATTATTTTATGGTGGTGGCGGTTCTTGTGTTCTTCATCCCAATGGTGGTAAACATTGTAGCTTGCGTTCTTCTCCTTCGCTCTTTTGGAGTGTTTCTCTCTGGTCTGTTTTTAAATACTATGAATTGCAATCAGGATGTTTAATAATACTGTTGTGGTTTAGTGTATGGTTTTGGGGTATCTTTGCAAACCACCATGGTTTTTGGTGCAAAAACATGTGTTTTTGTAGTTTTAATAGAATAATGATATTGTTTTATCAATAGATTTGTTTTGTCATGTATGGAGCGGTTTGAGATATTTCAAATGAGTTCAGAGTCCGCATGCGGAATAGCTTTGTATTTAACCAGTCAAATCATAAAATCCATTCCAGATGTCACTAAGAAGACTCAGTCATGGAAGTTAAATATTTAGCCAGAGACTCGTGAAAAAAACATGCCTACGTGATGTCAGAGAGTGTTGTACCAAAATCTTATTTAGGAGGTGGATAATGTTCAAATTTAGTAGTGAGAAAAATATGGGCAAATTGAAAACTTAAAGCCACACATGGTGCTGTTGTTTTCTGCAATGATCTTGTCGCAAATCTCAAAATTGGTTAAAGTAGCAGTTTATCTGAGTAACATGCCAAACAGGGTTAAGCTGCGGTCACACTATTCTGAACCATGCAGATTTTCATCCCACAAGATTGCAGGCATTATGAGCCCGCCCACCTCATTAAAAAACCCAATTCAAAATATAACTCATCTAAATTATAAAAGGGTGCTCTCTAATCTACTTTTTAACAGAATATCTTTCGGTGGCGATCTTGTTTAACTCAAACTCCCATTTTGTCCCATATCCTCTCATGTACCCCCAATAGCCTTTTGCCTATGCCAGTTTGACAACCACTCTTGAAACGGATTTCACTACCCCATGAGATTTAGCTTCTCTCGCTAACTTTTAATCTACGTTTGCCACAAAAACACTGATAACGTGTTGTAATAGTGCTACAAATCATAGTGTCTGTCTCTTTAATCCTCAAACTGAACAAAATCAACAAATCTGTTTTTTTGAAAAAGAGAATTAAATCATCCCAGAATCTTTTATCTTCTACAATGAAGCGCATGAGACTACACATTCTGAAGAATATTTATGACATAAACTGTAATAAAAAAAAAAAGACCAAAGGCACTGTTTGTGCTCCTGTACAGATGTGTCCTAGTTAAAACAAATTTTCCTCACCTGGGTAACTATATATAGCATAACATTGACATTCCTTGCAATATGAACAAATTTAATCTGACTTTCGGTGACTCAAGCGACGTATTTTGGCCTAAACAAGAAACTCCCGAACAGGATCCAACCGGACTAGCTGCGCGTCAGACGTGTGACGTCACTCAGGTAAGGAAACACCGCGAGTCGAGCTTTGTTAGGTGTGTCCTGTTTTGAGCTCGACGAGGAACATTTCACGAAGGGAGAAAGGAAGAGCTCAAAAGCCCTCTCTGGACAGAGATTTCTGTTTATTTCGGAGCCGAAACATCGGAACAATCTCGGATTATGGCCGTCGCCTCAGTTTTCTGGGTTTTGTTGCTTTCAACGATTTTGTGTCTTTCTGCGTCTGCAAAGGAAGGTGAGTCGATTCAGATCAACTGCAGATTTTTAAAAATACTTTATCTTGTTTTTCTTAGTGGCTTTAGTAACTTGCACGAAATTATCAGCTTCTAAAAACCCCTTGATTTGCGTTGTATTTGGTTTCTGCTCCAAAAATTCGCTTAATTCTGAATAATCTGTATTAAAACAAAGTGCATGTGCAACTTTACATGTATGTAAATGTTTTGTTTTTATGTGCATTGAATTACTGATTTAATTCAACGTTTTCTCTTTGATTGTTTCCACAAACTTCCTCACACTGATTTTATTTTGAAATGAACTTTTCTTTTCATTAAAATGTTGAAAATTACCTTTTTTGTTTGTTTTACCCAACTTCTTTGGATCTAGAGGTGTAGCAACACAATGAAATCACAGCAACAACAGTTAAACCAATCCACATGTTTAGTATGGTCAAGCTTTTGTTAGCAACTCATCATTTGATGTTTTTTTTTTTTATTTCAGGACGAATGTTGGTAGTAGTCAAGGATGATTCGGGAAACATGTTTGTCGATCAGATCACGAGAGACACTTTGACGAGCAGCCTGACAACCGCTTTTCTCCCGGCCATCTACATTATTGTTTTTGTAGTCGGGTTGCCACTGAACGCAATGGCAATATGGGTTTTGTTGTTCAGATCTAAGGTCCACCCAGCGGCGATTTACATGGGCAACCTTGCCATCGCTGACCTGATGTTCGTCATCCTGACACCTCTTAAAATCGCATACCATTTGAAAGGAAACAACTGGACATACGGAGAAGAGATGTGCAAAGTATTAATAGGGTTCTTTTATGGCAATATGTACTGCTCCATCCTCTTCATCACTTGTTTGAGTGTCCAGCGGTACTGGGTTGGCACTCGTCCGTTCACCATGCAAAGAATGGACAACACGGTTGCGATCGTCGTGTCTGTGTGCATCTGGATCTTCATCGGAGTCAGCACAACGCCGTTATATCTCTACAAACAAACAGTCTTTCTTTCAGACCTCAACATCACAACCTGCCACGACGTCAACGTAATCACCAAAATGAATTTCGATGCAGGAAAGGCGTTTTCAGATGTTCAGGAGCCCTATTATTATTTTATGGTGATGGCTGTTCTTGTGTTCTTCATCCCAATGGTGGTAATCATTGTAGCTTCCGTTCTTCTCCTTCGCTCTCTCGGAGAGTCCCCCTTTAAAGGAGGTGCAGGAAAGCGCACCAAGAGAGCTGTAGTCCTCATTGTCCTTGTGCTTGTAACTTTTCTGGTTTGCTTTATCCCAAGCAACGTGATGCTAGTGGTGCACTACAGTCTCCTGCGAAATAACAGCTTCAACAGCAGCTACGGCTTCTATATTACATCGCTGTGTCTGGCCAGTCTCAACAGCTGCCTGGATCCGTTCATCTACTATTATGTTTCTGAAGACTTCAGGGAAAAGGTAAAGAACACGCTGCTGTGTCGTAGCAATCGCACGGTGGAGCAGATGAGGGTCTCCTTTAACTCAATGAAGTACTCTAAAAAGACCAACACGTACACAAGCGGAACAACCAACACAGAGAGCAGCACATGTTGAGAAAATACGGATCTTTATGTGGATTTTTCTCTGTAAACGAGAAACTGTAAACGAAGCCATGAACAAACGATACTTTCAGATTGTTGCATTCAGTCAAAAACTCTGGGATTTTTTTTGTTGTTCTGTTTGATATTGCCAAATGATATTTAATGTGGGTTTGTGTGGTTTTAAACTTGGATGCTAGTTGCTAGCCTGTTTGGTTTTCTGCCAAATCCGGACAGTGCTGCACTGATGTTTTAAGCCATGTTAGATAACTTTGTAAGTCTGTTATCCACATTTGTTTGTATATTTCTCTGTAGTTAATGGTTCTCTAGTTACCATACAGCTAAAAGCATTCAAGCTTAAGCAGTGTATGACTACTGAGCAACCCTACTGCTTGGATAAATTTGTTTTTGCATTTTTTAAGGAAAATTTGACCGTGCACACTGTGAAAAAAGTTGGAAACTTGCTATTTAGGTTAATGTGTTGCTATATAGTTTTAAGTTTAGAGGCAGATGCTAATTTAATATTTTCACATATTTTATTTAATGTTTTAACCTACAGTTCTTCATTATCTCAATGAAAATTGGCACAAACTTAAAAAAAAAAAAAAAGAATTTTGCCTCTAAACCTAAAGTTTATTGCACTAAGTTATCTTGAATATCCAAGTTCCAAGTTTTAAATACCTCTTAAAATCCCAGATTAGTGATCTAAATCAAAATATCTGAAAGAAACAACCCACTTTCAGGCATTCTTCTGTGCCTTGTAAATAAAGGATTTATTTTTTTTTTGACTAAACTGAAATGTTTTTAATGAAATCCTCATAAATATTGTGTCTTTGTTGAAGGGGATCACTGAAAGAAATCATGTTTACGAGTAA
The DNA here is from genome assembly GCA_007224835.1 of Danionella cerebrum. Classification (NCBI taxonomy): domain Eukaryota; kingdom Metazoa; phylum Chordata; class Actinopteri; order Cypriniformes; family Danionidae; genus Danionella; species Danionella cerebrum. The sequence goes on along the minus strand of SRMA01026961.1, from coordinate 829,146 downwards.
TTGAGAACGAAGGTTGTTAATCAATCAACCTAGTTCTTAGTTTTTCTGCACAAATCTTTAAAGCATTTTAAAAACAAGGGAAAACATGTGTTATTATGTCATTGATGTAAACTATTTCACAATGAATTACTTCAACATCAAACTTTTATTTCTCACATATATTTTTGTACAGGTACAACAGTAGTGAATTATACCATTGTGCAATTTGGCAAGTAAGATTGTAAACATTTCGCTGTGCAATTTAACATAAACACTATGTTCTGTTTACCAAGAATATATATTTTTCTAACTCCTTTTCAATCTCTCAGTTCGATCCCTGAGTGATTGAAGGCTCTTACCAGATGGCAGCCATCGAAACAGTTTATTGTGTGGGTGAAGAATATCTTTAATGATCCTAAACCGTAATTCCCTTGCCTTGAGTTTAACTCGGGCTGCCTGGGTAAAAATCAGGAATCCTAACTGCTAGACCATTGGGGGAGTAACATTTGGAAATCTTTATTAGCTGAAGAAGAACATGTACTCCAGACACCTGAACTTCTGCTGTTTATACATTTTATTTATGGAGGAAGTAGTCCATTCTTCCACTTGAGTCACCTTGTATTGACAAGGCTGCCTGTAGAGAGAGACGGTGAGAGGTGCGTCATACAAATATTTTTTTAAGCTAAGGAGTATTTTAATATTTGTGGCCAGAAAGTAGACTTGACACAATTTAATGACAGAGAACTTATATTGTTTTTTCCGATTGCATTTTGTCCTGGCTCAAGGACCACTGTAACACAAAGATCAACCAAACAGCCTATTTTAAACAGGGCTGTTTTAAAATGCCTGTAATTTTCATATTTGACAGATACAAAACATTTTGACTTTTGTATCTCAAAATGTCAACTTTTATCTCAAAATTTGGCTTAGTAAGGTATTTATTTAACCTGGTAGAAGTGGCCTTACCTGGATGTCCCATTTAAATCATTAGATGGATTACATCATGACCGTTATGAGTTAAAGAAACCATAATGAGCTCAAACTCACTTTGTGAGGTAGTGATTTATATTTTTCTGGCTACAAATTGTAACATTTGGCTGAACACCAGCAATTTCCTGCATCGCACACACCTCGTGTTCCTTTGTAAATTATTCATTTTCCCTTGATGTGTAAATGTGAGCTCATTGGTAGCAAAACAACTAGCTTACGTACAGACTTCATTGTATCTGTGAAACCACTGCTTTGCATTCCTGTGATCTACGTCCACTATCTGGTTTAGCAAATATTTAGCATTCCACTCACCTGTCCCTGTCTGTTGAAACCTTCAAAACCTGTTCAACTAGATTCAGGCTTTTGGTTCCTATCACACTCTCACCATTTCTGAAAACAGCATTTTAATTTTAAAGATATAGAAGAAATGTCAGTTTGATATGAGCTTTCTTAACTCTTAGGCAAGGTCAAACACAAAAAGTTCCCCATATTTTACATTTTATTTACCATTACTTACAGAAAAAGACCTGGTTATTTATGCTGAAATGTCTAGAACCCTCCACGGTGAACAAATACTTATTCATCTCTCCGTATAAATAACACTTGCTGTATTTCCTGTTACATTTCTCTTTGTTTCAATACCAGTGAGGACAGATTAGTTGCACTGTGGGCATCCTACCACAGAGTCACGCTGGACTAATCTTGAATTTCCCGGAAGATCTTTTATTTGATACACCTGTAGACATGTAAGTAAATGCTTTGATCAAGTTTAATGGTATTGCATTGGTAACCTTTTGTATTTTTACTTCTCAGGTAGCATCAGTGACTGAATGTGTCCATTCAGAGCCCTCATCTCCACCTCTGTGGGTCTCAGATGACTATTGTGCATGTGGTCTGATAAATGAAGCCTGCAGGCTGGTCTGCAACCAACCGCGATCACAAATGGAAGACACACACTCGCTCCCTCTATTTCTCACGTTGTCTCCCTCACTGATGATCGAATTTCACATACACAGATTCTTGCATTTCTTGCAGCTTCCTGTCCATTTCTCAATCTGTGTTTCTGCTGTGATGTTACTATGGATACTGCCTTGGTCTTGTTCTTGACTTCAGGTTGCAGTTTCTCACTTGCATCACTGGAATAATTATGAAATGTGTGTTTAGAAGAGAATGCATTTATAAAGTTTCTTAAGCACATTGCTGATTTAAATTTTATTTTTGAAATGAGTTTTGCCAAATATTATGGATAGTTTTATTATGGATGCAAAGATTGTCATAGAATTACAAAATAATTTTTTTTCCTAAAGTTTATAATACTGTGATGATCAGTGTCACACGTAGATCAAACCCAGTTGTGAACTGAAACATATACAGCTGTATATGAAGCTTAAAAGTGGGCAAGAACAAACAAGAAGTACTGGATTGTGATGGTATGGTCCCCACAGAGCCCTGATCTCAACATCGTCGAGTGTGTCTGTGATTACATGAAGAGACAGAAGCATGTGAGAAAGCTCCATCCACAGAAGATCTGTGGTTGGTTGTCCAAGAAATTTGGAACAATCTACCAGCCACGTTCCTTCAATAACTGCGAGTGTAGCCGGAAGAGTTGCTGCTGTTTTGGATGAAAAGGCTAGGCACTCAAGCCAAATATTGATTTGACATGTTTTTGTCTCGCTTATTCACTGCATTTTGTTTATTGATGATAATAAATAATTATCACTTTCATTTTCGAAAGCAGTCTTTGTTTTCAGAATTATTAAACTCATGCCTGATCTTTGATAGACGTTAAACAAATTAAGATTATTTTAAAAGTCTTTTTTCTGCTTTGTGAAGCTGCCATTTTAGATATATCAATGTATTTTTTTGTTTTACTGGGTAACTTAGTTTTTTTTTAGTTTTGGGACTGACTGTTTTTTTCTCTTGTTGTGGCTATTCACTTAACGTTAAACGGTTTCACAATTTTTCTGATCATAAACTGTTAACCTGAGTTTGATATTCCTTTAAAATCTAAATATTTAGGTGTGAACTTAAATGTAGTTTTAATTATTTAAACATTAGCTACTTTTATTTACTTTTTTTCTCTCCAACAGAAACCATTTTCTGGTCGTTTTAAATTTTTGCGCGCCTTGACAAATGATGGTTTCTGATTGGCTGTTAGCGTGTAACCGTTAACGAACTTTTAAGGCCGTCGACTTTCCACAATCTCAAGTCGTTACTTTAATTCCTGTAAACCTGCTTTCAAACGAGTTGGTAAGATATTTATTAACGTAACCTTTATATTTATGTTGTTACATGTCCCAAAAATGATATTTAATCTGTTTAGGTACAATTGCAGTATACAGTTGATCGCTTCATGTGTATACACTTTTTACAGAAACGCCTCAAATACGTCATGGTGGACAAGGTAAAGTAAAGTGTTTTTTTTAGATTTACCTCAATTGATTGTTTAACAATTAATCGTTGAATCAATGTCGCTGTTAAATCGCTGTTTCTCAGACAGCTTGGGTTCTTTGAATCCACTATTTCAACGAGTACATTCTTTAACCGTGAGATATAGGAGCTCGCGTCTTTGTCTCACATCACCCCCCTCCCCCCACCTGTCTCTATTCCATTTAAACATTTGGCTTATTCCACCCTTTCTTTGTCTGACAACCTGTTTTTCAACTTTACGTTTTACCTTAGATTAAAGATAAGGAGTTAGACAAAAACAAGGTATCACATTGGTCCCATTAAATTAATTTTTAAAAATAAATATTATCCTACCTTTTGGGGGGAAATGTGGTAGTTTATGAATATAAAAAAATCGAAAGATGATGCATAATATATAGCTATTTTTGTTTCTTTTTTTCTTTTAGACCAGTATTTCTTCATGTTGCCCTTTCATCAAAAGAAGACATTTCTGTCCATTTCTTCCTGAGAATTTTAGTTTTGTACCGGGGCATTTATAAAGTAAGAAACACAATCCAGTAAAATGTTAATGTTTATTCTTCACTTGTTGAAACATATTAAGTTACACAAATTTATCTTTGAACTATACTTTCCTTGGCCATCTTGCACAGATAGAAGTCAAATCAACAAAGGTTTCTGTATTTAAAACTAAAAGCACAACTTGGTTTTAACATGTTCAGCTAACCAGAAAAACTGATTCTAAGGCACCTCTCAGCAATAGATCATTTATTGTTCTCTACACTGCAGACACAATTTTTGAAAGATGTTTGTTGGCCTTTATCTAAAATAAGGTCAGGGTGTATTGTAGAACAAGCAACGCATGAACTGCTCAAACTAGTTCAGAACATATTAAAACAGGTTTGTTGTTGATAGTGGCTGCAAAATCTCTGTCAGCAGTGCTTCCAGACATCTTATTGCCTGTTTGAAAACAAGTTACACAATACTCTTCTTTTTAAATAAAGGTTTCGACAATAAAATAATATTTAGTTGCTTTGATTAAAAAAATACTTATTTACTGTAAATAAACAAAATATATACAGTTTTTTTATGATTACCCTCTTTTACTATTTTTGATAAACATCAAGAATAGCTCCTATTTACTTTAGATTTTATAGTTACTCCTATAAAATCTAAATGCTCTGTCTTTGAGCATAAAAAAATTGAGTATAGAATTCAGCACAGAGAGGTGAGGGAAGTTTTATTTATTTATTTTTCTGCTGAATTTGAGTGTTTGCCCACAAACAAATTCATCACAGGTCAGACTTTCTTGAGGTTGGCCGCCGGGTTTGCTCAGGAAGAATTTTGTAATTTTATTTCTTTGAATCATCTCTAATGTAACGCAAATCTTCGGCTCTCTCTTCACATTGTCTATAGGATAAAGTTCTTGAGACTGGCTAGGTCAGTGCAGTACATTACGGTATTTATTCTCGAGCCACAGTTTTTTGGCTGTGTGTTTTTGGTTATTGTTCTGTTGGAACGCTATTAAAGATTCATTTTGAATGTGTTGGCTGATGCAAGGGATTTATTTATGTTAGATAATTTTATCCATTTTCCCTGTGATGCAGTTGTCTTATCCACTTGGCAGAAAAACACCCACATCATAATGTTTCCAGCACCATGTTTGATGAGTTAATTCTAAACATATCTTAAGAAGGTCGCTTTCTTGACCGGAGGAACATTGTGGGAGATAAAATTAAGTAATCAAATCAGATTTGATCATGAATACAGTCAGAATTGAGATTCTTTACCGGGGTTGTATGCAGGCTGTGTGCGGAAAGAATTTTATTGGTTATTCAATAAAACATGGAACTCAGATGCTCCATTGATTAGACAAATAGTATCTCCTGCAGGACCCCTGTGCTTGAAGCCCAGTCCCCACTGTTGCTGGTGCCAGAAAACGAGGCGGCCACAGCAGTGCCTGATGGGAAGTGGTCCATTCTTTTCCAGTGCTGGGTTGCTGATAACAACTTACTGTTTCAATGCACAAAGCCTGAGGTCTTCAGAGATGCTGAGCTGCTGGATGAAAGCCAGGTACCCCCCAGCCATGCATGCACAAACCCTGAAAAGCTCTGGTGTTACATATTTGGCCTCCTCCAAGCTTCCTAGAGGTCTCCAGCAACACTTCCGCCCCCTTTACTAAAGGTCTGTGACTTTGCACACTGGCTTCTGAGTGTAAATGCAAAATTCTGGATCATTTCTGAAGTTGCTGGATTCCTGGAGTCATAAGTCAAATGCGTAGAGAGCCTTTCTCTATGTTCCAGAGGGATCAGTAGGAGGCAGAAAGAGAAGATGATTAATTAGCATTGCTTCTCTCTGTGCTGTGGCTGTAGACTGATCTCAGGCCAGATCCTCTGCAGGCTTCTATTATGTAAATCTGTAGAGTAGGACTAGTGTATTGTGAGTTTAGTATGCTGTACACCATGGAGTGTGTTGGGGCCAGTTTGAGATTTCCTGAAGCAGACAATTATATAGTTTTATTTATATGGGTCAGAATTGTAATAATTAGCATTTTGTGCTTCTTCATTAGTAGGCGACATATTTTTTTATCTCTTTCATTTGAAGTCTTACTCAGCTACCGGTTCCATCAAACACACCATGATCGGGATACAAATGCGCTAATTAGAATTTTGTTCCTATTCTCTCAAACTACGTACTCATTCTTTCATTCTGTTGAGCTTTATATATAATGCACAAGCTAAAGTTTGAAATGAACAAATACATACGGTTGTCTGTGATTCACTCAATAATTCAGGAATTTTTGACCTTGAGCCGATGTAATCTTTGAATGCAAATTTTGAAAATAGGTCTATAGCAATAAGTTGTGTTAAAGTTTTGAGTTTTTAACATGGAGCGGGGTCACGTGACTCCGCATGGTACTTTTTTAAAAAAGGGAGAGTACCAGTAATTGAAAAATTGCCCTGGAAAAGCTTCTGAATGCTAACTTCGATGAATCACCCAACATTAACTACAATAACAAATCTGAGATTTTTGAGTTATAATGTCACTACTGAAGTTAACCTTTTTTTCCTTAGCTCTGAAGTTTTATTAAGTTGAGCTTTATTAAGTTTAACTTCTATTATTGGGTTTTATTAAGAAACACTTGCAGCTCTAACTGATAGCAGATGATGAAAGCAGTCCAGAGCAATCTCCAACGGCTAACTGCATTAGCTAACTAAACTGTGTTCATCTTATTACCTCACGTCCTCTAACGGTCAGCGGTTTTACAGCAAGCACCCACAACAGCAAATGAACAGCAAACTCTTTCTTCAGAAACAACAGCATTTTATTGACCCAGGTTTAGTGAAAATGTTCAATTTACAATAGCAAGTATTTCATCACATTTTATATAGAAACCTCTATATAAAAGGCACATGGCCAAATCACAAACCTGAGAAATCCCACAAAACCTCCACAAAGTGGACAAATCTAAAGTAGTTAGAAAAATAGATCCAAGAGTTCTGCATCTCTTCATTTTAGTTGTTAGTCAGACAGTTGATCTGCAGTTCGGAGGAGGGTGAATAGCAACAGAGAATGTGTGAGACGGGGTGGGACAGATGGAGTGAGAAGAGAGCACGGGTGAAAACTGAGCGTCAAGCTTCCTTTTCAACTCGTTTTTTTGCCTTGACTGGAGCCGGCATGGTCGCCGTGCCTCCCAGCCAGTCCCAGTGGCTAAAGAAAGGTGCAAAGTTGGTTCCCGGCTGTTGATGGTGTGCATCATGCCTCAAAGCCCCCCCCCAAAGGCCAAAGGGGACCAGCCGGTGCATGGCCCAAGGGAACTCATAACCGCAGTGGTCCTCAGTGGCCACCCAGACGTTAAAGACCATGAATGCCCAGGCGGTAAGACAGTGAACCTGGAGAAGCAGAGGATCCACAGTGGTCCAGAAGCCCACGCTGAAGAGCTCCCAGGCAGACAGATACTGAGTCACCAGACTGAAGGTTTGTCGGTACTGATGGTGTACGGCATGGAAGGTGCTATACAGCCAGCTAACCCGGTGATGCAGAAGATGCCACAAGTAATACTGGAAATCGAAGACCACCATGCAGCCCACGATTCCCAACAAGAAGGCAGGGACCGATGGAGCCTCACGAGGGAGTGGGATGGGAGGTCGCCAAAGCCACTGGGCCACTGCAGCGGGGAATATGTAGAGCAGATGGTTGTATGTGGTGAGCGCCAAAGTGGAGCCGATGTTGGACCAGGTGACCGTGTGCTCCTGGTGTATCCGGTAGCGGCGGATCATGGGACAAGAAGGAGCCAGGAGATCCAGGATGGTGTATAAGAAGACCAGCAGCAGATACGTGGACACCGAGATGATGACTGGGAAGAGTGGTGAACGCAGGGTGCTCTCGTGGTTCTGCTGAAGATAATCCCACAGCGGCTGCAGCATGGATCGGTCCGAAAGACCCCAGGTGGTGTTGCTGAGCTCCAGCATGCTTTTGGAGTACATGCTCTTCCTAGAGATGCCCAGAGACTGTACGTGTGATTGGCTGGTGGCGAGCTGTGTGAGGATGCTGGCAATGTCCGCCAGCAACGTTCTCTTGGTCGGAGTTGTGGAGGAGCCTTTTTGTAACAGAGATGCTCTGAGCCAAATTGGGCAGGCCTTTACACTTCTGCCATGAGCCAAAGCACCACCTCCTGCATCTGTACCATTTCTCTCTCATCTTTATCTCTCTCTCTCTCCCTCTCCCTCTCCTTCTTTCTCACCCCCACACTCTCCTTCTCTGGGTATGGTGTGTCTGTGTGAGGACAGTCTTTATACTGGTATTTTAGGAACAATGCAAAATTTGACCAGCTGTTAGGTGAAGCTCCTTCAATCATTTATTTCTGAGCTAGGAAAAAACAAATGCTTTTTTCTTTTTCCTTCAATTCAAACCAAATGCAGTACTGCACATTGCGTCCTGAGCTGGTGGTCATTTCTTGCTACACTCTCTTTATCTCTTGCCACCTCTACTGCCCTATAAAATAATACGTAATAATATATACAATATATTTAATATACACCCCATAAATGATATAATAACAATAAAAAATGCCATTGATCACAGATCACATTAATATTAGTAATAATACATTTTATTTACTGGTGAATTTCAAGCCTACAAAAGACATATTACATAGAGCACTTGAAACAATGGAGCGTACCGTATAAAATGCAAAGCAATAAAATGTACACCTGTTTGAATTAGAACATTTCTAGCCTGGATTAAAAAAAATTGACTGTCCGTGGTACTACAAATCATTAAAAAATCACTCAGTCGATTGACAACAAAGTCAAACATGGTAAACAATTAGTGCTGCTGCTGTAAAACTGCATATTTTGAACAAACTGACGATTGACACGCCGATGCAAAATAATGCATCCTGTTAGTAATAGTAGTTATAAATAATAAATGTTGTTTGATTAACAAGTTGCGGGTGATTTTTCAGGGCTTGCCACAGATGTCATCATTAAAACTTATCACCACTTCCCTAAATAAACATAACCAGCTAAAGAGAACCTTCGACAATGTTGAAACTACCCCAAAAATAAATTGTCAGGAAAAAAAACTTAAAGTTTTATGTTAAAACAGTGTTCGTCTGAAGCTCGTGGTGAGACAGATGAGTAGCTTGCAATAAATTATGCAACTGACCTCAACATTACTGCATTAACAGTATGTTTGCCACAGCTTCTCATTTGCAAACCAACTATTAATATCCATTTACATAAAAGGACCTTACACAACATTTTCATTAATATTCATGTTTATCTGGCAGGAAATTGTGACGCTGCCATTAATCATAGTTCTTCTGTCAGAGAGATGAAAAGTTTGTTTATATCTTGATGGTTTTCACTCCAGTAAGTTGCAGTTGGGTGTCAGTGTGCTTCTGCATAATCTCTTTGGAGAATAAAGTGTGTTTTGTTTGAAAAGAAAGAAGGCAAAAGCAGGACAAGGCACTGCGCTGTTGTCTGAGCCTTAACGATCTCCCACAAATAAGTTCCTTATCGCATGAGAAATAAACTGATGGAACAATAAAGCTAAGAGGAATCTTTCTGCTCACGGTATCAGTCAAACAAAGAGAAAGATGCGGCTAACTAACACCGAAATCACTGTTTCTTTAGGGTTCCCATGAGGACTAAAGGAGATGCTCTGTTCCAGGGTGGACAGCTACTGCCAGCTACCTACAATCAGCATCATATATCAAGTTATTATAACCAAATCATGCTTTTATTTCTACATGGGTTACATATTTATCAAATAAAGAAGCGTATTCAGCTTATATTCTTTGGTACAGCTGGCATATCTCTGGCGTTTATATAATTGTTTTTAAATCAATGGGTGAATGAAGCTGAATGTAATAATTTTACCAAAATTCAACTCCTTCACCTTTTCCATCAAATTTCACCACTACTAACAAAACATTAAGAGCGCGCACATCTCCAGTCCAGAAGAGTGCAAGTCCATGTCGAAGCATGACTGATCACATGACCAGTCACAGAGCCTTAAAGGGCCATGAGCCCCGCCTGTTTTAGGTTTAATCTGCCCAAAATCAGTAAAAAAAAAAACAGACGTGTCCTCCTACTGAAAGTAGGCTGGGATGTGGATATGGCTTGGCTTGTCTTTTGATAAGAAATGCTTCTGACAAAACGCACAAGAACCTGGAATAGACATTGGAACCGCATCTCCAGACAAACACAAACTGTTGAAAAAGTGTGAAGTCTTATCTATATTTAGTGGTTTGTGGACCTTAACTTAATATTGTACCAAATACTTGTTTTCAGCTTCTGTTCAGATTTTAAAAACGAAATAAAAAACAGCTACTAACAGAAACAGGACCATGTGAAATTTTAGCAAAACTAAAAAAATGACAAAAAAGCTAAAAAATATGAACAGCAAAAAAAAAAAAAAAAAAAAACACTTCTTAAACTAAGCCACTAGATGTCAGAAACACATTGCTTATGGAACAAATTCTGTGTGCAATTGCCATTGGATTTTTCAAAAGTGTTATTTTGCGATGTGCACATAAGATTCAGTTAATAAACAGTTTTTTCATCAATATTTTGCTATTTCAAATAGTCGGTTTATGTTTATATTTAGAGATGTCTTCGAATCCATTGGAAACACCCTCGCTTCACATGTTCCAACTGATGGGTCTGTTTGTAGTTTACTTTCTTTATAAAAAATACTGAGACCTAACAAACCAATATTGTGTGTGATGGCATGGGTCATTGCCCTTAAATTAAATTAAATGCGTCCTCTCACCCCAGTTCACACAGCAGCTCCAGGAAGGGAAATGTTTCATCATCTAAGTAAATGGAAAACAGTGTTAGCTGGGAGGTGAGGGGGGGTTAAAGCACACCTGAGCCTCCTCCTGCCCTCACGGTCTCCCTCAGGTAAAACTAAGCGGTAAAAAATAGACTTGTCTCGATCCCACGGGAGAAAGCAAATCTTGACACACGTTACACTTTATTAACCATGCCTTTCCTTTGTTATCCCTTCAAATCTCCTAGAAATCAAGCTCAAATGAGAATACCTCTGTCATTAAAGTCTTTCAGAGATTGATTAAACAGAAGAACCCTGAGGGATTATTAGACTAGAGTGGGGAAAATGGGAACGGATGGTACGTCATCCTTTGAGCAATAATAGTGGTGACGTGAAGGCTTGTGCTCGGAGGATGTTGCTTGAGTTTCCGATGGAAGCACAGAAGCTTTCTGAACCAGACACAATAGAGTGTAAACAACTAAATAATGTAGACTCACAGCGAGAGATGAGGCGTACGCTCCGTAAATAAGAATTGCACCATATAATAATAAAAACAGTTTGAGACGTTTTCAAATCATTGACATATTATAAGATTCCTTTCTGGTTGATTAACTTAAGATACAGTTCTGGTAAGTTTACAAACCCTGGCAATTGTTTTTAGAAAATATAAATGATGACACAAAAGCATTTTTTCCATTCATAGTGCTTGGGTGAAGCCATTTATTGTCTAACAACTGTTTACTCTTTTAGAAGTATAATAACTTTCCAAATAACCCTTCTTTTGGCTCTTATTATTGTGTACTTTTAACATCAATGACGGCCTGAAGTTTCTTGAGGTAGTTGACGATGAGGTTCTTTATCTTCTCGGTTGGTAAAACAGCACATTCTTCTTGGCAAAAACCCTCCAACATAATATTCTTGCATAAGCGTCACGTTTGAGTTCTCCCCAGTGCTTTAGTAGTTCAGGAGACTGAGATCCACTCCAGAACCTTCACTTTGTTCTGGTAGAACCAATCACAACTGGACGTGGCCTTGTGTTTTGGATCATTGTCATGTTGTAATCTCCAGTAACGTCCCATGTGCAGCTTCCAGGCTGATGATGGACATTTTCCTCCAGCATCCTTTGAGAACATGCAGCATTCATCAATTTTGACCAAGTTTTCTGTGCCTTTGGAGCTCACGCATCCCTAAAACATCAGTGACCCGCCTCCATGCTTCACAGTGGGGATGGTGTTCATCCATGTTGACTTTTCTCCAAATGTAGCATTCATGGAACCACTTTGTACCAGAAGCTTGGATGCTCACAAACAGATGTATAGTCTCTGTTGTTTTTCTTTGTATGCCTCTGCACTGCAGTGCCTACTTTGATTTGATTGATTGAACTCCCTGCAAGTTAAATAGAAACTAGACATTGTTACATGCATTTCAGAGACTGTCCGTAATAAATACCAGCAAGTAGGTGTTTATCCTTCAGTGACCTCAGTGGGATTTCTTTTATTTCATGGACATAAATTCAACACACTCAAAAGTAATAAACAAAAGCAAAACAAAATATTTTGATCGTTTTATCTTTCAAGTCAAATATATTTGTATAGTGCTTTTATGCAGTATCTTCAAAGATAAAACATTGCAGACCATTTGCTAACCCCAGCATCTCCATGTGTTTCGTTGGCTTCTGAAGATCCTTGGAAGAGCAGGTCACTAGACACCACCTGGAAATAGACAAGAAAAGCAGAGAAGTGGGATATTCACAACATTATATATAATCAAACGACTCCCTCACGGTTTTGCATGATGGGTAAGTGTCTGCTGGTATTTCTTAGCATTGAGAACACCACCAATACACTTAAATTTTTAAAGTGTAGTTAAATGCACTATTACAACATTATTTAAAACTAACATTTAGTTTTGTAAGCGTAAAAGGAGTCAGTAACATGAGCAGCATGGCTGATTCATTAAATCCAAATCACCAAGTGCATTTAAAAGAACATGAGTAAAGAATTAAATCTCATTTTACTTTACTGGTAGAAATTCTCCAACACCTCCATGAAACCAGCTGAACTTCAAGCATCCATCTCCGTCTGGTCGTCTACTAGCATGAGTCACGGATAATCACATGATTGAATAAATGTGCTCCAGTCAACTGATGAGCGCCGATAATAACAGTCCCTCATCTCCCGTTAGACCTTGCAAGCCTTGTTATTTGATTAGTAGCAATGACTTAATGAAGAAAATTAGAGGTCTTTGTCTGCATTCAGAACAGAGATGCTGATGAACTGCACAATTTTACCTTCTGTGCATCAGGCATAATTCAAACCTCATTAGAGATAAATGTCAGATTCCTTGAGTCCAGCTGTAATGAGAAACAAGGTGATGGTAGCAGAAGGCCCCGGGGTGGTCTCTGTCATGTCAAAGTGTCGGAGGGATGGGAAATTATGTCATGCCCATCATAAACTATAAATACGTTTTGAAGCTTTTCCGCTTTGCTTGTTCTTCGGGCGGGTTGTAGATTCACAGTTGATGTTTCTGTGATATGTGAGCTGACATTGTTAATTATGTCACACACTTTTCAAATTACAGCACATATTACGAACGTATTGACTGCCTATTTGTACCTAGAATACATTATTTATGAAAACAGTATCACAAAAGTGCCTGACATTTACTGTGGTGCAGAAAAGTATTTTCTTAGCCACCAATTGACTGAATACTACTAATAAAGAGTACAACCTTCAATGGTTTTTCAATGGGTTTTGTATGAACGAGGCACAAAACAAATCATTTGGAAAAAACAGTAAAAATAAATGCATGTTATAAGACAGTGAAAGTGTTTCTTGACATTACATGTGCGGCAAAACTCACGAAACCTGAACAACCTTCAGCCCCATTGTGTGGTGGACGGTGCACCGGAGATGTCCTCGTAGCTTCACTCTGAGCCCCTTTTACACAATAAACATTTTACAGATTAGCACGGGAGCTCTTTAAATAGAGTTTTTATCTTTGTACTTCCTTGAGTGGGTTCGGGGGGGGGGAGGTCATCCTTTAAGTTAACATGATAAACTTGTGTTCTAATTTGCTAATTTAATTAGTTATGTAAAAATGTTTACAGATTTAATTTACCACCAACGCACATTACTTTGGGTTCATTAGTGGTGAATATCACTGAGGAGGAAAACTGTGTGATTTGGCTTCTAGTATGAGATTAATTGTGCTAAAAGACTTTGTGTTGATCATAAAATCCAGTGATGGCATTTTTAATCACATTTTAATTGAAAAACAACATGCTCTTAATATTAGCGTTTTAATGAGTAACATAATATTCTGTTTTACCAATCTTTCTGACATTGGAAAACACTTATCATTAGACACACTTAGATGCTTGTGCACCTAATCCATTCCCAGGACTTTTGGGATGCAATACAAGGCTTTAACGCAAAACACAAAAACCCAGTGTTTCAGTTTCAATGTCCAAAATTAAAGTTGTTATGTTAGTGTATATTATTATTTTAATCTTAATGATACATTTCTCTCATTAATATGTTTCAAAGGCATTTTATTTTAAGAGGGTCAAACAGAAGCTATAAAGTGTTTGATCTATTCAAATCTAAATCAAACTTTAAAAAAGTTTCTTTTATTTAAAAAAATGGCTTTAATTAGTTCCAGTCAAGAATAGAATGAGTTTATTCTTTTAGCCATCAAAAATGAAGTCCAGATGCACATTGTGCTTCCTTCCGAAAATGATCTTTTTGAGCTTACCTCTGCCTTTATCAATTTATTGAATCAAGCCCACGTGAATATGCAAATCTTTTCCAATCAGAGAACTCAAGATCTCTTATTCTCTTAAATCTCTTAAATGATTTGATCATTACCAAGGAAGGAAATAACCCACTTCATGACCCAATGGTTCCAGAAACCCAAATAATTCAACGTTGTTTCTATTTGGAAGAACATCTAAAGCAAAGGAAATTTGTTTCAATCCCTAAAGTAAACCTCACCTTTGGTAATTGATACAGTAGAAGCACTGAAACACTGTGATGTCTCTCGGTGGATGGAGGGCTCTCAGGGGGCCACTGTTCTTTTATTTAGAGTCTGTTTTCTGTGCAGGTGTATGGGTGCGGATCAAGATCACCCCCGTTACCATGGTGCAACACCTGAGCTTCAACATGTCATCAGGGCAACAGAGGAGGCACTTTTTCCTGCAGAGTGTTCCTCATAAACAACTTCTCACACTCTCCTGAAAACAGTTTGTCCACGAAAACACTCCAGTCCACTTCTCTGCACAGAACAAGGTAAGGCTCCTTTTTCATCTTTGGTGACACAACTTTCCATTTTTGTTGGTGTTACATTTATTTTTGGCCATATTTCAAAGTAATTGAACATTTAAACAAACTAAGGATTTTTCTCAGGAAAAAGCTACTAAATTACTTTCCCTACTTTACTTGTGTGGAAAACCAACTTCTAATGACTAACTTCTGTTTTGAATGGCTTCAGAATCAGTTAAAACATCTTTTTTCAGTTTTAAAGAGAAAAAAATAAACCACAGCATCGCCCATTTCAACACCATCTTTAATGAAACAAGCCTGATCGTACTAATTAAGGCCCTCTTGACCTGTTTGGAGTGCCTGGTGTGTCCACTGGAGCATCAATGGAACTAAATGGGCACCTCGTCACTCCAGAGACAGGAGTGATCTTTGATTCTTGATTAAGCACAAGCGTTATTCCAGGGGGAAATGCAAAGGAGGAATTCCAGTAGTGATTTCTAATGAAGAGGCTAATCAATAGATTCTATAGAGAAGTTACTTGTGTCAAATATTTAGACAAGTGTTGATGTCTCTTGTTGTCTTGTTTTGCATTCCCCTGGCTGTCTCTTCTCTTCTCTTCTCTTCTCTTCTCTTCTCTTCTCTTCTCTTCTCTTCTCTTCTCTTCTCTTCTCTTCTCTTCTCTTCTCTTCTCTTCTCTTCTCTTCTCTTCTCTTCTCTTCTCTTCTCTTCTCTTCTCTTCTCTTCTCTTCTCTTCTCATATCTCTTTTTTCTTTTTCTCTGTTATTACCTCGCTGTACTCCCTTGTCCCTACTTTTCTCCTTCGGTTTTCTCTCTTCTCATGTTCCATCTCTTGTCTCATTTCATTTCCTCTTGTCTCATCTATTCTCCTCTCGTTTCAATTTCAAATCGTCCTCTCTTGTCTCAACACTTCTCCTTTTGTCTCATTTCATCTCCTCTTGTCTCATCTCGTCCTCTCTTGTCTCATCTCCTCC
Organism: Danionella cerebrum; assembly: GCA_007224835.1. Classification (NCBI taxonomy): domain Eukaryota; kingdom Metazoa; phylum Chordata; class Actinopteri; order Cypriniformes; family Danionidae; genus Danionella; species Danionella cerebrum. The sequence goes on along the minus strand of SRMA01026961.1, from coordinate 813,236 downwards.
CTTGTCTCATTTCATTTCCTCTTGTCTCATCTCTTCCCTTGTTTCGTCTCATCCTCTCTTGTCTCAACCCTTCTCCTTTGTCTCATTTCATCTCCTCTTGTCTCATCTATTCTCCTTTTGTCTCATCTCTTTGTCCTTCTCTGGTTTCACCTCCTCTCCTCTGGTTTCCTCTCTGCTTCTCTACTTTGTGCTCCAAATTCTTTTATCTCTTCTCCTCATTTGTCTTGCCTTGTTTCATCTATGCTCTCATTTCCTCTCCCCTTGTCTTTTCTCTTCTTCTACCCTTCTGTTCCATTTCCTATTCATTTATTTTGTCTCTTCTGATCTAGATTTTCTGGTCTCATATCCTCTCCTCTCTTGTCTCGCCTCTCCTCCTGAACCAGGATCAGCCATGCCCAGTAAGCTGGAGGGAGCCATGGATGCACTCATCACTGTTTTCCACCATTACTCTGGCAGTGAAGGAGACAAGTACAAACTGAGCAAGGGAGAGCTAAAGGAGCTTCTCAGCAGTGAACTCACAGACTTCCTCATGGTTTGACTCATGTTTTAATTTTGTCACACTCCTGGGAACCATTACACTAAGTGTTTTTGATATTGTCCTGTAATTTATGAATGATTAATTTAGTATTGGTAGTTATAATTGAAGCATTTCTGGAATAAAAAGCTTATTTATGTATTCATCACTATAATAATTGTTGCTTACTACAAATACGAATATTACTGTAATAGTTTTACTCTTGTATTTTCAACTTATGTTTGTTTAAAAAAGTGAATTAAAATAATGCGAATGAAAGGTTGCTTTGACCTCGCATCACATGTGAGCTGTTATGATCAGACAGAGTCACTTCCTCAAGAAAACAACCCACTTCGCTAGCTACTCACTCAGCCACATGTAATACGTTAATTCCATCTGTTAGGATCTACAATTTCCTCCTGACGTGCATGCATGGATGTCTTTATGAGTGTGATTAGTGCTGATTCGATTAATTTGGTTCTGAACTCCCTCCTGAGCTCTTGTCGACTCTGCAGAGTTCACTTCCTGTCTGACACTTGCTGCACATATTGTCCACAAATCAATGAAATACTTTCTTTCGTTGCATATCGCACCATTCATAGCAAGCATCCCATTGAGACCAAAGCACATGAAACTGTTCAGCTGTGGACAGAGATATCTCTCAGCGTGTGCGTCATTAAGATAAAACAAAGTTGGATTCTTGACCCATGAAACCCACTCCAGTCTAAGAAATTATATAATAATTCATATTTTAATAGATTAAAATGAATTAAATGCATTAGCAGTGATGTTATGAACTACTTTTCATGGGTATTTTACACTTCTAGACATGGCTGCACCTTTAGGCTGCTTCTGGAGGATGGCGTCATGTATGGCAATGCGAATAAGATACAACCTGGATATTAAATAAATACATTTTACAAATTTTTTCTGTTATTGAAAAAATGTGAAAAATCCTAGAATTTTAGAACCTCACTTTTCAAAATACACAATGTTTGGAAAACTACTGGATAGCCACTGAAAAAAACCTATTCATGCGCTTGCCGTGAATACTTAAAACAATTTAAGGGAAACCATTCTACAGACTACTGAAATCCAAAGAAAAGAGAAGCAAATTGTTTGCTGCAATTTGAAGAAATATTTTGTGTTCTTTCCCATTGTTGAAATCAGAACCTTATCATTGTCAGGAATGATAAGTGAAGATCACAGCCAATTCTTTTTAATTTAGGAGCTTAATCATCAGAAAAACTTTGCTTTTAAGAGAAGTGTGTTTTTAAGAGAGGAGGAAAAGGAAATGTTTCATGTCCATTTGGAAGACTGCATCATGTGCACAAGTCGTTTATCGACGTTATAATGATAAATCTCGATTCTGAGCTATTGTTGACGTTGGTTTGTGTGTCTCTGCGTTCAGTCTCAGAAAGACCCGATGCTGGTGGAGAAGATCATGAACGATCTGGACTCAAACAAAGACAACGAGGTGGACTTCAACGAGTTTGTAGTTCTCGTAGCAGCGCTGACCGTAGCCTGCAACGATTTCTTCCAGGAGCAGCAGAAGAAGAAAAGCAAGTGATGTCATCACACGTGTTTATCTTAAACTGGACAACTGCAGCTTTGTATTCAGTACATTTCAGTTGTTTAGATTTACAATCCTGCTTAAACTCACGTAACATTGTGATGCAATTATGTAGCTTGGTCAATATTACATAAATTACTTTTAACTTAAAATATTAGCAAACCGTTAAAAGAACAATTGACCCCAAAATTGGAATGTTGACTGAAAAGCATGTTTTATGTTTTACACTTGTAAAGATTACATTATTCATCAATTTAATGCTGGAATCTCTTGGATTAAGTTAATCTGGTAATTGATATTTTCATTCAGGTAAATTTATTTAGTATACTTTGGTAAATGTTTTCATAGGTCAGTAACACAATGTTTTCAAACAAGCAATGGGTTGAAAATGGGCAAAACTTAAAAAAAAAGAGCTAATATATAAAAGCTTGCCATAACAGTAACTGTGACAATAAAGAAAGAAGAGGAAACTATCTGCGTTTATTATATTTTTGTGCTTTCCACAGGACTGCGTATAAAAGCGTATTTTTAATTTTTGGTACCTTAAAGTTGTTTACAAATCTTAATTGAAGTTTTTATTGAGTACACATGATTGAAAACTTTCGTCTGCGGTTTGGAGGAGCAGATTCGAGTAACTAAAGCACACTTGTGTTATAATAAGAGTATGTATTGTGGCACAATATATCGCAATGCAAAAATATCACAATACGTGGAGCTTGTAGGATATATAGTCTTCCCCCTTATGAAAAAGCAATAAAACTATGAGAAACAAGAGGAACTATGACTAAAAACTATGTATGAAAAAGAGCTTGTCTCAGATAAAAAAAAAATAAAAGTTTCATCCTCTGAGTGCGCAAACGTCATCACTGCCCCCTAGAGGCTGAAAGAAATTACACACTGAGACACAAAACAAACTAGAACGTGGCATTCTTTGCTTTATGGTCTTAAATTGTTTTAAATGTATTTTTATTTTGTAATGACACATTTACATGTTGAAACGTTATTGTGATGCATATAATACCGTGAACCTATAATCGGGATGCAGAGTGTATCGTACACCCTTATGGATAAGGTTTGACTCTGAGGGTTTTTTTTATATAAACATTCTGTTTTTAGTTAAATATTCAAGCAAACTACAATGGACACAATTTAACAGTGTTTCTCTGACGTTGCCAATTTGATGCTGACCAAGCACCTTCCTGGGTGGAGTTTGCATGTTCTCCTTGTGCATCAATGGGTTTCCTCACAATTTCCAAAATAATTTTCGGGTGAATTGTGGTGTGAACATGAGTTTGTGATGGATGTCACCTTACCCTAAATGTGGTCTACAAAACCCATTTGACCTTACAGACAGGTGGTGTTAAAATCAAGGTTAGAGTAAAACACAGCATTCCTTGAATTGTTATTTAAATGTTCTTTAAAGATTGTTATATCAGTGTTTAAATCAGATTATTACTCGGATCGTATTGAAGGTTATACAGGTTAAACTCTCTTCAGTTCGTCCTCTGACATAAACGCACTTCCGGCCTCTTCACACTCGGAAGAGCGTGTAATGTCAGCGATGGGATGATGTGAGACTGACACGATCTCATTTCCAGGTCCTGTCAATCAAACCGGGTGTTTTAAAGAACAATTGAAGGCCTCGGCAGCGGCATATAACGCTCGTTTGAGATACACTGTCAGAACGCTGCTGTTTATAAAACGTCCTTCAGTGAACTTTCAAAATGCACTACTTTTTCTGCGGATGAATCGCTGCAAGCCGAATCACAGCAACCGCTAACGGTCATCTTCTCCAAACTAGTCGAGTGTTTAAACTTCAAATGTTCGCGATACAATTAAATATGTGAAGGCTTTAAGTGAGTAAGTATTCAAAAATGAAATTGAAATTTATTATAGAACGTTTAATCACAAACTCCACTAATTCAAGGTATGTTAAGGTGTTTTAATTTAAATGTGCTGACGCTAACTTCTGAAAAAAGATTTAAATTATAAAAGCTTTTCTGTTTATATCTGTAACTGATATAATGTTTGCATTATAGTGAAATAGCTGAGTGCAAATCTAGCATGACCTGCTCAAACTATTTTGGACCTAGCTGCTGATTTAAGCTGGACATAGATGGTGGTTCAACCAGTTTTGACAAGCTAAGAACCAGACTAAACCAGCAGTCTAACAAACGTTTTTTTTTTCAATGTATGCAACTTTTGAGATTTTTTCTCTAAGCATTTATCCAAAAGGATGCCCTTGCAGACATGCCGTGCACATTTAAGTGCGCATGTTCAAAAGATGGAGCATGTCTTGTTCAGGTGAACTTTTAGAGTTTGGGTTTGGTGCATGACGTCTGCTGGGACAGGCCAAGCAAATTGCAGAACTTGGAAAGCTAAGATCTTTTTTTGAGTCACACGTTAAACTAATGTTGATTTCATTACATTTTAAAGCTTTTTATGTGGTCATGAAGGCTTTGTTTGCTAGTGTACATCCCAGCTTAGAGTGCATTTGTTTTTTAGGGCCATCAACATGTTTTACTTCAGAGTCCGAAGTGCACCAAAAGTTTAAAAGAGAGTACATGAAGCGAGGTCTGCCCATGCTCCTCTGTGAAAGCCATTTCCGGCATGTTCCTGCAGGATAAACACAATCACCACCCCTCATTCGGCCTTATCTAAGAGACTTTCAGACACCTCACAATCTGCTTATCTCCCCTCACACACTCCTCCGTCAGCCGGTGCGTCACTCCTGCCTCGGCCCGACTCTTCATTAGCTCTGAGTGATCTGTGGAAGAGCCGGGCTGTTGCATCCATCTCGTCTGCTCCCATTCTTCCGGACATGTCTAATCTGTTTTTAGAGTCGCGTTACGGCCCGCTGCTCTATCTAAAGAAGAGCTCGGCCGGTAAAACACACTCTGCAGGCCCCACACACCCTCGACTGCACAGATGGGTCATTACACTGCGAGAGAAGAGGTATTTATAGCTGGAAATAATGAGGATTATTCACTTGCAGGCTATTTGAAGAACACATGAGCCCCTGTCTAGGAAACGTCATCAGAGAAAACGTATTACATTCACTCTGATTGGCATTATGGCATGTGGCGACTAATAACGACTGCTCCCGTAGTATTTCAGTAATTCAGAATGAGCTACAGAAGAATTGGACAGTGAAATTGGAACACTACATAAAAGCTAAAATAATTGTAGTCGCAATGAACGCAATATTTAAACCCAAATATTAAATATGCAAACACAAAAACGTGAACCTAGTCAAACCACCCTGGTGATATATAATCTTGTTTTCCAGTTCTGGTCCACTGTATTCTGGGCGAGCTGAAGCGTTTTGGAAGTAAAACACTAAAATGCACAAGATTTGGAGTTCTAAGTGGGCTATGAGCACAAACTTTACACGAGATTTAGCAATCAAGCCAAATTTGAGAAGAAATCAGAACATTTAATTAAAAAAGGCTTGAGTCATAAAAAAATAAATTGACACAGAATCATCACATTCAGATCATCCACATAAACTCCTTAAAAGTTCTTTGGACCTCATTCAGTTCTCTCAGGTCCCTGATTTTCTCTCTTTGAAACGACTTCATTATTTCATTGGCCTTGTGTTTGGAGTCTTGCTGAAATGGATGTGCCTTTAATAATGTGAAATGTTCCGGTACCCCTTGCTGAAATGTAGCATAAAAACCATAACTCTTCCACCCCCAAATATAACGTTTTGCTTTCAACTGACCGTACTATAGTCCCCTCATAACTCACAGGCTTCAAAGAAAGCCTCAAACATGCTTTCTGTTCAACAATAGACTTGCATAATGCCGGATCAGTGCATTGCTTCTTGTTTTCTCTGAAACAACAGCACTTTTTGCTGCAAGTACTTCCTTAAGTTTTTCATGTCTCTTTGAGAACTCTGAGAGAAATATTAGGTGGAGCACCTGATTGTGGCCAGTGCATAGTGAACTGATTTCAAGATAATGTGCTCACAGAAACATTCAGCTTTTCATTCTAAAGATCTTGAGAGAGTTCTTTGCTTTTACCCATCATGAAGTCTTTGCTGTGTATCTCCTGGGTAAGGAGAAGCCCTTATAGGCCATCATTGAGAACTAAAGCAGCTGATTTCAATAGGTAAAAGGGGCAGGTTTTCTCTCTCCATACTGATGGATTTCAGGTGATCTGCCATTTTGCACCTTGACTCACCTTCTATTCTTCAATAGTCTTATCTTGAAGGCATCCGATGGAAATCTTGTGCCACTTGGCCCAAATCTCCTTCTTGATAAAAATGCAGGTGTCAAATATTTATTTTCCTTGATGTATAAACACAGATTAGGTTCATGTGAAAGCCCAATGGACTAAAGCAAAAACGACTGATGGGTGAAATATTATACTAGACACTGTGTTTATTTTGAGAGAGCACTCAAACTTCAGTGGAGGTGAAACAGATTTGAAGAAGAACATTAGAAATCGCAAGCAGCTGCAAACGAAACCTGCACTACGTTCTGAGAATCAGCAACGCTTGACTTATGTTTCTCTTCCCACCAAACCAAATCAAGCCTAAATTCAGATTTACAAACAAGAAGCAGATCCGTCTTTGTGTTGACAACTTTCAAACGTCCTCTAAAGCAATCTTGCTGAAGTGGCGTGAAGTTCGATGAGTGTGACAAAGAGGATGACGTTGGTCTTGGTGGGGTTTGCCCTCCAAGCTTTTATCAGTGCCAGCAAATTCCCATCACCCCGAGTTGAAACCAGTGTCTTTCACACCTTTACAGCCTTTCACAGCAGGTGGACTGTGCTAAACGACTTTGCATCATGTATGCCTCTCACAAGATTGACTGCGAGTACAATCCTGTTTTGAGGATACAAATGTACGTCACAATTTCCATGTTATCGCTTCCAGGGCTTCTGCGCCTGTTGCCTTCTCAGCAGGATTTTTTAAAAACTAAGATGCCCACTGCTGAGATTTCTGAGGGACTGATTGTTGTCTTTCACAACACACAATACCCACTGAAATGCTCCCCATAGACTTCTATTGAAACGCACAAGAAATACAAGTCAACGTGGACATCTCTCTGATGACGTTTTGGCAAACCTTTTAGCTGGACTCGAGCTTTTCTTTTCTAATCTTAAAGGTACTGGAAACATTCAGTTCCATGATGGCAATCCCACGTTCCACCAGATCCCAAAGGTGATCTGCTGGATTGAGATCTGGTGAGTGTATGAACTCAAGAAAGCGGGAATCGTCACTGAGTGTATTTACGTTTTAAGTCATGGGGCGTAATCCTGCTGGAAGTCTCCATCAGAAGATAGATGCACTGTGGTCATGAAGGGATGGACGTGGTGATACAGTGCTTTTGTTTTGAAGAAGTACTACTTTAGGTTTGAGATTGCATGACCACTTGTTGGATGGCCCCAATCTTGCCAGATCTTTGTAGGGTGTGTTTGTGTTTTCCAAGCTTCCTCTTTGTTGTGTATTGTGTTGGCGATCTATAATTGAGTTGGGAGATAAATCATAAGGTTTGGCTGACAAGAGCAGTTGTATCGGTGTGTTCGCCATGGTGCAGATGCAAACCTTAATCACCGGTGACTCAGAGACAGGGATGAAGCGCCTTCTGCACCGATAAGAGCTCACATTGAACAGCTCTTCATTCAAGCGGCTGGAAAAATGTTTGTTTCTCCGTGAGGATGTATGTGCAGGAGAGATACGAGCTGCTCACAGGGAATACAAACAGAGAAGCATCTCCTGATAAGCACTGTAGAAACATGCAGCAGGGCATTTAACTCAATGATTCGATACAAACTTCAGTAAAGCACAGAAATAAACCTTTAAAATAGAGCAAATTAGGCTGGAGATGATAAGGAGAGCTCTTGCTTGTCGAAGATATAAATGAATCTCACCAACAGCTCGAAACTCCGGCCTAAATCTGCCATGTAGCATTGGGCCATATGTAAACAAAACTGATCATGAATGTTGGGTTATTTTCCCGTTTCCCGTGAAGGCACGGAAGAGACGATACAACGACGGAGAGTTTTGGTGTGTGTTAAAACAATGTGCAACCAGCAGCAGTCATTAGCTACTGCGTTTTCGCTAGCGGTTCTAGCGAAAGAGTCTGTAACGGAGGAGAACCAGGGAGGATAACCTCCCATGGGGTTGCAGGTGAAGTTTGCACCACAGGTCATGTCTTCTACTCCTGACTCATGTCATCAGGAGCCAGCTTTCATTTGTCGTTCTCCTTGCGAAGATCAGAAATAGCTCTCCGGAACTCTTTTTTTTTTGTTGTTGTTGGCAGCACTTGTTTGCGATTGAGGTGCATTGCTGCACGAAAATTCTGGAAATGAAGAAAAGCTTTGAACACAGAAAGATGGATTTCACGGTTATATCTGCCACCTCTCATTATAGCCACGAGTCACTTTGATTCCTCGTGCTCATGCGGCAGAACAAAGAGCTTCTGATTGGTCTGTTCAAACCCCCCATCTCACTCATCTCAATCCATTACGTCTACCTGCAGCCCTCGATGTCTTGGTGGCGAGCGTGATTGCAGTGGGTACATGACATCAATAACCCTGCATCATAGTGTTAACATTAGCATCATTTGTCCATGTCTGATAAACAGGATACAGGTCATTAGCCTAACCGCTCACAAATAAGTCCTCGTTTCATCCTAGTTCTCCCTCCAACTGTGTGCTGGTGTTGTTTGTATGAAGCAGCCGTTTGATAAAATTGCCCTCTTTGGATTCAACATTTCTTTGAAACGACGTCCTTTGTGAAGCCAAGGTGAAATTAGCTCAGAGAATCTTTGGTGCATCTGCCAAGCTCTCTGATCACAGACCCCTTAAGTTTTTCAATCAACATACGGCGGATTCTCTGAAGCTTGTGGTCTGTGAAATTGTGGCTGTCCATCTGTCCCTTTGACGTAGTTTAAATGATATAATCAGATATTCTGCTGGCTAGAAATCCCTCTCTAATCAGATCTTCAGTGCTCATTTGAAGGCTATCTGACATGTCTGTGTTGCTAAAATGGATTAGCCAGCAGCAACAGATATACAGGTGCATCTCGAACTGTTAGAAGATCATGAAAGTTTTCTTTGTAGCTCAAATCCATTTATTGTACCGTTTACCATTGTACTTGCTGCCAATCAGGAGTATTTTTTTAGAAAATATAACCACTTTATTAGGTACATCATGCTAGTTTTGCCTTCAGAACTGCCTTAATTCTTCATGGCATGGAGTCAACAAGATACTGTAATGGTGTTTAATGCTCCAGATGGTGGCATTAAACAGTTCCTGCAGATTTGTCGGCTGCACAACCATCCACCACATCCCAAAGGTGCTCTACTGGATTGACATCTGGTAACCGTGGAGGGCATTTGAGTACAGTAAAGTCACTGTCATGATTAAGAAACTAGTCTGAGAGGATTGAAGCTTAATGACACGGAGCGTTCTCCTGCTGGAAGTAGCATCAGAAGATGCACTACCAGATTGAGATGGTCAGCAACAATAGGCTTTCAATAAGATGCAATTCTTGGTACAAATGGGCCCAATTCGCCAAGAAAATATTCCCCACACGATTACATCACCACCACCAGCCTGAACCGTGCTTTCATGGAGTTGCCGCCAAATTCTGAATGTGGAGGCAGAAATCGAGACTAGGCAACGTTTTCCCTACCCTCTATCCTCCATTTTTGGTGAGTCTATGTGGACTACAACCTCAGTTTCTTGTTCTTAAATGAAGGAGGACCGCTGTGGTCTCTTCTCCTCAAGGTTCGACATGTGGCTACAAAGATGCTCTATTCTGCAGACCTCGATTGTAACGAGTGCCTTTCTAGTAACTCAAACCAGTCTGGCCATTCTCTTGGTTTGTTTAGTTCCCCCTACCGAATAAGAGCTACAAGTTTTGTCTTGCTGAAGGCCAGGATCAATGGCCTGTCAGAAATGTATGGAAGTGGTAAAGATAATACAGTTTCTTGACTACAGGGGGACCCCAAGAGCTAATTTTCCTTAGTGTAATCACGAACAAGTAACCCCCTTTGTCCTTTATTATTGAAAACAAAGAGTAATATAAGAAAATAGCTAATCATGAGTGTTTAAAAGGGGTTTATCTTTTAGCTTTTTAATCTCATAATTAAATCGGATGGTGTGAAATGTGTTCAGAGGAGCTTTCAGATTTTAGTAACTTTACAAGTTGACGTTTTGCGATGCATTATGGGAGTGTTGTAGCCTCAAGACGAACGTTTCCTTTCTCTTCCTCTTTCTTGCACAATCCCAGCTCATGTATGTGTGGCGGTGATGGTGTAATTGTCACACTCGGCTGATTTCCGGGTGTTGATATGCACATTGGGGGATGCACGCAGCTGTGCTTGCATCTCCCGCCGAGGTTCTCCCTTCCTTATCAATGATTCTGCTAAACTCTCTGAATCCCGCTGCGATAATGCACGAGTCAACCTTTAATCAAGCGTGAGGCAACCCGTCTCATCACATCCCTCAGAGATGGAATACGACACACTCAACCACATTTCATTCTTAAACATCTGAGGATATCTTTCCTTGTTTTTTTTTCATTAGATTTAGATTCCTTACAAGCTCAACCCTGTTCTTCTCTCTTTCTTCTCTCTTTCCCTTCAACCCTCTTTCTTCTACCATTAAAGCTCCGTGTTGTTTTGGCAGGGTCTATGTGACTTGGTGGTTTTGGTGACTTAGCTTAGACTTAAGTTTCTATACAAATGCCAAGGGGGTGATTGTTGAGTTTTCATCAGTGAACGGACGGTTAGAGTTGAGTGCCGTTATCTTAGAAATGGTAACACGAGCCATGGTATGGATGAAGGGTGCAGGTCAACAAAAGAACCTTGTAGAACCCTGATGGATCTTGTACACCTCAACCTCCAGGCTCCTCTGAAGGATCTTTTGGTGAGATAGGAATCACATAGAAAAAATCTAAACTCTGAGAGACTCTTTTTCTTATTTTGTTTCGTTTCAGTCGCAGACAACTGCCTCGAAATACTTGGACCGCTGTCTACAGACTGCAAATGGGCTGAAATCCACCCACTTATAGTGGAGCTCCACCTACTAAACGCTACAATTCCGCGCTAAACACAGTTGGGATTAGAACAACCAATTGACATTGGCACAGACTTAGGGAATACTTGAATGTCCAAATAAGCCACCGACTAGTCACAAGATGTTTGGCGTGGTAAGTATCAGGAGTTGTTGGAGCATCAGACTCACGCCTTGTGACGTGTTCTGACTCAACATGATATCGGCGATTTCCATGCAGCCAATGAGAAAGCAGCATTCAGGGAAGTTGGGGAGAAGTAACAAAGGTATAGACGGAAATATCAAATGACTTCGCTTCAAAAAGGGACTTCTCTATCTTTTTGGAAATTGGTCTTCGGTTCTATAAATGTTTTTAGGTAACTTCACGTTGTTCGCTTGCAGGACGTAGTTTGTAGGTCTTTCTAAACTCATGCAGTGTGAAACCCTCCAGCCATGGATCTATGTTGCGGTGTGAATTCAGGAGCGACTGAATGCTCCCCCAGACAGTCATGCAGTGTAGAATGATCGAGCGGTCTGAAGGGTATGTACAATCATCCTATCTCGGATTTCTACCATGTCATTGAGTTGTTTCCTCCCCTAAAATCTTATGTTCCTTTTCTGGGAGCTCAAATCCCTACATCCTCCCATTCTTCCCTCTGAGCATTTTCCTGTGAATGCCCCTTGAAAGGGAAGGTGGCCTACAACCTTGGTGCATCACCATACGTCGATGCTCCTGTCATTCCTGCCTTTTTTGTGTTGCATATTTTCCTACATTTTTAGCCATTGTCTTGGTTGGTACCCAGAGAGTAAACATTAGCAACACGACATGAGGATATAATTGAAGAACGCCTTTCAAACTTGCCTTTGGATGAACCTTTGTGTCTTTCAATATCTTGGTCACGCTGCGGGAGAGTTAAGATGTCGATGGGACCTTGCTGACGCCTGAAGCGTGAACATGAAACCCATCTCAGCATTGCCCTCAATCATAGGACTCTTCTGACAGGAAAAGGCAAAGCTGAATCCTCTGAGGTCTTGATGAGAGTGGTTTGTCAGTGAGGGCGATTATCTGCAGGACAAGAACATGGTGATGAAAACCATCCCTTGATTTTATCGTGATTAAATGGTGCCAGTCTGCTGGATTCAGGTCATGGAGAGGGTCAGAAATTACACTTTAATATGGAAGGAAACATTTGGTATTTTTGGTTTATAAGTGATGATCTTTAAAGCACTGGAGGTGCTCTTCAAAGAGCTTTTCTAAACGGCCATTTTTTTTACCTAATCTCCAGAAAGCATTGGACGCAACATCTATCGCAGGGCTGCAGCAGGATTTCAAAAAGGCCTCTGCCAAAACCTTTGTTTAAATGTATGAGTATGCTCTAATACAAGCCTATATATGTTTGAGGTTGGATATAGGTGTTATTTGGGACAAATTTGGACACTTTTTGTTCAAATCAGTTGAAAAAGAAAACGTTTCATCACAAAAGTATCACATGACCACCACTTCTACAACACCAGTGTGTGAACAGCCGAGCGGTGTCTGGGTCTGTGGGAAGAGCCTGATTACGTGACCAACACAATTTCTTTAGCACGAGCATGAAAACACAAATTGCTCCTCGCAGTGATTTCATTTGCAGTGAACTTGTTGCAAATGGTTAGTGATGCTAACGATTATAAAAGGACTAATGCTTGCATTTCTAAAGCGAAACCTATATACACTGCGCAGCATAAATGAGTACACCCCCTTTAAAAAGTACGAATTTAATCAGTAGCTCACAAAAGAACAATTTCCAAACTTTTCATTGGACACTTATTTAAACTCCATAACTCACATTTTGGCTTTGCTGATTTTCTTGTAGCCCTCACCTTTATTGTGTATAAAAATGATTTCCTTTCTCAGATTTTGTGACATTTTTCTTCCATGGGGAGGCAAATGACGCCAACTGGATTCTCATTGTGCACTATTTTTAGACGTCCAAATTTTTGCTGGTATCCTTCAGAGTCACAGGGTTTTGCTCCCATTGGCTGTAAGACAAGGTAATTTACGCCTTATTGAGATTTAAGCCATGTCCACATGAGTGGACAGATCACCTTAAAAGCAAAGATCTTTTGCCCCGATGCTAACAGTAATATTGTCAGACATGGAGAACAGTCCAAATGATTCTAAATTGGTAAAACTCAACTTATCACCTGTTGAAAAACAGCTTTTTTTCCCCACTAAACTGGATTGTCCTTTTACATGTAACAAACTATGACCCTCTTTTTATGAGCGTTTTTCAATAATTCCACCTAATGGTGTTATTTAAATAATTGATTTTATTTTTGGTGTAAAATTACAAACCACTCTAACCAGAGTTCACTTTGCTCATGTTACTGGTTTTATTACAAAACATTCTTTAATATAGATGGACAAATCAAGACAATCACATTTCTCTGACACGCTGCACTTTTAATACTCGTGCAGTGCTCCTTATTTTGGGCGCTTTGAAATTAAACATGCTGAAGAGACATAAAAAATGAGTGATGTGCACCGACACGCGTCCTCTTTACTTCAACGTCAGCCACAGATCTCACAAGTTTATGGTATTAAAAAGAACAAAAGCATCAAATGAGGCAAATATAAATAATTTCATCAAGGAAAATATACATTAAGGATTGGCACCCGATGCATGAGCTTATGCTCTTAAACACACATCTTCAACGCTGTTGCCCTTCATCTGCTGAAGTTCCTGGTGGCCCAGTAGCCGATATTGGAAGCTGACTCGATTTATGAACTTCCCGCTGGAAACCATCCGGACCACTGTGTTATCGCAGCCCACCTTCATTTGAACTGATGTGAACAGACGCGAGGGTTAGAGAGTTGTTTGCTCTATTAATGGCATTGCAGCCAGTGAAGATGGCTGACAGATAAAGGCTGCATTCTCACCTGGTCCATTGAAGGAGTAGCAGAGATCTGCCATCGGGAACATCTTGGATGTGTCCATGCCATTTCCACCCAGAAGCTCCACGAAGTCTCCAGAGCCAGCGCAGCCAAGAATGGAGCGCTGCACAGAAAAGATATTTTTCATGTGAACTAGATTCTAAATCTGAATCTTGACTCCGGCAAATTTAAGCTTTGCATCTGATGTTTAATGAACTGATAAAGTGAGGATAAAATTTTATGGATAAAATTATTTTCTTTTTTTTAATGTTTATTTTATTTTCATTTTGGGAACATTGTCTGCACTGTGAAATTATGAATTATTACGTCACAAAAAGTTGTGAAAAGTTTCTAATTTTCAACTCGTGATTAAAGGTTCCCAAGTTAAAATTTACAAATTTTTAACTCCCAATTCTAATGTTCTGATATAAAGTTTTTAATTTAAAATTCCTAGTTTAATATTCTCAATTTAATGTTACAATTTTTAAAATTCCCCATTATAAAGTTTCCAATTTACATTTGACCAAATTTTAAATTCCTGATTTAAGATTCATAAATTCATAGCTATAAATTAACATTTCCAAATATTTATAAATTTAAAGTTCTCAATTTTAAATTCACAAGATCCCAAACCAGCGTTTAAATTGATCAATTTTAAATGTGTGATTTAAGGTTCCCAGTAAACAATTCCTGATTTGAATTTCCCAATTTCAAACTCTCAATTTAAAGTCCCCTAAACTGGTTTAGTGTTGCCTATTTTGAAATTCCTGATTTCCAATTCACAGTTCCTAATTTAAAGTTTCTAATGAAAAGGTTCCGAATTTAAAATACCATATTTTAGTATTTGCCAAAACCTGCCTTTTGAGGAGTTTTTATTCATATTTAAAGGTCATCAGAACCAGGCTTTGTATTTTCTGTACGTCTGATCTATAAAAGCTCTTTCCAGATGTTAAATTCTTTTTCGTGCCGTCACCTTGAGGTCATTGTGCTGTCCGAGGCTGAGCTCTCCGATCTGGATCTCCACTGGGTAGATGATGGAGAAGCTGCAGTTCCTGTGCTGCTGAGGGATCACCATTGTGAAACTGCCCTCTGGGGTCTGAGACACTACATTACAGGCTGCAGACAGACAGGAAGCGAGGGGAAGACAGATGGTGAGTATTTTATACAGTATGCTCAGCTTTGAGTGCATTTGAGCCATATGCCGATCACTGAACCGTGTAACTGCTTCAAACCTCCACAATATTAAAATATTCTCCTTCCAAAGGCTTTCCTAAACTTTAGGTCTTCCTACATTTTCTTTTGAACAAAAGAAAATGTAGAAATGAATGTGCCTGTTAGGATTTGCTTCTGTCATGGCTATAGGTTTATGTGTTGGGGAAAAATATCTCAACTTTTGGATTCAGCTGGAGAAAGAAACAGGTTTTGCAAAGAAATACGTTGCATTTTTGACTGCACTTCAAAGCAATAATATCTACATTGGGAGTTTTATGTATATTTTAACTTTTGGTTACTTTATAACAATCTTCATGGTCCTTTTTCTTGTTTTTACATGTTATGATGCCATGTCCTGTTACATCGTCTCGTGTTTTGCTTTCTCTTGTTTTATAGATTTATTATCGTAGAGCAATGCTGCGATGCGTGTCATGAGATAATTTATAAAGAAATTGATAAAATCAATTTTCAAGACAACATGCATGCTCATAAATAACGTTATTTGACATCTCCTAATGATATTAACACAGTTCAGGAGGAGCACGTCATAATAACTCATTCAAGTCACAAAAAATCCATAAAATGTTGTTATCCTTACAGCAGGTGTTCACAGCATTTCAGATGCAGGAGGACATTAAACATATCCAAAAGTCATAAACGCTATTTCTTCATCAAAAATTACAACTCTTGTTTGTACATTCCCATCTACTGGGGAGTGTGTGAAGTGGCAAAAACTATATTTATTCATTTGATTTAACCATTGTCAATTTTTGCACAAAGTGCATTTTTGCTTAGATTCTGCAACACTGAGAGATAAAATTATGTTTATACTTTGACCCATGCATCATTGAGGGCCCCAGACCTGTCATTCTGTCCCAAAAAAATATATTCATACGAGAACTAATCTAGACTCCTTCTACTTTGAACCATCTGCATGAAAGTGATCTACAAATACACTTGATTTGATTTAAAACAAGCAGATTCTGAAACTTGGTGGAAACACAACGGAGAACTGTGACAAGTAGAGCCAAGCCGTACTAAGCCAGGCCATGGGAAAACAAGTACTGCACATTTACCAGCCATTTAATAGAGTAGTTGTGATCCATACTTGTACATATTCACTAATTTGGGCCAAGTTTGCCATTTGTCTGGCTATTAACTCAACGCAGCACCCAGGCCAGGCATCAGATGAGGTGAGTTTCGTAGGTTATTATCCTCCGTGGCCCATGTGTAGCCCGGGTGAAAAGTAAGAACAGCCGCCAATACCTTGTAGTGTAGTACCCTTCCCACATTCCCTAAGGCAGCGGTACCCAATGAAATATCTCAGTGGTCCATTTCACGGCATATTGAACGGTTGCTAAATAGTGGAACTTGCTCCAAATTCTCTTTCGAAAGTTGTGATCCAGACATTAAACTTTGCATCTGTCCAATCAACTCAAAGCGTGCCAGTCATTTCCAATTTGTTCATGTTACATGGGGTGCCTTTCTCGACAAGTGGTGCGTTTTCCAGCTAGTGAGGCAGATTCTGAGCACGGATTCGTGAAAAGGGTTGGGGACCACTGCTCTAAGGGAATTTATCTTTGTTTCCAAAGTCCCGACCAACAGTGGCCCGAATATCATTAAAATATTATTGGATGACTGGAGGCCCAACTCAATGCGGTATGCAAAAGCTAAACGTTGCTGTGTGGGTTGAGATTCTGTGCATTTCAGATTTATATTACACAAAAACATTTTTTTCTATGTTCCCAAATTATTGGAAACTCTAAAAGTACTGTAAATGTTTTATTTTATAACCTTTATTTAATCTATATTAATTATGGTTCACTCACGGAAAGGATTCATGAGTTTGCGGAAGGTCACTGTGAAGCTGCTTCCTGATTGGTGGAGCCGGAAGAAGAGCATGGCGACATTCTGAGATGAGCGTACGATTGGTCGAGCGGCTCCAGTTTCGCAGTAATCGGAGTAACGTTCATAAAGAGGAAGATGATGGTCCTGATTGCTGGGGAACTTCTCGCCTTTCATCACCCAGCCATCAAAAACCTGCAAAGAAAAATACGTTTTTATTTAAGAACGTGTAGTTTAAAATGTTTCATGAAGATTTTAGATTTACCTGTAACCTCAAAAGAGATGAGTTTTAAATAATTATCAAAATCGGTAGCGTTGGTGTGGCCATAAAGTTATTTGTATCATAATTTTTTTTATGTTTCAGTATTCGACTGTGATGTATTGTTCTAAATCTATAAAAATAGATTTTTAGATTGAATTAATTATAATATGGCCTGCTTCAATGTATCTAAGATCAACTAATCAAGTTTTTTTTATCTGGTTTGATGTAAGTGGATTAGTTATTAACGTTTTATCATTTATAACAAAAAAAAAAAAAACATGTTTGGGCCCCGCCCCCAATCACAGTTGAGCACCCACTGCTTGAAACCTGAGCTCAGACACAATCAGCTTTTCATTCTAAAGAAATAAAAACGACTCTGAGTTCTCAGATATTTTTAGTTTTCCACCACGAGCATGAATTCTTTCTAACACCTTCACCACAGGCTTCATACAGAAGCATGTGTTCTTCCATTCTCCAAACCAAAACAACATGGACCTCAATGTGAGCTTTTGAAGTTTACTCCGACACTCTGTAAAAATGTCTTCCAGAATCGAATTGATCCACAAGCAATTGTTTACAGTTGATTAAAGGTAAGTAATCTTTGAATAGATCTAGACTAAAGCAAGCTAGCATTAGCATGTGCTAACATAAACGTATTTGTTAGAAAGTTAAAAACCTCTGCCTATTATTGATTTTAAAGTAAAATACTTAAAACTTACCCTGCTATTGATGAAATGAGGTTATAGAAAAATGTTGTTCTTATACACACTATTTTCTGAAATCTGCCCCTTTTGTACACACGTCTAATTTCTTGATACTTTTAAAAAATTCGCAAGCTAGTGCTAGCATGTGCAAACATTAGCGCACGCGTTAACACTCTGAGCTAAAAGCTTTTGTTTGTTTATAGATTTTATTAACTCTTTTAAAGTAAAATATTAAATGAAAAGAGTTTATATAATTAATTTTTTTTTTCTATTACACCCAGTTTCATATTTCCATCTCATATTTCAACCCCATTTGTGAAATCTGCCCTTTTGTAAACAAAATTAAACTAAAAGGTTGGTCACATCTCATTTATTGCTGTGTTTACAAAATTAGCAAGCTATTGTTAGCATGTGCTAACCAAACCACACGTGTTGGCACTCCAAGCTAAAAGCTTCTTTCTGTTTATGGATTTCATCAACGCTTCTATAGTGAAATATTCAAATCTTACCCTGCTGTTGTAAAGAGTTCATAGAATAATAATATTTAATTTTATTCACGATTTCCTCTTATTATTTATTTTTTATATAAAATTACTCTATAAAGTATTACATGTCTCATTTATTAATACTTTTTTATTAATAGAAATTAATTTATAGGTGAAAAAAAATTAGTTCATTTGCTTCTCAAAATTAGCTTTTTATGCTAATCACTGAATATATAAACCCAACATGCGATACCTTTTACATGTACAATTGCTTGTTTATATCTCTTTGCACGTCTGTAATCATATTACCTGTTAATTTTATCACAAGTATTTTGCACATGAATGGTGCGATGCTCTTAATCTCATTGTACATGTAAATAAAGTGCATTGTGTAAGTGCACAGTGATGAAAAAAAAAATTATTTGTAACTGCACTGTTATGATTTGCTTGTTGTGTAAGTCACTTTGGATAAAAGCAGACTTACGTTTGATTTCACCAACTCTAATAACAATACCATAACTCAGATCTCGTTTGTTATTTCCAGCTCATTACCTGTACCTATTCCCCATAAAGCAGAGCTGACTCAAATCTCATACCGTCTATAAAGCTGAATTGGTCTGACTGTAGGATAATTGGATTTATAATTCGGTTTCTTTAATCAGATCTGCATGGCGGTTGCATTTGACTTAAAATGACATCAGCGATCCTTTTCTGCCCTGGCTCAGGATGGTTACTGAAAAACAACTCGTTACTTTGATTAAATCTCCAGATGAGATGCGTGTACCTTTATGAAGTCTCCTCCTCTGCAGTCGATGTTGACCGAATCATACTGGATGCTGATGATGTCACTAGGCTCGCCGATAAAAAACACGCCGCAGTTTAACTGCGGACGCTCTGCTGTGAATGTGAACTGACCCTCTACAGCCACCATATCCAGACACCCTGAGACACACAATTTCAGGAAAGCATTAGGCTAAATGCTAACCCAATTTATGCTAACCTGCCACTTTATAAGGTACACCTGTGCAACTGCACGCGAATACAAATTTCTAATCAGCCAATCACATGCCAGCGACTCAATTGGAAGGTAGACATGGTCCAGACGATCTGCTGCAGCTCAAATTGAGCATCAGAGTGGGGAAAAAAAGAGAAAATATCCAGTGAGCCGCAGTTCCGTGGAAGCAAATGCTGTGTTGATGCCAGAGGTCGGAGGATAAAGGCAACAGTAACTAAAGTTTACAATTAGCAGAGACTCACCAAAGTTGAACTAGACAACAGTTGGAAAACTGTTGCCAGGTCAACAACATGAAAGTATGGATCCATCCTGCCGTATATCAACGGTTCAGGCTGGTGGTGGTGGTGTAATGGTGTGGGGTATATGATCTTGACAATCTTGGGGTCCATTGGTACCAAGCATCGTGTCAGCGTCACAGCCTCCCTGAGTATTGTTGCTGAGCATCTCCATCCTTTTATGACCACAGTGTCCCCATCTTCTGATGCTACGCTCCATGTCATAAAGATTGAATCATCTCACACTGGTTTCATGAAATTGATGATGACTTCACTGTACTCAAACGGTCCCCTGGAATGTTTCCAGTTCCTTGTTGAAGGATTGCAGATTGCAGTTCTGAAGGAAACTGTCCAACCTGGTACTAGCAAGGTGTACCTAATAAAGTGGCCGCTGAGTGATTATACATAAAATTTTAACTTGAATCTAGGTTTCAAGTTAAACATTGATTCCATGATCAAACTTACTGCAGAGAGCACTCTGCTGCTTATTTAGAAATGTCCTTAAAACTGCGTTATTCCTGTAGCGTTCACATTAGACATCTGCAGAGTCAGCATCAAAATTTCAACTTTTTGATCTCAAAATTTCATATTTTTATCACAAAATTTTGACTTTTTAATCTCAAAATATCAACTTTTGTATCTTAAAATTTTGACTTCTATATTACAAAATTGTGACCTTTTTTTATCTCAAAAGTGGGACTTTTTAATCTAAAAAATTCAGCTTTTTATTTCAAAATTATGTTTTTTTAATGTCAAAAGTTAAAAATTTGTACGTCCAAATTTTGACATTAGTTTCTCGACATTTAAACTTTTGTTTGTCAAGATTTTGATTTATCTCAAAATATCCATTTTCTTTAAACCTGGCAGAAATGGGCTTCCAAATTTAAAAAAAAAATGGGACACTGATTAAAATCTAACAATAAATCAACTTGATCAACTGATTTAAGCCCAAAACATAGAAATGTTGTCGCCTGAAGAATAGGTGATTAGCGGTTTTATGAGTATGGGTTGAATCCAAGCTGAGAAGATGCTCAGACAGAGGATGTGTTCACTCACTGAGTGCTCGGCGGTACACAAACTCCTCCGGTAACTCTCGCTTGAGTTCAGAGCTGAGCAGAGATAATAATCCTTCCGGGCTCATCTCGTTCTCCTGAGAAGGGAATTACAGCAAGAATAAACATGCGCGTGTAAATCTGCTTTAAACTGAAGATTCTGGAGGATGTTATGATTTTAAGATTCATCTTCATGGCTAAATTACTGATGTCACACCTGAAGATACTCGTATGATTTAACAATTTTTGCAGAAACAGCTGGCACAATAAAGCTGTTTAAATAAAAAATATTTTAGGATGCCATTCTGAAGAAAAGGTTGTTGGAAAAGCCAGCTTTATTTGAGTACACCAAGACTTTTAGATTTGTTAATTTTACAACACTCATTACAACATTTTTGATTGTTTCATCTCAACCCTATGTTAACTCATGTATTGTAGGTAATATTTTAATTATTGTAGCCTAATTTTTATAAATTCTGAAAATTTCAACTCAAGTTCATACAGGTTTACTGATATTGTTTATTAATTTCAATTATTGTAGCTACATTTTTATAAACTTTGATATTTGATCATTTCAGTTTATGCAGGTTAAGTAGTCTTTTCTTTATTAAGATTTCAATTGTAGCCAATTTTTTTCATAGGATAACTAATTTAATTTTAACCAATGTTTATCAAGATTTTCAATAGTGTAGCTTAATTTTTTTTTTTATACATTTAGATCTTTTTTTTTATTGAGTAACCAATACATTCCTCATTAGTTTCCTCATTAAATAAAAGTAAAGAAAAAACATTAATTCATAAAAATAACAGCGTTGCAAAAATAAACTATTTTATTTTAAAACTTAAAATTTGTTTAAATTGCGTATAGACCCAAAGCAGTCAAAAATTCTGCATTTTCCTTCTGAAATGGTAGCATTTTAAAAGAGAGCACTCTTGAGAGAAATAAATCAATCGCAGTGAGGTAAAGAGCAGGTGAAACTTGTACAAGGTGAGCACCGGGCAGGTGTGGAAGGGTCCCTTACCTGTACCTCCAGAAAGCGCGCGTGTCCACGGAGCGCCGTGACGCTGAGCAGCACGAAACACAACACCGACGAGCCTGACATCTCTGAGGAGCTCTCCGAGAAGATTCGAGCTAAAAATGAGACAAATTCCACGGGCTCCCGAGCAAACTGCTCGCTTTATACCCCCTCGCAACCGGGGGAGGGGGTCTGCCTATCCGCCTGGATCAATTGCTGTGACTTCGCGCACCCCGAGTAGTGAGAGAGGGGAGGGGGGTGGTTTGGATAGCAGAAATAAGAACAAATCAATAGTTGCTAATAAAAAGACAAGTTGTGCCAACAGTTCGATCGAGACGAATACAGAATATTAAAACAGTAACTTTAGCAAAGTAAAGTGAAAATGCTAGCTCCTCTCAATGAGGTAACTTTTACGCTAATATAAAAACATTAGCCGTGATGATTTGAGTAGGAAAACAACAATTTTATCACAAATATATATATATATATTTGTAGTTATTGTATCTACATTACCTAAAACAATGCAATCTATAGCTTTCAAAACTACTTTTATTAACCGTTCATATGCGTCAAAACAAACAAATAAAAATAATACAAATGAGATAACACACAAACTTTGATGTTGGCTTGTAAAATGTGCCCCCTGTGACTTTAAACCCTTGTGAGTGATTTAAACTTGACTGAATTAATCAATGATTTTCCTGAAAGAGCAACTGGAGCTATTAAACCGGTTGCTAGGTCAAATGATCTGGTTGCTATGGAGGAATGATATCACATGGTTTTTTTTCTTACTGAGAGTGATGCATACCAAGTCCCATTTACCAAGCATTTTCTTAAGGTGAGATATAGATCTACTGATTTGGTTGCTAGGGTTAAAAGTTTAGTTGCTATGGAGGAGTCAGTGGCATAATATAATGTTCCTTGTGTTAATATGAGTAAACTAAACCAACAAGGAAATTAGTTAATCTTTCACACATTAGTACACATAAAATTTTGTCACATACAAATTGTATTTTTACATTTTTCACCTTCATCCAGCTGTAAGGACTTCAAATAAAATTAAATATATATGTATAAATATAAATCAAAACACCTTCAAAGGAAATAATCATGTACTAGAGGGTGTGCATTGACATCACCTTTCCACTCGGCCATGCCCCCTTTCCTGAGTCTGAGTGGCAAAACAAGCAGTAAAAAGGCTGTTTAATATGGAAAGTTCCAAACCAAGAGATATTCTTACGATTACTCACCTAAGTGTAATCTGTGTGGGATTTTGGCCAGAAATTGTTCGTATGTTCTTGATTTCAAAAGTGGGAAAGTACACAAGTTTAATATAATAATGTATATTATAAATAAATAATTATATTATATAGTATATTATAATTCCGTCTGCTGCTTTTCTCTTTGTGATTTTCTTGCACCAACCGTATGAAATGCACAGCAGTGTTTCCCCTCATCAGAACAAATCTGTGCTCCTCTTAACCTTGTTTACTCTCAGCTTAAAGCGCTTTGAGATTTAAAGTCGTGTAAGTCTCTTCGGGTTAGAACGCTCAGTTTGTCTTTAAATCAGTTTCATAACACTAAAATAAACCGTACGATGTTTATATTAAATAATCTCTATAAGATTCTTCATACAATCGATGGATCCTCCGGATATATTTCAGTTTCTATATGAGACAACCTCTATTATGATTACCAGTGTTGATTGCGGAACGTTCAGCAACATGTGACGTCAAGGCAAACCTTAGATGAGTAATTTCCCTCTAAAACCCCTTGTTGTGCGAGGGAGCACAGTTTTTCTGTTGTTTTTTGAGCTATATTTGCTCATGAATTGACCCTCAAAAGTGTTCATTGAGTTAAGGCCTCTAGAGTCTAGTGCTGTGTTCATTGACATTTCACTGAGATTCAAATCGACTCATAAATACATTTTTTCCCTGTAAAAACCTACAGCACCTTCATGGCTAATTGTGTAATGCTAGTTTATTACTCGTGGACGTCATTGGAAATCATAAATATTTTATGGATATCCATCGATCCCAAACCTTACCAAAATAAAAAAGAACTGATTGAGTTTGGTTTCCAGTATCCATCAATATTTGTTATTTTTGTTTGACAGAAGAAACAAGAAAGCTGCAAGCAGCAATCAAAGGGCTCTCGCACCTCTGGTGGGGCGCTATGAATAAGTTTGAAAATTTTTCCCTTATCAGTTTTGACATCAAAAAGAAGAACAGAAGAAGAACCTCATCAATGTTAAATGTGGTATTTCCTGTGGCCACCTGGTGGCGCTATAACTGGGAGTGTATTTTTAGAAGTGTTCAGACATGAACTAATAACGTAGTTGGTAAAGGCATCGATCAGACATTAAATGTCAAAGAGTTCCGGTTTGTGTTTGGAGAAAATGTTTTGAAAAAGTGTGTTTTTACATTTTAGAGATAGCAGAAGGTATATGGTGCACACTGTTGTGTTCCCCTGGTTCATCATCTACAAAGTTCAAAAGAATATACGTTTTCATGGTTTAGAGGTTTTCGTAAAACATTCAACTTTTTCTTTTGAGTTTGTAAACTCCAATTTGATGAATTCGAGTAAAACTTTGATTTCATTAGCACAAAAGTTGTTGGAGAAAAATCTAAACTTTCATAAACCACCTTAAAGTCATACAAACATACAAATATCAAATCTAGATTTTAATATTTAAAGAATTATTTAAAAATGTCATTGTTTCTCCATAATGCAATAACTCCATGGCCGTTTTTTTTTTTACAAAACGCTATAAATCCAAGACATCAATAAAAATGTTTGTTTCATTACAATAACAAACACATATTAGTGCGTGTGTGTGTTTAGACCCACAAAAATTTTCCAAAAGCTGCAAAACAAAATTGGGACTCGAGCCCAAAAAACACCTGTAATAATCTGAGGTACCCTTTAAATAACAGTATATTCTGGGCGTTTCTATGATTTCCTGGATGCTAGCCCTCTTTATGTATGTTTCTCTTTGCCCAGTGAGCAAGATCATCTTCCCGAGCTTCAGACACTCACATAAACCTCATCCTGGCATGTGAAATCCGGCTCTTGTGCAGGTGTCCTCTCCCATCAGACTCGAACCTGCCCCGGGTGAAATGAAAGGTCAGATGTGTTTCTCACACTCGAGCTGGGGCACATTCGCCTTCTGTGAACCAAACAGAGCTGTAGTGGAGCGTCTGACCTCTGCTTGACTGGGAATGGGCTATTACGATGGATAAACATGCGTTGTTTTGTATTTTAACATCTCTAATTGTGTTTATTTGTCTCAGGTTGGACAGTATATTGAGTTTAGATTAATTTCAGTTTCACCACTTGTTGATTAATTCTTAATTGAGGGGAACATGGACAACAAGTTTTAATTATAACCTTGAATATTATACCTTGTGCTATAGCTGGTAAACGTGCATCAATTCCTGCAGTTTATTGTGTGTTTATACTTACAGTTGTCGTATTTTTGTGATTTGTTATATATTTTTAATGAGTTCCCATCAAAGTCAAGGGGAAACTGAAGCTAAATACAGACAAATTGTTTATGAGTCGAGTCATTCTGCTGCAGGAACAGCAACCGTGGGGGTGTAGGTGTTTTAATATTCACCTTCGCCTGCTTCTCTCCACTGCTGTAATCTGAACAGGCCATGAGTACAGCACTGTAATGGCTGCAGGAAAATGTCGGCTGCTGATTGCAGTGGTTCCACCACTTCCCCTGAGCCCTACCCCATCCTGCAATGTTTTCTTCCTGCGTTGTCTATTTGTGCTTGATTGCAATGGCTTTTTTTAACCTGCTCCACACTGCCCTTCAAAGGACAGTGCGGAAAAGGCTCTTTTTGAGCTACCTTACCTAATGTATATCCATTTCTCTGCTTCTTTCTTAAATACTACCTCTCAACACTGGCCTGTCCTCACCCTGTCTATGTCTGTGGCCAGTGGGGTCCCATTTTGCTGCATGTAACAGTTTTGTGACAAAAAAAGATGATTGATTGATTGATTGATTGATTGATTGATTGGCGGTTCAAGGCAAATCCCACAGTTTTAGTATTGGATCTCGAGCAAACACCGAAGAGGACTACCGGCCAAATGGAGGATCAGGTTTTGGTGCAGTTACTCCCTTTAAATAATTTATTAGTGAATAAAGTGTCCAGACAGGCTTTGTGCACGGAACTTTAGTACATCTTGTAACAATACCCTTAATTTAAGAGTTCATCTCTCGAACATTTTCCATCAGTTTTCATCACACTGAAGTCAAACATTTGCACCATTCAGGTCCACATCGAAACTTGACAGAGGTTTTGGCGCCCCTCTAAATTTCCATGATTTTCTTTCATACGTTATTGGTTGCATGGATTAGAAATTAAGTAAACAATATAAGCGTTCTCCTCTTTGCAATGTCTTCTCTAACAAACAAAAAAAAACGGAATCCTGGGCACCTCAAAACAACTCTCGGATGAGCTGAAAACAATGATTGTTGAGCATCATGGTTTATAGGGGAAGCTGTCTCAGAGATTTAAGCTCTCAGTTCAACTGTGAGGAACATTGTGCCTAAAGTGGCAGACCAAGAAACATCTCACATCAGGAGAGTCACGGACAACCCACAGACCAGCTCAAAAGACCCACAACATCCTCTTGCAGTAGATGGCGTCACTGTGCATTGTCCAACTCTTTAGAAAACTCTACACAAGGAGATGCTGCATGGCTGAGGGATGCAAAAAAAGCCTTTTCAAACAGTGTCGCTGTTTCGGTAATCAGGAATTTCGGTACAAGGTGCTGTGGACTGATGAAACCGAATTGTTATTTGGGCAACGACCCTAAACACAGCTCAAAATCTACTGAGGCATTCAGGCAGGGGTTCTGTAATGACCATTTCAGTCTCCAGATTTGAATATTATTGATAACAGTAGGCGGAGACAGACAGGCACGAAGTTCTGAGGCTGTCATTACTTTTAGATTATTATAAAACAAAGCAATCTTTCAGAAGTGGTGCCAAACATCTACATTTATGCATTAGCCATGCAGACCAAAGAATGAACACAGTTCTTGCTTTCCCTTGCATCACTAACACAATGCTTTACTCAAAAGTATTATTTCTGGTCAAATCTGAAACAATGGGGGAATTTGTGAGTTTATTAATAATGTGCCAAAAACACACAGAACCCAAACCCAGTTGTGCTCATTATTTTAAAGCCTACATCATGCGATGTGTGATTATTGGAAAGCGACCCAAATTTCAGACCAATCCAGACCACCACACATGGCCCCCTACTTGGTTCAATCCATTCCTGCGTCCGTGCAGCAGGAGAGAAGAACGTGTGACGCACTTTGGCGGATGGGAGGCCACTGTTAGAGGGTTAATCTTCCAGTGCTCTGAGGATATCTCTCCCTCACACACACTTCCACTCGCAACGTTAACCAAATATATTTGCTTACGCTCTCCAACAAGATCCATGATGTCAAAATCACGATGTAATTAGCAACCAGTCTCTTCCCCGGCCTCTAGATTGAACTATGGGATATTTCAGAGGAATGTATGGAATATCTTGAGTTGAGGCTAATTGATGTGCCGTCAATGACCATAGAAAATCATTTTCTGTTTGTGCTAATGCATGGAGCACTGAACAGACGTAATAATAAAAACAAGCACATCTATGTGTCGTTGATAATTAATGCACTGCGTCTTCTCATAGCATCAGAGAGATTTTGAGGTAAAGATTTGCCGTGGATAAACGATTGAACAGGAAAAACTTGCAGCTGGAGAAGTCAATTTTTAAACAGGAAATTAAAAATGGAGAAGAGAGCTAAACATAACAGACAATAACATTTTTTTAAACTGGAGGGCTGTAGCGTATGGGCACAAACTTTGATGTTGGCATGTAAAAGAGGGGTTTTATTTCCAAAATTAAGGTAGAATTTTTGGTTGAGTTCTGTTGGCTACACAACCATGGGGTAGACTTCTAACTTGACATTTTTTGTTCAAAAGATGACCATTGCCACCTTGCACAAGGAGGGCAAGGCAGCAAAGGTCATTGCGAAATAGGCTGGTGGTTCACAGAGCTCTGTGTCCGAGAGCATTAATGGAAATGTGAAGGTTAGGAAAAGTGTGTTTATGCAACTGGAATAATCCTGGAGAGGATTGTGAAACAAAACATATGAGATTCACAAAAAAAGGAGTCAGTGCTTTGAGAACCTTCAAGAACATTGCTTTAAAATACTGTGGACAGTCGACTGCTGAGTGATCCAAACTTTAAAGTAAATCAAGGACTCAGAGTCTGGAAGAACAGAGAAGTGCAACAAAATCTAGTTTCCACAGGAAATAATTGTATAGGGTATCATCTGCTGGTGTTGGTCCACTGTATTTTCTGAAGTCAGCACCTGGTTTAAGGAGAATCCTATCCTTGTTTTTATTTGTCCAGCAAACTCCTGTGACCTTTACTTAATTGAAAATCTATGGGGTATTTTGAAGAGGATGTGATGCAACAGATCCAACCTCGCAGAAACAGGAAGTGTGAGCCTCTTTTGAGCCTGAATGCAAATGCATTCCTCCCTTAAACTCCAGGAAACTTGCACTACCTGTAAAAAGGCCTCACAGATCTGGAGATGCGACAATAAAGAGCAAGGATGGCATCCATGGAGTCAAAGCTGAAGGACAGGCTTCCATTAACTCGTATAAAGAGGATTAGAGAACCCTGTCGACTCGTTTACTTGCTCTGTACATGTGTTTGGTAAAAACATGGAGCATCTGGCTCCAGCGTCCTCCCTCTCGGAGTAAATATGATGGATGTGTTTATGAGCTGTTGTTGAATGCCATGATGATGGAGAAAATTATACCCATGTGTTCATTACGACTCAGCAGATGAGAGTTCACTCATGAGGCTTTTATTCACTTAGTTTATTTATTATGTGTTCGATGCATTAAAAGCTTGTGGGTCGTAATAAAGCAGACATTCTTTGGCTGGTTCCAAATGTTTCGAGCGCATTTTATCCCTCTAAAATGTGATCGAACCCAAATTTCAATGATTTAAATGGCATTAACTTTAATTTATTCCAGTCGGGTGCTTTTAGCATCTCATCAAATTTTCTTTTTGATGCACTGATGTGATGCACGTTGTGAAAAGCAGCCAATGTTTGGTTAAGATATGCATTGATTTGTTCTTGTTCTGAAATGGATTAGCTTTGATGATGCAAAAAAACTAAACAACGACATTTTTTTGTCATTAAAATGACTGTTGTTCAATTATTTTGATCAGCTAAATGCATACATGCATTAACCTCTGACCCAAAGCTTTGAAAAGGATTCAAGGTTGTAATCATTCGACTTCAAGAAAAGCAACAATTTATTGAAACATTGAAGTCTTGCTGGACCCATGGGATTAGCTAATTTGCACGCTCTCTTTGTGTTGTTTAGTGGGCCAAATAAATTATGCAAATTGTTAATGGTTAATATAGAGTAATTCTTCATGCACAGTTCCATATGGACGTGTTATGATTTGATTTAGCTCTATTTAAAGTCTGTTAAGCTTCTACAGATGCTGGACAAAGAAACTGATACACCTGGCTTGGATAATAATTAATACATTTATTGATTTATGGACTTTTTTTGCAGTCTGTACACGGTCAGAATGTGCATGTATGTGAGGTTCACTTAACAAAACGATGAGACAAAGAAACAAACATGGATTTATTCCTGAAAGCAGGAATCCAAATCAAATTAAAGGTGCAAGCAGCGATTAACGGTGCCATAGCCCCGCATGGGGATACTTTTTTGCACCATGCATTAGATCAGCCTTTATTCAAGTGAGATCTGGCTTCTAAACTAATGAAAACCACAAAATAAAATGTTATAGTGCTACCAGGTGGCGCTATAAATGTTAACAAATATTGTTCTTTTATTTTATTGGACATTATACTTATCAAAAATGTCAAAATACCCTATCAAAGGCAAATGATATAATTCCTGTGGCTACCTGGTGGCGCTATACTGATACTGGTTGCTATAGTAATGTGTTCAGGGACGGTTTCCTAACACATATTGCAAGTTTTACCCAAATCTAACGTTCTATTGCTGAGTTATTAGCAACTTCCTGTTTATGATGGAATTTCGTTTTTGATGGCAGCCGTGCGTACATAGTTTAACGAGGTGAAAAAAACTTACCAATGTAACATCCTACGTACCTTAAGATAAGACTGAGGGAGTTAGGTACACAGAGGAGGATTTGGTTAAAATACACCACATGCAAAAGTACCCCTTTTAGAGGTTTTTGTAAAATAATTGACTTCCTGTCGATTTTGGAAGCTTCAATTTACTTTTTTGTAGGTCTAGATCTCTTACTCAAGCATGTACTTCAAACACAGTCTGAAAAATAAGTAGAAACAGAAGCAAACAGGAGGGACAGGTGAGTTACAGTAACCAGGGACACTACACAGAAGAGCACACGGCACGCAAAAACAGAGGAAAGCCATGTGCTCAACAAAATTACTCAAACATTATATCTCTACACGAAAAATAGATGAGCTCTTGAAAAGAATAAAAACTGGGTACATGGTGAGGAAAGATATAACCAGCAGGAGCTGGACCAGGCAGATATCAGGAGACGTGGAACAGTAAAGGAAGGAGCCAGGTCTGAGGAGTCCAGGTAAGTTCCTCTGGAGTCTATGATTGTCAGCTTTGGTGAACTGTAGACCAGATAACGAGTTGGTTAATGAGAGTCATCTATTTGCAGTTGCACAAATAAGCATGTGAACCCTTTGGGATTATGTGGAGTTTCGCATGAATTGGTCGTAAAGCCGTGCTTTGTGAAACCAGTGCTTCCAATACTGGCCAGGACAGCTTTCACCAACACTTCCGGTATCATCACATTGAATGCACTCAGTTTTTCCGCAATGCACTGTGAATGTTTAAATTCTATGAAAACGTTTGATTTAGAAAACGTTCAAATTCATGCAAAACGCCGTATTCCCAAAGGGTTCACATACTTTTTCTTAAAACATAGATGGCGTCCTGCTCTTTAGAAAGCTACTGGTTGGCTGTTGGTTGGTTGGTTGGTTAGATTGGGTGTTCTTGGACTTCAGCAATCCTGCCAAAATCAACCACTGTTCTTGGGATTCCACCAATTTAGTTGCGGCTTTATCCATTTTGGATGTGGTAAAAATTTGTATGGGTTTCCAGTGACAGTGTTACCTCAAATATGGGAATGACGCATACCCACTAAGTGACATTGAATCCTGAATTGGTAAAAGTGCACGTCCAGATGCGTTGTGTGACCGTTGAGTGTTCAATTGCCTTTAAAACACTCACCCAGACACGTAAAATCGAGCCCTTGATGAGAGGTGACCGGACGAGGTTACTCAGCGACTCTTCAGTGACGAACATGAGTGAATCCTCTTTGAGAGAATGACGTGTGTTCAAGCACGAGAACAGACAGACAAACTCATGAAAGAGGCTCTTGTGAACACTCCAACTTTCAAAAGACAGGATAAACAACAGATGCGTATACAAGTTAAATAAAACGTGGGAAAAGTTGAAGGGTCGGAATTCAAATGTGAGCATCTTTAGCATAGGTGCTCAGATCCCGACAGTCATCTGGTAAAAAGATATCAGGGCGCTCACACCACAACTCTACCGAAGTTTGGTTAGACAGCTTGTATCTGGAGCTGAATATCAACTAATCCAAAGATGTGCTTATAACCTTCTCCAGCGATTAGAGGGATCTGCAACAACCACGGAAACATGTGGAGCAGGTTGAAGAGTACAGATACCTTCTCCTCCAACAGTGAGGACACCCTTAGGAGGTTCCTCCTCAGGAAACTTCACTCTTTTGGAATTAACATGCTCACATTGTCATAACCTGCTGATTTCATTCCAGCCTTAAGCCGTTTCAGTGGCGATCTCTTATTTACATTCACGACCATCCTCAGGGACCCCTCACACATTCTCCATCTTATGTTTCACTTTACATTTATGCATTTGGTAGATGCTTTTATCCAAAGCGACTAAATTAACACTTCTTTTTTAAACGTCAGTTCTTGCTTTCCCTGGGATTTGAACCAACGAGCTTTGCGTTTTTAGCGCATTGCTCTACCCACTGAGCCACAGGAAAGACTTGAGCAGAACTCAAAGAAGGAGGTCCTACTGAACTCCAATCTACACAGACAACCTACAAGTGGTTTTACTTCATTGTTCCTCGCTTCAAAGCACGAATCGCTCTTCACAAGTGTTCTTCACAAAACTCGATGTTTACTATAATCAGAGGATGCTTAACGGTTATCTTTCTAATGCTATAAAGCAAGGTAGCATCAGTAAGACAATAAATAATCTGCAGAAACAGAACATTTTTTTTTCATTTCACGCAAACCAAAAAAGTGAAACCACTGTTAATTACAGCAAAACAATTCAATTCTCCAAATCAATTACATAAACATACTGCTATGGATAAAACGTTACTTTAGCACACTGTAAAAAATAAACTTTGCCGTCAAATCGATGGTAGCACTGTTATTGGTTGTACAGGATTGCACTGCAAAGTTCATAAATGTCTAATTAACAGATTTTGTTACTATAAAAACAGTTTATTTCATAACAAAATAAATAAATAAAAAAGTGTATTCCTGTTCAATTAAAGGATTTAAATCTGAATATTTACTTAAAATTTTTTCACTGCTGCACTTGACCTGCTGCTGTGTGCCATTTGTTTAAATAATTCTTGAACACATTCCATAAATCATAATATTACTCCCTAATAACACTGCACTTGTCTCCTATATTTTAGATGTTTAACTGAAATTTATCAAGGAACATCATGAAAATGTACAGGGGTGCCCAAACAACTGTATTTCAGCACATTGTCATGTTGGAAATACATTTTTTGTATCAATGTCTGTTTGCAGCATCTCTAGAGTGCCTTCAGGTCAATCCGTGTTGATTCCTGAAGTCTTCATTTGCTTGGATTGACTCTCAGCCTGGTCACCTTTGCTTCGAGCGATTGATCACGTCTCCTCTGAGACGAGATGGGAGCTAGCTGACTGAGGGGCTTGTAAACTCCACTGATTTATCCATGCGTGCATTGATTTCTCATCAATCGATCTTGACAGTGAAGGTTTGTGTTTGTGGCGAATGATGGAGCGATCGCTGAAGAGTGTCGGCGAATTTGTTCCCTGCTTGTATCTGCTGCACAGATGAATGGAGAGCAGTGTGAGTTATCGACGCGCTGAGATTCCATTCTACATCAGAGACCTGAAAGCCGTTGCTTTGATGACGTCATCAATAATGAGGAGGGTTCGTCACGTTTCTCATGAGCTGCTCCATCAAACACATTCCATTCCATCAGCCTTTGGAGGCTTTTTGGCTTTTTGCTTTTTAATAGATTTCAAACACAGAACTTCGAGAAAAAAACAAGGTTTTGTTTTTGATTGATTTGAAAAGTAATCCGACTCAATCTCCCGTTCTTAAAAAATACACAGAAAACATTCTCACATCCTTCTGTCTCTTCATATATTCCCACACATACTCAATGACCAGGGCTCTGTGGTGGGCTTGCATCACTTCCTGCACTTCACGCTGAAGATCGTTCTTAATGACGTTGGCTATATGTTTGGGGTCATTGTCCTGCTGCAGGGAAAAAAACACATCTCTGATGGTCTCGCATGATGGGTACGCGTCTGCATTTCTCAGCATTATTCCTGACCAAATCTCCAAAAAGCAGTCTCTAACGTTTTCCAAAATTCCAAATCATTTCATGTTGTAATGTTGTGTATAAATATTTTAATATTTATTTTATTTATTTAATACATTTCATATGTGAACCATGGTGAGCGTTCTGCCTTTTGACCTCCTAAATAAAAAGGGGATTATTTACAATTGGACAATTTGGATATCATCACGTTTATTTCTCCTTACATCACGTGTATTTTTGGAGAATTTCATACCACTTGAAATACAAAGCAATCAACAAAAGAATGCAACACGTTCACTGAGAGGAAGCATACAAGACATGGACCTGGAATTTTACAGTCTAAAAAAATAAACCATATATTTTACATACTTTATACCTGTGGTCTTATTGAGATTTTTTTATTGCCATAAAAGTTTATACCCATCAAATTCAACGGTTTGCATTTTATTTTTTTTAGGGGTGTAACGATACACTCTGCACACGATACGATACATACCTCGTTATTATGTCCACAATTTGAACAATCATTTAAAATGTTTTAAGACCACAAAGCTAAGAAGACTAGTGTCTAGTTTGATTGTATGAGAGCATTTGCTACCATCCATCCACTTGGTGGCAGTGTCAATGTTTGCATTAAGTCATTGTTTTTACTCCAAGTGATGGAGAGCTAATTTTAATAATCATTCTCATTTAAAATGTCAGTAATGAATAATCGTCTCCTAGTAAAAATTACATAAAACAAGAAGACAAAGTAAAGAAGTTTCAGAAGTGACTAGAATCACAATCACTCCAAGCAAATACTACGCTATCTTCCTGAAGCTCTATGATACATTTTGACAATTTTATGAAATTTTGGTAATAATTTGGAATGTGATGCAAGAATCGCTTTCCACTTGTGTACAGCTGACCATCTCCCGCCCCGCTATCGAAGTGTTGCGGCGCCACGCCAAAACGGGAATTCCATGCTTACTATGATTGGAGGATGCTTAACGGTTATCTTTCTAATGCTAAAAAGCAAGTTAGCATCAGACGAGAAATAATCTGCAGAAACAGAACATTTTCTTTGATTTCACGCAAACCAAAAAAAGTGAAACCACTGTTAATTACAGCAAAACGATTCAATTCTCCATATGGATAAGCCTCCTGTTTACACAAAAAATACAATGAACAAAAAACTTATGAGATGTTTTCTAACTAAGTACAAAAAAAAATCTTATGGATTTCACATGCATTTGATCCCAAAGGCTTGTTTACAAACAAAATGTTCTAAGAACACATTTCATACACATAAAAACTTTTTTTTTTTCGAAAAAATACAGTATGTTGTTCATTTAATTGTATTTTCACATGCTTTTATCTGTTGAATTTAAAGTCTTTCTCTGTTAAACTAAGTGTTTTCCACTGTAAATGCAACACATGTCTTGTCTTGTCCTGTAGCCTTTTACCGTTAAATTTGCAAACATTTTTATACAGTGTTGCACGGTGCCGAGATCCCGATTGCTTCAGAGAGGAAACTGATCATTTATTGTTGTTTTCAGAGTTGTGCTTTTTGAGACATTTTCCACACGAGTAAATTTCTTTAGCAAGAAGACCTCAATTAGGAATAAGCAGAGAACTGACTAAATTGTGTCAAAAATATCAAAATATTGCTTCAATCACTTTTGTGTGAAATAAATGCAACCTCGAAAAGTGCTATCTGTTCTCCAATGGCCCGCGGGAGACCGACTGTCCCCCAGGAGTCCACACAAATCCTCCGAATGAAACGGATGGAGGAAACACCTCAGTGATGGACTCGTTCGATAGCAACATCCATCAGCCTCGAGCTTCCCTGCAGCCAGAGCCTTCATTCGATCGGACTCGGGTTTGACACCTTAGAAACACGCACAAACAGCCAACGGGAAGAAATGATGAAACTCTGACAAAAGAACAAGAGATAAGAATGAGGCCTGGCAGAAACGAAGCCGAAGGACAGCGACGGCGGGTTGTTGTAATGCAGACCGTGTCTCTGGAGGCTTTAATAGGATCTCTCTAAACATGGATCTGACTCTGGCGTCTTCGCCCTCCGGCGTTTCATCTGCTGCGTCCGTCAGTTGGAGCAGAAGGATTAACAACGCTGGCTCCACATTCAGGGTTTTTCCTCAAGACATTGACATATGTGAGCTTTGAGTGATGTTTCACCAATAAATGAGTGTAAAACACACCGTGTAATGAAAAGTATTCGGACTTCATTACGTTTCACTCTTTTTTTTTAGATTTTTTACTTCATTACTGTACAAACTCCCCAGCTATTGACAGAAAGATTCAATAAAAATAAAATGGTGCTAAGTATTTACTCATATCTCATTAAAGTTTATTTCTTCTGATCATCCTTGAGATGGTTCTACACCTTCGTTTAAGCTTGGTCTGACTAAACTAATTGGACTTAATTAGGAAAGCCATACACCTATCTATATAACCTTACAACTCACAACAGAGCATTTGAGAATCATGAGGAGCTGCAGGAAGAGCTCCGAGACTAAATTGTGGATGTGGACCAATGCTACAAAACACTTCTGCAGCACTTCCTAAGAGCACAGCGGCCTCCATAGTTTTTTAATGGAAGACATTTGGGATAACCAGAACCTTTCCTAGAGCTGGCCGTCCTGCCAAACTGAGCTATCAGGGAGAAGAGCCTTGGTGAGAATGGAGATGAACCCAAAGATCACTGCGGCTGTGCTTCGGAGAAGTTCTAGAAAGTTCTGCACTGCAGCCCTCCAGTTGGGGCTTTATGATAGAGTTGCCCGACAGAAGCCTCTCCTCAGTGAAAGTCACATGAAAACCTGCTGTGAGTTTGTTAAAAGACCAGAAACTGCTCATCGCCTGACCAGTACAGTCCCAGTAGTGAAGCATGGTGGTGGCAGCATGATGCTATGGGAGTTGCAGGGACGGTGTGATTGGCTGCAATTGCAAAGGCAAAGGGTTCTCTGTGACTGTTTTCGAATGACTCAAGACGTCAGAGCCCTGACTTGAAGCCAGTTGGGCATCTCTGGAGGGACTTAAAATGAACTTGAGAGAAGAACCCTGAGGATCCCCAACTCACGGATGATTCTCTGCTCTGAACATTGTGTGACGTTTCAGTTTTTCTCTGCAAAAATGTTAAATGATTCATTAAACGAATGCAATATAACAGAAATTCATTCTTTTAACAGAAGAAGGAAACAGAGAGCATTTCTGGCCAAGTTAAAAAAAGACAAAGAGAATTTATTATTTCCCACAATCATAGCTTACGGATCTCTTCGCACTCGACGAGTTTGGACAGGTTGAAGACGGCTGCTGCTTCGGTTGCTGAGAGTGACTCAGACTCCAGAGAACTTTGACTGAATTATGAACACGGCACGGATCATAGACAGTCAAACGAAGCAAAGACAGCACAGGATGTTATGAGACGTGACCATAAAAATGACAGTACACTCTAAGATAAATAGAGTTTCTTTTTTCTCTTCCACATTTCATGGCCTTTCTGCAGTAATTGTAAAAGTTATTATCAGCTTTTAAGGAGGAGAGTGTTTTTTTCTACAACAATATAAATACATACATCTGCATAAAAAAATGATTTCATTTCCCTTTAATAGATAAAACCACAACATGACAAATAAACCAGATGGTATTTTTTTGTCGCTATACACCACATCCAATCAGAACATTCTTCCGCTCCGGCTCCATCTGTTAAACGACTCATTCATGCACGTTCACATTTGTCCGATCTACAGTTCACCAACCCCGACACTCCCTCATCACTCCGTGTGTTAGCTGTGTCTCTTCTTCCAGGTTGCTGTCATCACTTCATCTACTCCTGCACTCTACTCCGGTCTACAACACTTCATCTACTCCATTACTCTTCTGAGGATATCAAGGGTTCTGGTTTCTGGCTCCATTTCTGAGATTGGCTTCAACGCAGAGTACTAATCCCTTTAAGGGATGTTTATAGTTTCTGTGCTAAATGCGCAGACGCATCAGAGCTAGTGAAAATGTCTGATTGTGGTTTCAAAAATGGCTCCACAGCGCCACCTAAAGCATTTCAGTGTATGGTGAGCTAAAAGTTTGTCTTATGGGAATGAAATTCGGCACACGTGTGTAGCGTACCAAGACTTAAATATAAGTCAATTGGATTGTGTTTCCAAAATCGACAGGAAGCCAGCTATTTAGCAAAAAACGCTAAAATTGGCCACTTTTGCTTGTGTTGTACTTTAACGAACTCTAAACCTCCAAACTCAATCAGTTTAATCTAAAAGTGTATGGGATATTAAATTGCGAAGGTCGTGCAAATCTAAATTTAGCTATAAACAGGAAGTTGTTAATTTGTGTGAACATATCTAAATTGCAACCTACAGTGCCATCTATAGTGCCAGCTAGTGGAAACATGGAATATCCCATTTTATGCTGTTTTATACTACTATTTCAGACTGTGAAGGACATGTTTCACATTTGGGATGCTTATGTAAGAAAACCAGACCTGCAAAAAAGTATTGCAGCAAAAAAAAAAAAAAAAAGTTATTTTTAATTTACTTGGAGAATGTAATTCAAGTCCAGACCTGAAGAAAATGTTCTCTTCCACACTCCATCAGTCTTATCTTAAGGTATATGGGATGTGAAATTTGGTAAACTATGTGCACATGACAGCCTTCATAAGACAATGGTGTCAGATGTGCGCGAGCACTTTGATTGCTGCTTGCAGCTTTAACTGTAGTTTATTATTAGTATATAGCAGTAGTTCACTATACAAGTTTCCCTTTTCCTTCCTGCAGCTCGACGGGACATTTTAAGATTTAAGTCTTCGGTTTAGAAATTAAATTCAAATAAATTTGGCTCTGTTGAGCTTCACCATTGGTTAGAATGGGTTCATTTATCTTTTTAAACATTGCAACAAGGTAAAGCTTGATTTCCAATAATCAAGATTATTTTGGTTGACGGAAGTGCACTCGGTGGTTTATTTTTGACGCTTTCACAGATATTGGTGGAGAGCCGAAGGGACTGATGTGAGCCGTGATAGTGGGGGATATGAGCTGTTCTCTCTTTGTGTTTTTTGGAGAGCTCTACCTCACCAGGATGACGCATGGTGTTACGCACAACTCCATGTCATCGAAATGCACGTCCTGCAGAGCCCTCCCATGTGTGGAAGGTGTTACACTCACACATTCTGAAGCATCTGATCCGATTGCCTCAACACATTCAGGCCTAGACTCACCGATTGCTTGCTAACACAAATCACTAATCAGTAAATCTCAAAGCTTTTAGGCAGTGGCATTGACTTTAGGTGTTCCTCCACGACATCTGATAACCCCGTTTTATATCAAAACAACATGATGGGATAGCTGATGGCTCCAAGGGAAAAATGTCTAAAATGCTTTTGTGTTTATGATCAATAATGTATTGTTTCCACATCAATCTTTTTCTAATAATACGCTTTTTCATACAAACAAATGGATAGCCTACTTTACAATGAATGTAAACAGCTGTCATCAGCATAGATGGTAAGATTAATGCTTAACAACGTCACTTTTAGGATGATTTCGAAGTATAAATACGTTTTATCTATTTAGTCATGTATTTCTCAAATCCTACCTTTTTTTAATAACACTTATCTCCACTTTCAAACGCTGAACGAGAAAAACAAAGACTTTCATTGTAAGCGGAAAACAAACCAACACAATAAACAGCTATTCATCATCATCTAATACCTCGTCTTGAGTCTGCTGCTTGTTCTTGAAGTCCCATGCTTTCTGTTTGCTCCTGTTATGTTTTTAGCTTGAAATCCCCAAACTTCATGAGTGTGTAAGCGGTATGTCCGAAGTAGGGCTTTGAGTCCTGGGAGAGTCCAAAGAAGCTTGGGCAATTTACATTCCCAGTGATTTTATCATTGTTTAAGCCAATTGTGTACTTTTTTCAGAGCTACCAATCGACATGAAAAGCTCTTTTCCACCATGAAATTTGCCAAAGAGTCGGGCCAAACTTGGAGTATTTTCAAGCTCTATGAGGCTTTCGGTTGCTTCCTCACTCAAGGCGAATGTTGATCAGCTGCTTAAGAAAAAGCGCAAAAGGGAGTAACAGGAAGTAAGTGAAGCCTGTGTTTGTTAGAACCCTTTTATTTTATTTGTTATAAATAATAATTGACCAGATTCCAAATGTAACATATTGTTATTCATCTTTTGCCCTGGACAAAACACATCTCCTCCTGATGTGTTTCAACAGCCACCAAACTTTGCAAAAGCACTGAAACTGGTCTGACTCTGGTTGCTTTATGTTTTCAGTCAGGCACTGTTATAAGAATTCAGGGAAGTCGCTGAGAATCCTGGGAAATTTTCCATTGAGTTAACATGGGGCCAAACTTTATAAAGCTGCAACACCAACTGAGAATCTCACAGAACTTTCAAACTGATCACACGTGTGAAGGTTTTCAATCTGTGCAAGAACATACCAAACACTGCGAAAAAGTACATTTTTAAAAATGTAGGACGTCACTGACAGCTCCCTAGCAACCAAACTGTACCCTAGCAACCAACTTTTCTGAACTCTATCTCAGCTTTGGAAAACGATCGTCTTTCTGAGTTGGATTATGTCACTTATATTGACAAAGGGACAATTTTATTCTGTCATAGCAACCAGACTGTTTACCATAGCAACCAAATTGGCACATCACTATCTCAGCAAAGGTAAATCATAGAAACCTGGGGTTTGGTTTACATCACTGATTTTGGAAAAGGGAACTTTGTATGATGTCACTGACTCCTCCATAGCAACCAAAAAAACTACCTTGGCAACCAGTCCATTTTGCTGATAAAATACTAATAAATACCAATGTTAACATTTGATTTACTTAATGCAGCGCTGGATCCCTCAGATAATTTCACTTTTTAATTCATGCAAATGCTTTTTACGATCCCTTAAATAAAGCATCGTACAGGACTAAGAGAGGCTGATGGTTTACTGTAATCTCTGCGTGACGAGAAGTGCTGTAGGTCACGAATCACATCTGCGTGTCGCTAAAATGACAAGATCTCAAGATTAATTAAATCACAGCTCTGGAGTTATTAAGTGAAACTCTCCTCATCATGCTTTGGCACATTCGGGCTCCCTCTCACAGTTCCCGTAACGTTGGCACTTTTACTTAACAATGAAGTACATCAGTACTTCCCTGAGCTCTTCGTGTGATCTTGATGCAAATCTCAATTAGCAAAGGCTGGAGGCAACAGGAGCATAATGATGAGTGGTGTGAAGGAAAGCGAAGTGTTGTCAGTCTCTTGATTTCCTCAAGCTCTCTGGCGTTTATTTCCTGTCTCTTTTCACATTAATCGCACCTGCGGCCTCATCCTGCGTGTGTTCAAGCTTACGCAGGTGTTCCAATGAACCATTTTCATGCTAATTTGATTTGTATCCTGAATAGATGTTCTTTTGGGAGACGTCACGGACAGTTTTCAGACTTTTGCAGTTTCAGGACAGTTCTTTTAATCCCAACTGTGACAACCCATTCTAATATTCAGAGCTTGGTGAAGCCCATTGAGTCAATTTTCACAAAGACTCCTCCTCATCTGAGCTTCACCTGTGACTAATAATTGATCGATTGGATATTAGAGGTTTTTAAAAATGACCCCAATGCACTAGACCTTAACATCATCTGCAACAAGACCTCAAAACATTCTTACGATTCACCCTGAGACTACAGTGTTGATTATCAAGAGACTGAAGTCCAGATCCATCACTTATGTGGCAGCACCTTCAAAACAAAGACAAAAGAAAACTACAATTTGAAGAGACTATTTACCCAGAAAGCAGAGAAATCACGGCCTGGGGTTACATCCAGTATGAAGGTGAGTGAGAGATCTGCAGCTGGAAGGCAACATCAATAGTCTAAATTACTCTAAGCTACTTCTTAAATTCTCAATCACAAATGAGGCCGAATTCTGCAGTAGGATGGTGCTCCATAGCATACTTCCATCTCCACATTGAAGTTCCTCAAGGCGAAAAAGAACAAGATGCACCAGGATTGGCCAGCCCAGTTACCAGACATGAATATCATTGAATTCCATTGTAGGACGAAAGAGGAAGCATGAAAGAAGAAACAAAGAATATTGATGAACACTGGGAGGCACGCAAGACTGCTTTCTTAGCTTTTTCTGATGACTCAATCAACCAACCCTATCGATGCAGTGCTTCAAGCTCATGGACGATATACAAGTTACACAATTATATGTGTAAATACAAAGTATATGCAGATTAAATCTTTTTTTCTTCATGGGTGATCATCACATGTGAAAAAAGACGAGAGCTTCCAATCTTGAGGGCAAATCAAAGAGATGCAGGAAGCCATAAAATATTCACATTAATCAAGTAGGAATATATTAATAATGAGAACTGAGCTGATATTGCAATCAAAACAACTTAACCTTCAGTTCAATGCAATGTTGTGGACGACAGTTTAGTAAAATAAAATATACTCAAGCAGACATTAGGATGCCAATTTCAGTGTAATTACAATGTAACTTTTTATTTGCAAAATTTTAAAGTAATTTGGTGTTTAAACTTATTGAAATATTGATAATTCTCTGCTTTTTGTTTTGTTAATGAAAACACGCGTTCGTTTGTAAAGCAGTACTGCCCCCTGCAGGCCACAAACAGCACTCAGTCGTGTTGTGTTGAAAAACTTTAACTTCTCTTTTTATTTTACACAAAGGTTATATTTGAATAACCAAATATAATGACAAATTCGACTGGAAACGAACGATATGCCTATATCAGTGTCAACGTGACGTTAAATAATTTACCACA
The DNA here is from genome assembly GCA_007224835.1 of Danionella cerebrum. NCBI lineage: Eukaryota > Metazoa > Chordata > Actinopteri > Cypriniformes > Danionidae > Danionella > Danionella cerebrum. Next base: position 770,867 of record SRMA01026961.1, on the reverse strand, counting down.
AGATGGCCGAATTAATTTTCATTTTAAGTTTTTTTTTAAGTATTTTCATTGTAAAATGAACTCTCTGAATTCCACAGAAAAACAAAAACAATTTTAGAGAATCTTCACATTTATAAATATGCATTATGTAGAGGGAAATGATATGTACACAAGAGGCACCGTGTGCAAAAAGGAAGTGACGTAAAATGAATAAGCCGTTGATTCTCTGAGTGAAAGTATGGCGGTGTCGGTTGCAGTGGGCCTAAAGTTCGTCGTGGTTGCTCCCTGTAACGCACTTTACGGTCAAACAAACTTCTCCACGAATATGTGTCCGATGTACGGTGGTCATATGGTCTTTATTTTTGATTTGCAGATTGACTCGCGCGCAGCTAATTCCGGAACGCGCTGGAAAAACTGGTGGTTTAAACCGGTGGGTAACGTGAAAGTGTGTCTAGATCTATAGTTTGTCTAAAATGTGTAATATATGTTTTTAACGAACCATAACATTATTATTAATATTTAAATATTTATGTTGGATTCCAATCCAAGTGAACTGTGAGATTGCTTGCTGTAGCGTTGCTTTCGGTAGGTATCCCCATGATGCTTTGCGGTTTAACATTAACTTTTGTTTTGTTCAAGAAATCAAGTCTGGAATTAATGTTTTTTTTTTTTTTTTGCAAACGTCTGCCTCACAAAATGCTGAATTATATCTTTGCATCTCAAGTTGCAGCTGAGTTGAATGTAAATGTTTTACAGTTGTTTCAATACTGTCTTATTATCTGGCAACTTAATAGCAAAAGAAGCCAAAAAGCACCTATTAATGGTCAATTGGTCTTTGGGATGAAATTAAAGATTCAAAAATGTGTATCTTTAAATGTGAATTCTCAGTAAATCTGCAGTAGGAGGGAGGCCTTTGTGTGGCAGTTAAAGTGGTAAAAGTGCCTCAAGTAAGTGGCAGTTGGTTGTTTTAGTGCCAGCTGCCTCTAATTTACTGGCTCATCGTTCACCGCCTGAATCTTCTTTTATTCTATATTCAGTTTGAGATATGTGTTTATGCTCCTGTCATGTTTTCAGCGTTTCATTGAACTCTATGGACAGATGGAGCAACGAGTTCTCCTGTTGGAAAATGGCACTTTTCGCTTCATTTTAAGTGCTGGTTTTGTTGCTCTTTATACATTTAATTCCAGTAAATCTATTTACAGAAATATTTTTTTCAGATGACGCTTTGGAATAGTGGTTATGCTTTTTGTATTGATCTAAACGATGTGTGTTCAATGTTGTAGCTGGAACATTCTCATAATGGCTTCAGAAGAAAAACCAGGCTCCGATGAAAACCCTGACCCATGTTTGGAGGAAGAAATTGTGTCTTTAAGATCTCAAGCGGAATCGCTGAGGCAGGAGCTGAAGACGTGCAAAGATGAACTTCAGAAACTTCAGAAGCAGCTCAGCCAAAGCGAACGCGTTCAGAAGACGACGGAGAACTACAACAAGGATCTTAGACAGCAGGTGAGATTAGCTGCTCGTGATTAGTGCGTTGGATATCGTTGAATATTGAAATATCAACAAAAGAAAATTGTGCTTTTTGTTTCAAGATTAGCGAACTATGTGCAGAAATACATGAGAGGAAGAAAAAAGAGCGGGAAAAGGTGAATGTCGAGACGCAGACGGAGGAGTACACATGGACTGAAACGGGTTTGATGACTATTTTTAAATTTATTTTTTATAGTTTCAGTGTTTTTAAGAGTTAAAAATATAATTTTCTTCTTTTTAAGATTATTATAATTATTACTACGGAGGATACTACCCGTCGGGGACGGAGACCGCAGCTGAAGTGCAGGAGAATGTCGTCATGGAAACCCCGGAAACATCGGAAAACCTTGAACAGCAGCATCCCATTAATGAGACGGGAGAAGCTCAGCCTGAGAAGCCGAATGATTCCACTGTTTTTCCCGTAACGGAGGTATTCAAGCTTTATTCAGTGCTAAAAAAAGTAAAGTTGTGTTCAATTCAGGGTGGTGACTGTGAAGGAACTACGAAAATGGAAACCGCTTCTCATTGGAAAAGCTTTATCCTGTGGCTTTTTTGCATTTCTTTGACAGTCATTGTGATGTAAAGCTAAAAACATTACGCTGAGTGTATTGAGGGGAAATTGATGCTAACACAAAAGCTAACCGTGCAGAGTATAGCCAAGCCGAGTCCTGCCTCTACACATGAATCCGAATTGAGATTCTCTTGAACCTTCGGATGGCTTCTCAGCAGGGATCCTGGTCTGGGTAGAGGAACTATTGCTGCAATGACGCTCCCTGCCTGAAGATGGCATTTGTGGTACAACAGATGCTCACCACGCCACACAGGAAAACAGAAAAAAGATGACAACCAGGAAGAAATCAAAGAACATGTTGAAAAAAAATCCTGGGTGCGGTTTACACTGGGATGATCACTGGGAGCCGGATTTGTGGTGTGCTATTTCGTTCCTGTTTCCTGTATGAGGTCACAGGGATGAGCGCCAACGAACGGCTCTTTTACATCACGTCATCAAAAGAACTTGGTTGTTGGATATGACACAGCAAATCTGAAACTCTTATTCGTTGGCATCACTCATTCAGTCAGATGTGTGATGAACCGTTGGCGAAAATGGTTTTTGAGGCACGCCTGAATATTTAATGTTAAACCTTTTATGTATTACCGTAACTTTCATGCAGTGTGTACCCAAACACACAGTTTATTTTTGAAAAGGATTTAACTAATCCTATCTGTTTTTATCTCAAACTGTGGAGGGTCAGGGTCAGCGTTTTATGTGTTTAGTATTATTTTAACTTTTTTGTCTCATCAGGGGGCATCAGAAGATGGTAACTCGATCGCAGACATGCTGAGAGCCACTGCGGAGGAAGCCATGAACCAGACAAACTTTGTGTTTGATGAAACCTCAGGAATGTACTACGACCACGGCTCCGGGTTCTACTACGACTCGGTGCGCACTATTAATATCATCATCATAGCTGTGATCTCAGTCACATGTAAACCTGTGTTTTTTTACTCTGCGCTCAGGCCAGTCAGCTGTACTACGACGCCAACACAGCCATGTATTATTACTACGACACAGAGAGCGGGAAATACCAGTTCCACTCCCGGATAGAGATGCCTACAGCTCAGCCCGAAGTGGAGCAGATTCCACAGGGGAAGAGCAAAGGTCGGAAGAAAAACAGGAAGCCTGTGAAGACCACAGAGAGAGTTTCCTGTCTTGACGTCGGGGTGAGATGCACTTTGTCTTCACAAAGCTTTTATTTTGACACTTTCTTCACAAAAGTTTCTCCCAAGATTCTCAATATTAACTGCATCCAAGACATTTAGAAGAATGCAGAACACTAGCGTCTCTTATGGAATTAGGTTTAATCTTTTCTACACCTCAAAGTGTCTTTCACTTTGACAGCTTCTATCAAAGTCTCTACTTTTGGAATAATGCATGGATCATTATAAATGTATGGTGATCATTGTTATTTCTGAACCATTACAAACCACACTAGTGCAAACTTAATCCTGGATTCTCTTTCCTGCTTTGACAGCACTAATAATGAGATGCAGGAAACGTTTCTCCGCTGTTTACATTTCTACATTCCTCTAAAATTAGCGTAAACTTGACAAAAGACGTACCCGAAGTAAAGAGCATGCTGTTTTTGAACCGTTCTGTTTTTTTTGGAAGAGGATACTCTGAGATTTGTTCCTCATTTGTCAAAACACACTAGAAAAAGGGAAAACGTAAGGAATTTTTTTTTGTACAGAAATGCATGCAGATGACTATATTTTACAAGCATTTGCTGGAATATACAGCACGAACAAAGCACAAAGCCTTTCAGAGCCAAATGTAACATTGACAACAATATCTTTAAAAATGAGGTTTCTATAAATGTTTAAGGCACACCCCGAACCACCAGCTTGGATGCACTCGAGGCTCAATGGGACTAGGTGTTGATTCATGGTAAGATGATGGCTTTAAATGCATCTATTGGTTCAGATGAGGCGTCAAGCAAAAAGACAGTGCCCATTTTGACGCCTGCAATGTTTGTATGGGAAGAGACGCCGCCATACTTCAGAATGATTTAGCTGGTGGACATTCCATGGAGGTTTATCAACATATAAAGTCACAAACTGTGTTTTTCTGGACCTTTTTCAGTCTATCTACAGCATTTTTGTTGGAATGTTGTCACTAATTAACAAGAGGCTTTGTTTGTGAGCCTTTCTTAATCGCTATTTTGGTTAGCAACCAGAAAAGAAATGCTAATTGCACCTGTGGTCTTGATTGAATTCTTAAAACAGCTCTTTCAGAGTCTTAGCTTTCCAAAGATATGTGACATGTTGAGCTTTTATTTTTATGAGTTGACTTGTCACTAAGTTATCCCATAAACCCATGCAATGCCAAGAGGTTAAAAGCACCAAAACCGTTCAAACTTTTGACTTTAACGATTTAGTAACGAATCAGTAACCGAGTGGACCATCTGATCCCCGATAACGGACCAGTTCCATTCCCAGGCTGCTCAATCGATGGACCTCACTAGCACTCTAGAGCGGAGGACCGTTTCTGTGCAAGCTTCTAGTTGTTACCACTCTTCAAAATATACTTGTATTATATATACATGTTTGTGTTTAACAAATGAGAAAACGAATAGCTTTAGAAACAAGTTAAAGCTTCCTTTGAACTCAATTTTTGGGTTCTTTTGCAATTTTAAGCCCATCTTACAGTACCACCATCTTGAGTCTCAGTTTGAAGCAGTGACTGGTTCAAATAGTCCCCCCCCCCCCTCTCCCTTGCCTGAGTGTGTGAAAGTTGTAGCTCTGAGGTGTTCGGTTGAAGCCTCTGCTAACGGTTTACTGACTAGCGGAGCTGATGGTTTGCTCTTCTTCTGCTGTAGGTCCAGGATCTGTCTAACTCTTTGGCTCGTTTGAGGATAGAGCAGTTGAGGCGGGTAGAAGGCAGAGGTACGTTTATGGACATTGTTTCCAGTGTAGATTTATTTATTTATTCATCTATTTTTTGCGTTTTGAGATGTTACATTCTTCGAAAGAGACTCGGTCAGCAGAGCTTCTACCAGGTTTTTTTTTTCTAAATTCAAATTTGAGCATTGTCTTCTAGAAATCACCTATCTTGCATTTTTAATGACCTCACTTTAATTCCACTTCCGCGCTCTGGTGCAAAATGTGCCCTCACTGTATCTGAACCTCTCCTGAGCAAACCAATCTGTTTCCTGTTTCATCTCTCTCAAGAGTGACTTGGCTAGAGAAACAAACAATATCTGCGTGAAACACCAACTTAAACTGAACCGCACATTGGTGGAGGAATTTGTCCATTACTGTCCAGTTGATCTTTCTGAGGAAGGTTATGGCTTCAGCTGGGTTTGTTGCTGTCTAGACCCAAGACATGTTGCTTTTGTGAGGATTATGGTTGAATTAGCATATTGTTTATATTTATTGTTGAGCAGGACGAAGGCTGGATTTGAACCCTGTTGGTAAACAATATCTCTTCACCTCTTGTGCCGAAAACTGGCATGCCCTCGGCTGCAATTCCCAGTGTGCTTTGGGGTTTCTCTGTAGCTTATATAAATACCTGATGGACTACTTGCACAACTGCTTCCTCTTTACAATTATATTTGGAATTTCAGGTATAGCGTTCACTCCATCCAGAACTCTCTATTTAATGGATTCTTCCAAAGATAGTCTTCTGCATCACAAGAACAAACTGTATTCCAGCATCAGATTTGAGACCATTTTTAACTTCGTACATTGAGAAAAAAAATGGCTGAATGGGACTGGTGCACCAGTTATCTGAATTAAAGCCTAACATCAGAAAGAAACATAATCAATGGGATCAAGTCACTTATACGAGATGCAGAATTGGCCACAGTTTTTGGTAACTGGACACAGCTGAATACCACTGTAGAGTATCTTTATGCTTAACTGTCCCATCACAAGATGTGTTTAAAATATGTTCTTGAAGAATAAAGTAAATCGAAGTACGGCTTTAAAATGTATAGAAGATGTTTTTCAACGTCTTTTCTAATCTAATACGTTACTGTGACTCACGTTCTGTAAATAGCGCCAGGGCATTTAAATAAAAGGAATGAGTGTTACCAAGGCAACACAATCGGAGTTGGTTCATAGATGTGAGCAAAACTCTGCAATCCTATACTGTGCTGATCCTACGACTTTTCTAGCGACTTCATCGGTGAGCTTATCGCTTTTAGTAGAAAACGCGTCGAATGATCATGGCGGCTCAATCACCGGTTAAAAACTCTCTAGAAACAAGTAATTTTCTAATGACACACATTAAAATGTGTGTTTTGGATAAGAAAAATGACTAGCATGCTAATTATAACATTGCAGCGAATCCTAAATCTACTAAAACACTTCCCAAAATTCAATGACAGAAGTGAAATTTTAATATCCAAAAATTATATGTTGACATTATGGCTGCACTGGAAAAGTATGTATTTTGAGAACTTTACTGAAAAAAATACAGAACTAGTTTTAAAAAAGTTTCAATAAGCTACGGGCATCGACATTTGCTGGAAAGTTTTCTACTGTGTATGAAATGTAAAAACTGTTTGTTTTTCGCACATTTTTAAGACTCATTTGTATTGAGGAAACTGTAAATAGACTCATTTGTATTGAGGAAACTGTAAATAGGCGATGCGTACAATTTCAGAAAGAAAGTGCATCACGAGACTCAGTGCAAGTTGTCCATTTGTGCTTGTGTCCTGCTTCAGGGTTTAGATGTTTTAGCGTACAAGATGGTGATGTGTTTGCGGATTGTTATTATTGACCAGTTTCTTGAAACGCTTCATTACTGAGACTCAAATGGACCTGGGAAACACCTTCAGATTTGTTTTCTTTAACCTGAAGACCATTATCAGCATCCCGATCAGCTCCGTGTTTGCTCACCCACAGGAGCAGGCAGAGACAGAGCTTGCGATTGACAAACAACCCGAAAATCACCACAAGAAGAAAAAAGAAGAACTAAATAAGAGTCAACGTTCTCACTCTAGAAGCCCTGAGCGACACAAGCGGAGCAGGAGCCGCCAGAAGAAGCGCTCAAAAAAAAGAAGATCGAGAAGACGCAGCGAGTCTCGTTCAGATGATTCCCGCAGCAGGAGGCGGAGAGAGAACGGGTCACACTCTGATGACGAGAGGCGCAGGAAGAGGAGGAAAGCCTCCAAGAGATCACATTCTGCGTCTGGCAGGAACAGGAAGTCAGGGTCTGATGAGGGGAACGGTGAGAGTGAGCCAGAGGAGGGTGAACTCACCGAGTCAGGCCATGAACCTTCACCTGCGTCCACAGCTTCATCTTCATCTTTGGTCCAAGCAGAGCAGGACAGCCCTGAACGAGAAGTGGAAATTGAAACGCAGAAGCTGGAAGGTGAGGAGCTTGGTTCTGAAGGAAATGAGAATGGCGCCCTCTGGTGGCTCTTTATAAAGCACCTCTGATATTGAAGATATTTTTTAATAAGGTGTTTTTTTTTTGTTTTTTTCTTGGTGGTCACAAATTCTCACGATTTGTGTGGGTGGTGGTCGTTTTAAAAGCATAAATTAAGTTTGTATTTTTAAATAAATATTTATATTTGGTTAATAACAAAGAAATGGAGGAAATGTACTGTTTGCTGGAAGTTAAATGTAGCTCAAACGTCAGACCCATGCTCAGCTGCAGAAAATGGAGCTGGTGCTTTGACTGAAATTGCCGTTCGCATCGTATGATTCCAGTTGGTGCCAAATTGAAAACATTACCGCTGCTTGAGTTTCTTCCAGGAGATCAGTGCCCCATTAAAGTTAATCGATATGTGCTGGTCATATAATTACAATTCTATCAAAATGTTTCGGTAATTCCATTATACAAGTTTCACTTTATTACCGTATATTCCACACAGACTGATGTATTTCAATTTGATTTCTTTTACTTTTTATTATTATAACTGACCTAATGAAAAGCCCAAATTTACCATCTCACAAATTTTGAATATTGTGAAAAGGTTCCATATTGTAGACACCTGGTGCCACACTAATTAGCTAATTAAGTCCATTAAATGGTTTATGTCTAGTTCTTGGTGCTATGCAACCATTAGAAAAAGTGCTGACTTGCTCAAAAGACAACTATTGACACCTTGCATGAGGAGGGGAAGACACATAAGCTCAATGCAAAAGAGGCTGCTGTATCACTGAACTGTGTTGTAGAAAAAGAAAGTTGTACAAGCAATATGGATAACCACACCCTGGAGAGGATCGTGAAACAAAACCTCGTCAAGCATATGGGGAGATTGAACTCTTGGGGACCCTGCAACTACTCTCTCAATTTCATCATTTTATTACATGCTTAAATACTTATAAGAAGTTTGTATTATTTATATTTTTTGTATTGCGTCCAACTGGATTTGACGGTGACATTTTATTTCTAAAACACAATTTGCAGTTTGTGCCGATAACGTTTAATTTTCCACCCCACAAATCAAGATGTGCTCCAGGAATTAAAATCAAATAATCTTTTTTTTCTAAAGTAGCTGTCTTTAGGCTGTTGTGCTTGTTATTTCAGAAGCCTGGCCTCCGTGTGTCCGGGTTACCGTGGTGCGATCTCCAGTTCTGCAAACCGGGACGCTCTTCATTCTCACCGCTGATGTCATCGCCACCATTGGACGGTCAGTGGGCACTGTGTGGACCTCTGTTGGGTTTCTGGAGGAGATAACATGATGCTCTGTGTCTGTTCTCAGAGAGAAGGACCTGGATCATGCCATTAGGATTCCTGAGGCGGGAGTCAGTAAGGTAAAAACAGGAAGACGGGTTATATTTGTGCTACTGTGTCATCGATATACTTTGTTGACTTGTCGCCTCGTCTGTGTTTGAATGCAGTCGCACGCAGAGGTGTATTTTGACCAGGAGCAGCAGTGCTACATGCTGGTGGATCAGGGCAGTCAGAACGGCACCGTTATCAACGGGAACCGGATCCTTCAGGTCATACAGCGCACCCAGCACCCGTTCGCTCTATTTCTACTGTGAATATTCACCGCGTGACCTTTCACAGCCTAAAGTTCGCTGTGAGCCTTGCCCTCTGACCCACGGTGATGAAGTGAAGATGGGGGAAACCGTTCTGTCCTTCCACATCCACCTGGGCACGGCCACGTGTGACGGCTGCGAACCAGGACAGATCCTTGCACATCTGAGCCGCTTCAAGAGGGAAGAGAGTACTGGTATGTACAGATCCAAGACCAGTAACATTGTTTTTACACTGTAGTATTCACAAAAACACTGTATTTCAGGAACTGTTCTCAGTAAAGAGGACAAGGAGGCGCAACGACAGAAAGAACTGAAGATGATGAAGGTTAAATATGGTCTCAAAGTAAGTCTTGGTCAATTCAGTTTCTGTAAACAAGGATATAATTTGAATTAACATATGCAAATGAGTCAGGACATGGGTGGGGTGCTGTGCTTTAGTATGTTCGCTCATTTTCACATCAGAGCTTGCGTGCAGTTATAAACTTCTGAATTTAGTTGTACATTTCTAGAACATACACAATTTTTATTTTACTTGTATCTATAGATTAGTCTATTTCATATGGTTTTAATGCTTATATACTAACGAAAACTAAGAAAATTTGCATATTGTGAAAAGGTTCCACCTGGTGCAACACTCTCCCTCTAATTAACTTTAAAAAAGCCCCTGCAAAGACCTTTCATTGGGCTTGGTCTAGTTCTGTAGGCTACACAACCATGAGGGATGAGTTGCTGAGTTGACAATTGCCCAAAAGACAGCCATTGACGCCTTGCACAAGGAGGGTCGTTATAAAAAAAATTGCAACAGAGCATGTTTTTCACAGAGCTATGTCAGAGGGGGTAAGGGAAGGAAAAGGTAAGGTACAAAAAGTAAAGTGCTCAAGCAAAAAGAGATAACCACACCCTGGAGAGGATTGTGAAACAAAACCTGTTCAAAAATGTGGGGAGTTTCACAAACTGGACTGCAACTAGCCTCTCATTTTCACCTTTTAGAGTTCACACTTAAATACTGGAACATTTATTTACACTGGCTCTTTACACTCACTATTTTTATTTGTTTTGTGCAAATAATCTCGTCTGTTTTTTTTTATGGGTACCGCAACTAAACTTTTTATGAACAAACACATCAAAGATTCAGTTTATCAAATTGTTTAATTTTATTTGCAGTTTATACAAGTTTCCTTACATAATACAAATTGTTGGTGACTTATTTCTAAAACAATACAATTTGCCGTTGTTACAAACATCTTCATCTTTCTTTCCATTTTCCACTCCCTCTTTAACATGCGTATTAATTACCCCCTCCCCATGCGTGTGTTGAAATGCACCCCGTCTATTAAAATGCAGGATATTTCACAACTCTTAACAAAATTGAGCGCAATTTCACAATATAAACAATCATTGCTTTGAAATATCGCAGTGTTTTATTTAAAACATTCCACAAGGTGGCAGCAGTCAAAAAATATTAGCCCCCAGCAAAAAAGTGTCAGAGGCTTATGCAAATTGCAGGAGATTGACTTGAGGTTGTCTTAAAATATATATAATTTTTATTTTTACATAATAAGAGCTATTCTGTCAGTGTTTTTATTTGTCAGACTTCTAACCATTTTAGGTTTATTTCAAAGGGGGGGGAAATTACAATATTTTGTAAAAATAAAGTTTCAATTTGCTGTAAAACATTGCTTCTTAATTAATGATCATGCAGACTCCTAATGAACACCATTTTGGAACAATAGCCTGAAAAAAGAATGATTTAAAGAATTTGTGTACTTTCTATCTTTTCCCACATTTCTTACATTATAAACATACTTGACAATACTTTTTTTTTTTAATGAAGAGATGTTTGTGTTTTTCAGAGCAGTGATTTTGAGGATTCAAAGACTCTGAAGGGTAACAGGTACAAAGACCGAGCAGAAAACCGGCGGCAGGCTTTCGGCAGTGAGGGAACCTTCCAGAGAGACGACGCTCCTGCTTCTGTTCATGTGTAGGAAACGCATTCAGTCAAATATTTACCATCGTAAAACACTCCTGAGCTCTCGCAGAACAATAAAACCCGTTCTCAAGGTTGGTCTCAAGCTCTTTTCCATTGTTTCTTTCTGTGTAGTGAAATCGGAGATGAAAATAAAGGCAGACAGATGCTGGAGAAGATGGGGTGGAAACGAGGGGAAGGTCTCGGCAAAGAGGGAGCAGGAATGAAGGATCCGGTAATGTTTATTTCCTGCGGTTTATGTTCTACCGAGGGAATGTGATTGACATCTCTTTCTGTTTGTAGATTCAGCTGCACATGCACAAGGCTCAGTCCGGACTCGGTTCTGGAGCGGTGATGTCAATCGAAGATGTTTCACTTCCTAGAAATAAGTCCACTCGAAATTGGGAGCGTGCACGTGAGCGCTTCTCTGAAGTCTGCCATGGTGACTCCGCCCACCTTGAAAACAGCCAATCACCTAAAGCCTGGGTCAAAAGTCAGGAGTTGGAGTGATGGTTTGGTCACTTGAAGTTTGTAAATATGCAAATATAGGGTTAGCAAATGTGTTTTACTGCAAAAATAAATTCAGAAACATTCATGTTTGTGTTATTTATTTACAATTCAGTTTAAAATGCAGTCATCATCGACGTAACTATAGCATATGCGAGTTGTTTTTCAAAAAATATGCAAAGTAGACTATTGATGTTTTAAGTTAACGCTAATGAATATTAATTCAATGATTTTAAGCCTTTAAAGTTGGAATTTTATGGGTTTTCTTGAAAAAAAATGTATTTATTTTTCTTCTCAAAGCATTAAAAAAACATTAAATAACAGACGTGAACAAATCGTTTTTAATTAAAGGTTTAACAATACGCTCTGCTCACAAAACGATAAGTCACTGTATTATAATAACTAAATGGAAAAAGTTTCCACAAAAGCTTTGATGGTTTGTAAAAGTGTTGATTCATATTTTTTATTTTTACACAAAACTGGTTGCAATGGTAGAAATTTTGTTGTTATGGAAAAGTAAGGGACATCCATAGTTTCCAATGTCGATATGAATAAATTAAAGCGATCCCCATATCTTTAATTTTAATTAGCTGTGATAGAGATATGCCCAGTTGATTGCAATATTGCTAAGGAGGAGCTTTTAAAAAAATTAATTGTTAGACAGTTCCCTTTGTCACTTGAAATTCTAAAAACTCCCATATCTTTGTCATTCACCAAAGCTGAGATATAGTTCTGAAAATTAGGTTGCTAGGGTAAACAGTCTGGTTGCTATGGAGGGATTAGCAATCTAATTTAATGTTCCTCTTTGACACATGTTTTTGGCGGTTGCTAAAGCTGAGATAAAGTTTAGGAAATGTGGTAGCTAGGGTAAACTGGTTGCTTGCTAATGGTATCCAACAATTGCTAACCAGGCCTGAGCAGAACATCATCGGACATTGTACACTTTAAAATATCCATATTGGATTATTTCCGTATAAATTCAGTGTCATAAAGGGAAACTTGGGAAATAAATCTGGACAGGGCTTCAGAATTTGTTAATTCGGTGATTATTAGCTACTCTGTGGGGAAACGTTACCCAGGTGTTTTGGCTTCACGTGAACTGACGGCGTTAGGACCGCGCACTTGTCCGTTTGTTCGAGTGGGTGAAAAAGTTCAGAGAAACGTCGCCTACCTAAACCTCTAAAACTTCCCAGACGGTACATCTAAGCTGCGGGCTTGATCAAGTGGGGAAAATGCCGTCGAAGAGTGCTTTCCGCGAAGCTTTGACTGTAAATGGAGGGTATTTCGAGTAAGTGAAGCACCGAGGGCAGTTGGGATTGGACCCGGGAGGGACGGAGATGAGCGCGAGCACACAGTTGCGGACCAACGGACCGCGGGCAGAGGTGAAGCTCGAAATAATTTACTTTTAACGTGAACTTTGTATAAATAAAAGCTTGTATTCCACCGGTTCGTCGAAGTGGTTTCATAATGTGGCGGTTATAAATGTCGTTAGAAGTTGAACGTTAGATTAAGTTTGAAACTTTTAAAATGTTAACCGTTAATGAATCATGGCACGCAGTGTACTGGTGTATCCCGTCTAATAGAAAATGTTTTTATTTATAACTGTAGGCCTTCGTTAAACAAATATTTGTATTTAGCCAGAGTTAGGTATCAATTAGAAAAAGAACTGCTCTTCTGAGACACTGCAGGACTTACGTTAAACACCTGAAAACTTATTTTCTTCGAAAGTTGTGAATCTCAGCAGCATTTAAAATGAATTTAATTCCTTTAATACAAGTAATAGCTTTGACAGAAAACATAAGCGAATGTAATATGTCAATATCAAAGTGTTTATTCTGTCGGTGTAAAGTGAATATAAATAAATATACTAAAGTGAAACCTATATATTATGTAGTACCATAGTCGCTTATGGAGTAAAATATTTCAAGTTTTGATTTCTTCATTTGCAGTATTATTTCTTGCAGATCATGTGAAGTATTGGAAGCCAGAATATCCATACATTTATTTAAGCATCTTGCTCATTCTCTAAACTCTGGGAGGTTTATTTCCAGACAAAATGCTATGTTCCTCTGAATTTCGAGCCATTATTTCAGATCTTATTCCGCGTCCAGGTGGAAATACTGTGATGTTTCTGTCTATAGTTCAGGAGGTGAGGTACAGATTGTTTAGATATAGTCCAGGTTGGATGGGATTTGTAGGTGTGTTGCGGATGTTGATGCACTGACTCCAGCCTCGATCCATTTCTTGTGAGGCTCTCCCAAATTCCTGAATGGATTTTTTTAAAAACAATTCTCTCTCACTGTTACAGATACGCCTTTCCTGTCACTCAACTTTCTCTATAAATGCTTGAATACTTCATACCGAACCCCCATTCTGTACCTCTCCTTGAAGAAGGTGTCGATGGTTGTCTTCCAGAGTAGATAATGATTCAAGAAACCTGTTTAAAGATCAATTAATGTCAGGAAACTTGCATATGATGATAATGTAGTTTTTTTTTAATATTTGATTTACTTATGTTTATTTTCTAACAGTGAAATTAACATGAAACATCTCCTCCTCCATGCAAGCTTTATGTCTGGCATGTTCTCAACTCTGTTTTTGGTGACTTATAGTTCATGAAGTGAAGCGGTGTGTTTATGTTTAGTTAAGCACTGATCCAGGACCTGTGAAAGCACAGTAAAAACCAACAGCATGTTCAGTTTCTGTGAAATTTTTTTTTGCTTGATTTTGACATGTTCTCGTTATTTGTCATTCAGGTTGGCTCATTAACATATTTTACGTATGTAAATGAGACAGGAGATGGGTGGGGTGTTTTGTATGTTCCCTCCTTTTCAAGTTGATTTTGATGTACAAGGAGAATCGGTGTGGAACCTGCACATGTGCAGGTCGGAATATCTGAATTAAATTCTCAGTAAGTTGAAACGCAACGTTTTGGTAAGAAAACCTTGGAAATGTTAGAAGTTGGAGACTGTTGAAATGTACGTGTTATGTTCATACAGATTTTACAGCCACCGATTGGTCAAATGAGGTTGAGTTTGGAATTATACCGCCACCTTTTGAAGTGACATGCTCTATGCAGCGCTGCATTTGGTGTTTTTTGCTTTTTGACTTTTTTAATTTGTTTGTTTCAAAACAAAACAAAGTAAGAATAACCCAATACACTTGGACATACTTTTATAGTTATTTTATTATGTAAATCATATTTTTACAAACATGTTTCAGTTTAATTAATGGTTTGTGACAATCCTGAAGATTTCTTTTATAATGAAAACTTTTACAGGTTTTTAAAAATATATATGAATCTGACTGAAATATACATACATTCTTAGCGTATGAAAGTAATCTAAAACTGATGAGAGAAAATGTATAAAAACAACTTAATACAATGAGATCTCACTTATTTAATAAGTGCCTGCAGATAGATGCTGTTTTTGCTGATTGAAGCTTATCTGCATCAGTGTGAAGGCTGTAGTGTAGAAGTATGCTGTCTAGTTGTGTTACATTCTCAGATTGAGCACATAGCTGAGATTTACCCAAACTGTTTGGAGCGCCACCAGCAGGGGGCGCTGAGACGCGCGTCTCTATGCAGATCTGAAATGTGACTTTACAGTATTTTTTATAATGAATTGTCCTTGTGCTGGAAGGAGCTCGTTTTGTACATGGTTTTACTCCTAGTAACCAGCTCTAGAATATCAGCACTCTGAAGGTTCGCTAAAACCAACACAGTGCGTCTAGAGCCCCCGTTTCTCAATAAGAGATCATAAAGGAGACCTAATTATTCAAACCATATGGGCACCCAGGTAAATAGTAAATGTGATTTGATGGCTGTTCTTTGTGAAAAATGCAAATGGCAAGCCCTCTCCCTTGAATGTATTTGCAGCTTTGTAAATGTTTAACAGCTAAGAATAGTTGATCTGGGAAGTGTATCGTATCGGGCATTTTCAGGATTTACAATATGAAAAGAGACGTGTGTGTTTTATTATTACTGAACATTTAACACACGGAACATTTGCTGCGTGACTGGATTTAAAGTGGGCCCGAAACATTTTTCCCACCTCTGCAAGAATCCCTTAAGTAAACTCCAGCGTAATAAAAGGTCAATGCTGGATGTAATCATATTTAATCTTATCAGTCATTTACAGATGTTTGGAGAATTTTTACAGCCCGGGCCTGCAATATGCAAACATTTGGAAACCCAGATGTGCTCTCAGTGATCTAATGCTGGAACCGTACGGTTATTCAGCTGGCAGATGCTTACTGTGACCGAGTGCATTCTTGTTTTATCATTTTATAAACTCTAAAATTAGACAAGTGGTCCAAAACCCTTGAACGAGACTTTGTTTGTGAACATTGAAAGTGTTCAAAGCCTTTCTGATGCTTCAAGGTGAAGGGCAATAGCGTGGCCTTGTTGCAGCTTTTCAGATAGTCCTCTGATAAACATGCCGGCTTGATTCATGGAGAGATGCCCCGGTTCCTTCGGCTCTGGTACATTTTGTGTTTTGAGCGAATAATAAATGCTCTGTGAGGCACACGGTTAAAACCGTGCCATGTCTTTTCAAGGTTCCTGACGGTTTACATTAGGACGGGTTTCTATTGATGAGGTCTGGTGGTTGTTTTAGAAAAAAGATGTTCAATCTGCCAGAATAATACCTTTTTTGGCACTCTCAAAATGAGCAGTTTTCAGTCTAAACACGCCATAATTGAGCGTAGATGTGCAGCATCACCTACACATGCCCTCAACATTCCCTTACGTCTTTGTGTTCGTCTCGTGTTCAAGCGCATCACATGTCTGGCAGATGAAAGACATAATGGTCAGATCGGGAAAAGTAACCATTTTTAGTCTGTACTAGATGCTCTTAGAAAATGAGGTAGTTTGTGCGCAGGAATATTCTAACCATCATGTGACCAACCTGCATCTGTTGCATCTCATTCAGAAGTTTAAAATTTTTATGTCAATTTCATGTGGGGAAAAAGTGGGGAAGTAGGGGTACAATACATACCTCCTTACCATGTCTGCCATTTAGTATGTGTCACTCTATATTTTAAGTTTTTGATACCATCCATCCACCCACTAGGGGGCAGTGTCAATGATTCATAAAGTCATCTTTCTTAACTCTAAGAGATGAGATACCTTTTATAATCTTTCTTGTTTAAAATGTGAGTAAAGCATCATTATCTCCTAGTAAATATTACATAAAACAAGAAAGCAAGCTACAGAAGTTTCAGAAGTGACTATGGAAAAAGTACATCATTAAAATGTACGAAATTCTGCATTTTGGACACGAGTCTAAAATACAAATGAATTACACAAAATAATTCAGAAATGAATCTATATGAACTATAACCATCAAAATACATCATTGAATCCTCAACACTGCCTTCCACAATGATGCCATGCTTCAATATATTTCCGACAGGTGACAGATAGTGTAGGTGGAGGAGGAGAGAGAAGAGGAGGTGCAGAAGGTGATAGAGCAGGAGAGACTGGAGGAGGTGGAGTTGCTGGAGTGATGGAGGAGATACCGGAGGAGGGATAAAGGTTCACAGGTTGAAAGAATAAATAAATGTTAGTTATATATTTAATGAAGTCTTTCTTGTCCGGCTGGGCCGTTACGACGGGACTCGAGTAGCGGCGTGAATAAAATCCATTTTTTAAAGAAACAACCTTTTTTTTTTGTTCTGGAACGTCCATGGTTCGATTCTTGATTTAATCTACTCTTATAAATAGCCATAAAAGGCTCCACATGTCCTGACCCCTTTGTAATCCGTTGTTTCATCACTATTTACACCGATGCTGGTCACTGGAAATGTTATGTTTCAATAATCAGCTTCATTTGTTCCACAATCTATGAACACATCAATATTATTGTCACCTGGTGGCACTGGAATGTAAATGATTTTTTTCTTTTTGTTCACATTCCTTCTCTATTGAATAACAAACATTCCAGCAACCCAAAGCCGCTCATTGATTGGTGCTTGCGTGCATTCACGCGAGCTTTTCATTTTTCAAACAATATCTGGCCTTCTGCAAGCAGCAACAGATGAATAGGTTATACGAGAGGGGCGCGCGTGCGCTCGCGCTCATGGGAAGAGAGTCACTGATGACGCTCGCGTGTCTTAAAGCACCACGAGGGTAAGTTTGAGACATATTCTCCGACTCTGGTGCGTTTCGTTTGTATTTGAAGAGCCCCGGCGGCATGGCGCTGATGAATCAAGCGAGGAAATGGACCGCGGCGAGGTGCCGACACCTTTAGTGTGCTCCTCCAGCGCGGACCGAGGTGGAATTGGAGCGAAATGTGACATGGCACAAGTGCAGCGGGCTCGCGGTCGCACAGTCGAGGTGTCATCGATCTGATCCCATCTGAAATGGTCCCAGACCGCCGCACGGATCCTATCCCCGTTTCTCCGTGAGGCGCAGCGGCCCATGCAGCGCTCTAACAGCGGCGTGACAGCGGCCCGGGAGCGTCGGCGGTCTTGAGATCCGTTCCTCCTGGTTTTACGCAGCGAGGCGCGGGGGAACCATGGGCTGCGCTCCCAGCATCCACGTCTCGCAGAGCGGGGTGATCTACTGCCGCGACTCGGACGAGTCCAACTCCCCGCATCAGACCACCACCATCTCTCAGGGCACAGGGACCACTCTGCACGGCCTCTTCATCAAGACCGACGCGGCGGACACCATCCCCTCCGTGATCGCCTACCAGAGCAGGCACTCGCGGAGCAACTCCCACCGGGAGCGCAGGGACAACAGTGGCGGACACATGTGCACGGAGGCCGAGACGCAAACCAGCAGCACCAGCGTTAAGGTACTGGTGAGAAGGGGTGGCCAGAAGCTGTGCATCTCTCACCGTTTCCACCATCTTGTCATTCATTCGCTGCTTTGGTGTCATCTGTGCATCATCCGGATGCCCTCTTGAAGATGCGGTTGCTGTTTGTCGAATGGTTGGCTTTTTCAAGGAAGGAGTTAAATATCAAACAGGTGGAGGCTTGCAAAGGTGCATTAGTAGTATTTCTAACCAAATACACAGGCAAGATAAACAACACTAGGTGGTGAACTGTGCAATGAAACCAGGAGAATTACTTAAATGTCGGGGGATTTTTGTGGATAGAATGGAGAGATTCCTGAATGTAAAAAGAGGTCCTCCTCTCTCGGTGCCTCTAATGTGTCATTTAAGATCTTCTGTAATTAAATGGAGTCTTATATTGATTGAGTACATACATTTATTTAATGTGATTTGGCGACAAACATAAGTAACTTCTGAACTTTCATTCATTCATTTTCAAACCCGCTTATTCCCTTTCGGGTCATGGGGGTCTGCTGGAGCCTATCTCCAGTGCACATTGAGCGAGAGGCGGGGGTACACCCTGGACAGGTCGCCAGTCCATCGCAGGGCAACATTCACTCACACGCTACCCACTGCGCCACTGTGCCGCCCTTCTGAACTTATGTGTAATAAATGAAATGCGCAGGTCAAAACAATATTAAAATATACCGGTACATTGTTTTTGCATTTTGCACTCTCAGAAAAAAAGGTATGCAACAGAACAATTAAAGAACCTCAATGAACTGTTTCTTCAATATTTGCACTTTGTTGGTACATATACAGCCTCAGATGGTTTAGTACCAATAAAAATAAGAATGCAATTATGTACAGAAAATGTTCCCACAGCACGTGCAGCAAATGAAGTCTCCCTGGTTTCATTTTAAATGTATTGAATAAAAAAATTATTGTAATAAATGAACTTATTATTGTTTGTACAAGTTTGCAAATTTGAAATACAAAATGTGCTTTGGTGATACCTAAGTTTAAATAACTTTGCAAAAGGCACCTTATTGTACCAGAAAAATTGAGGTATAGGAGGTAAAAATAAAGCTTAAAATATAATATGTATACATATATGTATATATATGAAAAAGAGTGCATACGTGGATAAATAGTGTTTGTTCTTGGGTCCACACAGTAAAAGCATAAGACTCCATTCATTTTGTGTCTGTAATGGATACAAAGGAGTTTTTAAGTCTTTAAACGGCTAATTATTAATGGTTTACACTTTAGCAACAACTTGTAGGAACCATTAGATAAACTGAGATTGTCTGCGGTAAAGAAGTTGAGCTAGAACGCATACGGAGTGATGCAAGACTCATCGCTCTCCACATCACCAATATTTTGGACGGCAATGTTAAATTACGTTTGTGCATGAGCGTACGTACGGTGGTCAGAGAAGTGATGGTACTCCAAAGAGCTATTTTTGGAAGTGGTGGTATACTGGGTTCCGATGGGTCTCATTTAAAGCTCTGTACGGTTGCAAGGGTGACGCATTTGAAAGAGAATCAATGAATCAAACTCATGGCTTTGGGATTGCTACTATATGCAGGAATTTATAAAATGTGCACAGGGCAAAGAAACGCATCCCAATTGGGCGCCTGTGTCAGATTCAAT
Organism: Danionella cerebrum; assembly: GCA_007224835.1. Taxonomy (NCBI): domain Eukaryota; kingdom Metazoa; phylum Chordata; class Actinopteri; order Cypriniformes; family Danionidae; genus Danionella; species Danionella cerebrum. The sequence goes on along the minus strand of SRMA01026961.1, from coordinate 750,947 downwards.
CTACGAAACATGAGCAAAGCGTTTCAACCTCATTAAAGAGAAAGCAGCAAAATAAAGTGGAAAGCTGGTTGTCTGTGAAAGAGAAACCAACTAAACGTGATTCATAGATAACCACAACTATAATTTAAAATGTACGTATTTAAAAGCATAGAATGGAATCGATGTAATGTCTTCTGAAAGTGTTACAAAGAAACGTAATCCGTTACATTCCAAAAAATTCAATAGTTTTCGTTTTATTCTTAAACACAAACGGCATCTTAATAATGTTGGTTTTTGTTGAGATTGCTTTAAGTTGCATTTGGCGGACTATCAGCATATTTGTGTTATTTTAAAGCTCTGTGAGCAGAGAACAACAGAGATTTGGGTCATCTTTTGATGATTAAAATCTGTGTCATGATCTAATCCTAGACTAGACAAATTTAAGAGGATTTTAGAAGAACTGAAGATAAAACAGCTTCAAAGCATTTACATTTTAATTGACGATGCTTTTTATACTTTCTGAAACTATATCAAGCTTTAAACTACACGCCCTTGCTGCCGTGTTGGAAGAAGACGTATCTGAAGACATTGAAACACTAAGGAACTATAAAATTGATTAGTTTTTACACATATTTTTAACATTTTGGAACAAATAGCCTTTATTGAGCAATATAAATAAAATATGCTTACGAAGGGAGGTTTGTAATGTATCTCAAGTAAAAGTGATACGAATGTGTCGCCCATCTTGGGAAACTACATACTGTACATAGATTTAGTCTTTCTAAATATTGTTCAAATGATCTAGACCGAAACGCCTTTGCGAAATACATTAACGTGATTGAAAAATGACCATTTTGTTAGTGAAAGTTTGTCAAAGTAAGCTTTGCGTTCAATAGCTGACCATCTACAAGTGTTCTCGATGTGACACACAAAAAATATAAGCTTGATGTGCTCAAATCTGTTGCTTTCAAAACATCTCAGATGTGCTGTAATTTGAAGGGAGACTTATTGAAGGTTTCCAGTAAATCAACAGAACCGATTCCATATCCATTCAGTTGTTTCTATCAAGGAGAACAAGCTTCGACTTTGGCTGATATTTCCGGGTTTGTCATGAAAAGGGGTTTAATGGATGTATAATAAGTTTAGTATGTTAATGTTGTAAGTGATCCTGGCATTGCGTGCCTTCATGTCGTACACCCCTGGGTATAGATTATCCTGTATATGTCTTTTTAAAATGAGTTTGTGTAACGCTTGCTATAATGCCACTTTGTGTTTGCCACAGTCTTGAGAGCGTATAAAAGGAGATGTTGTGGTACAATCGCCAAGTACCTCAATGATGCCATTGAAGAGTGTGTAACCCTCAATCACACACACTCTCATTGTGGAAGCAAAATCCACTTGTGTCTCAAAGTTTTCTCGAAAAGCCGAGGCCTTGTGTTAAAGAAAGACGACGTTGTGTTTCTTTGTATGCATTCGTGTGTGTTCAGGCCACAGAGTTTGTTTACCCCTCTGGCTGTGAGCTCTGGAGGGTGTGAACTATCACATGCAAAAAGGCTGATGAATCTCAGACCAAATACACACTCTCACACACGAGGTTAAAGCAAGGGATTGTGGGAAGAGCTGCCCTGATACATGCGGCAGGGTCTCGGCTGACATAAAGACACATCTCTGTCGCAATGTTGCCTAATGTAAAGTACAATCTGATTGGCTGTGGATGCCCTCGGGAGGTCAGGAACATTGAGATAAGAGTTCCTCTCTGATTAGTACTATCCTGCAGAGTTCCTCTCTTGAGTAACAATCCTCTACTTTGCAGATTTCTTTGGTTTCAGAACACATTAAACTATATTTGTACTAAATTTCGATTTCTTTTTAGTGGCAGATTGGATTGACCTCAGAATAGGTTCAGGTTCAGAAACCGCTCAGGTTCAAAAGCTAACCGTGTTGAGGTTGGATGAAAACAACAGGCCCAAAACAGAGCAACCAATATTTTCATCGATGCTCCAACGAGAAGCTTTTAAATGAAACAATCTGTGTTTTCAGCCTGATGTTTATCAACAGTATTGATGGAAAAGCCAAAATGATCTTTATAAGAGAATGAATATAAGTGAGATTGTGCAGCGTAATCTTTCGTAGTCATAACTCATTTTTTTTTTGTAAATAAGTCAAGCTTATTTACCAAAATTCACCGTGTTAAATTCACTCTAATGTTGTTGTTTTTGTGGACTTTTCTAAACACTCCCCCTGTTTTAAATGTAATACTATATTACCTGAATTAGTTCTCCAGTCAGTGTCAAATGGCAAAAAAATCAACCGACAAAGGAGGAAAGGATTGATAATTTTCACATTTGTCACATTTGTGCCGTTCTACGTCATCCAATTCTTTTTTTTTTTAACATTTTCTTTTTTTTATGTTGGTTCTTGCGTTGCTTTGATGGAAGAGAGTGCCAGGACGGTTCCACAATGGAATCTTTTGCTTTTAAATTTGCAAATGGTCGTCTCATGATGCCTTTTAACACTTGGTGTGAACGGCACCCATCATTCTGTAGAATGCCTAGGACATACATGTAAGAAAACGTACAATGCAGGGTTTTCACTTTTTCTTTCAAAGCTTTCAGCTCATCTGGATTTAGTTGCATGTGAACTAATATGTCTTTGTATGACTTTGGAGATAAAACAAACAAAATCACAGATGGAACCCCTGTTCTTACCATCCTCCTTCCAGTTAGCCATACTGGTTACTAACAGAGATGCGCGGATCAATGTATAAACAACGCGCATCCAACTCAAATATCATTAAAATATTTACAGATGACCCGTAACCCCGGCTGACCATGTGTACCTGCTCATTTTGGATCAACTTGCACATCACTTGTAGCTGAAAGTTGACGTCTGCTCTGACTGCTGATGAATAATGAAGCTGAGAACTGCTTACTGCACTGCAGTGAGTTTGTGGGCTACTCTTGCATTGTGGGAAGTGTAGTGCATCAAACAATAGAAAACTGATGATCCTGGGGGTCATAGAGAATTAATTCTCGCGGGTTTTGACACATGTGAACTAATTGTTCTGAATCCTCTGAAATGATTCCACTTCAGTCTGCACTCAATCACTCTTTCTCTCTTTTTTGCCGTTATTGGTTCAATTCAGCATTTTCCCCCACTAAAAACATATACAGTTACTTTCTCAGAAATATCGAAGGTGTTTGTAAATGGCTCTTGATTAGTTTCCACTTTTAGGGCATGTCGAACCTAATCTGGAAATAATTGTCAAATTTTAAAACATTTGAAAGAAACCAAGGAGCTTAAACTTGCAAAAAAAAGTAGTATTTAATGCTCACTATTTTTATATTTTAACTCAATCTACTGCTCAACCACAAATATTTAGTTATTATTTTCTATACAAATTATTGTTAGTCGTAGCTGCGGGGTGGTTCAGGTTGCTCTTGTTGAGTTATGGTTTCAGATAAACTGATTATTTTGCAGATAAGACGAAGATATCGGTAGATAAGGCAGGATTATCTTGTGATTTACAACACTTGATTCGAGGAACCAGATTCATCTTTTACTCCTGGTTTGATTTATATCTGTGAATCAGGAAGCTCTTATCAGTTGTGTTCAGCGACTGGTGTGACTGGTGTTCTGTTCTTGCACCGTTTCATTTGTGGTCTCTGCTTTAGAAATGTTTGTTTATTTACTGTCTGAAAAAGCAGAATACAGAGAATCGCTTTATTGTTTGTCCCGCCTCTCCCCTTCAGTGATTGGTTAGTTTCCGACAATGATGAACGTTCAAGGAGAAGCGCTGGTGTTCAAAAACTCAGCATTCTTGTCTCAGAATAGTTTCCTGAGATTCAGCAGGGTGGTTTCACACCCACGGAAAAGGGGGTGTGGTCTGCTATGAATTAATGAGATGCCAGAGAGCTGGATTTGCATAAAAATACTAACTTATGTGTATGCTCATTTTCTCACAAGTGTCTGAGAGTTTGCTTTATGGAGCAGCGTAGAAGTGGATAATTGCTCTGATGCTTCTTGACTGTGGTGATCATTGTTAACAGTGAGAGCACAGTCAAACAGTTGCAGATGTTTTGGTATCAAAATAAGATGAGACTCGCATATAATTTAAGTGCTAAAATGACAGAAAAAAATCGAAACCATTTATTTACATTTACATTAATGCTTAACTTAAAGTTAACTTTATTATCCCAATCTCTGGCAAACATCAGTTTGTGTTCATTTTGTCTCAATATCTGGCAACCCTATCCTACATCTTTCCATTTTGGCCATTTTAAAGCCTTTTTAGTTTTTGTGTGTAATTAAAATTGAATTGATTATTTCACATCTCCCCAATAACCACATAGACATTAGTTTGTTTTGAAGGAAAGACGTCACTAGATGTCTTCCGGTCCATTAAATTGAGCTCACTTCATTGGACAGAACGGTCTACAAAGTGACACTAAGTAAACACAGACACACTCGCTGAAGGAGTTTCCTCATGATCTATGCTCACAAACGTGTGACTGGGATCTTAAGACCGTGTGTGATGCAGTTTACGGCTTTATCAAAGCTCTCCATCAGTACGGTCGTTAAATAGTCACTCAAAAACCTCTTTCAAGATAACAAACCGAATACATGAGTCTCACACAATTCAACAGCTCTTCTCTGTGAGCACAAACAGCCAAAATCCATTTATCTTAATGATATCAGTTGTTTTTGAACAAGTATAACGATGCTGTGAAAACACAAATAGTTCTGACTTCACAATGAATTTATTCTTTTTAATTATTGCTATTTCTAACACGAAGGATCACAGATCACTTTATTTATCCGCATCAAAGTAACCTTTTCCACAACTGTATATATTTTATATTTCAGCTAGCCGGGCCAAGTATAGATGTGACCAGCAGTTAATCGTCCGGGTTGATTTTTAACAATCGTGGATTATCAGAATCAGACTCCTGGATGTGTCTAGGGGATCTCACAGGGTTGGCTGAGTGAAACAAAAATGCTGTGATCGCCCCCTCAGGACAGCTGCAGTATGATTTTTTTTCTTGGCTTATTGGGTTGGGGTTGCCAGAGGTTGAGAAAATGCTTGGAATGAACCAAATGTGAACATCTTGGGCTGGGGTTGCCAGAGACTGACAATATTTGTGGGAGTAATTAAAAGATGAACATCACAAGGTTAGGGTTGCCAGAGATTGCGAAATGTCAGAAAACAATTTAAAAGGAACAATGTGGGTGGGGGTTGCCAGAGATTCAGAAAATGATGAAAAATTTACATTGTGGGTTGTGGTTGCCGGAGCTTGAGAAAAATGCTTGGAACTTATCAAAAAGCAGCCATGGGTTACGGTTGATGAAGATGATGACGTGCTTTGACTTCATCCAACGTCAGAATTGTGTGTTAAGGATGCCAGAGATTGAAAAAAAAATGCTCGGAAATTGTCACAAAATGCTTGGTTTGATTTGGCCGGATATTGCTGGGAAATTCTAAAGAAGTGAACAATTTAGGGGAAGAAAGTGTATTAGTTTTGATGCATATTTTACTCCATCGGGTTGTTTTGTGTGGTGGGTTTTCTCAGAAGTATAGGTTGAATTCAATTCTTTATTGAAAATGTTTCACTTAAATACATTTGTTTATTATGTTCTAGTAATCGCTCATGTTTATGAAAGCAAGATTACATTTCTTACACTTTGACCGATTACATAGTTTGTTATTGGTAAGAAATAAAAACACGGATTACGTTTTGATGAAAGGAGTTAATGCGTGAAGGAGGGATCTTGCATAACCTGAGATAAGTCAATCTGAATCAATAAATCCACAGCTCTCTTGCTTGTCTTCTGACATCTGGGGTTTCTAAATATAACAGGATCATATTTTATCATGACCCGCACTCTCTGAAGGAAAGCCTTTGTTCTGGATGTGGTTCTCCCTCTCTCTTCTTCTCTGTGTTGCTCTCAATAAAAGCACATGACTGAGTCAAAACACATACAATGTGCTGCATGAGAAGAGAGAGCTTGGAAATCTTCAAGATGAAAGGATTTAAGATAAGATTAAGACGACAAAAGTAGCTTAATGGAAGTTAGAAGCCACTGGTTTCCATTATGATCTATACGTAGCTGAAGCTTTGCTTTAAACTACTTTAAGCCAGATTTTCTTTACCTGTTAGTTCAGAAATTGTGTTGTAATTGTGAGTTTGTTGCTCTTGTGAGCCTCGATTATCCAGCAACATGAAACGTTCTGTGAACAGCGCAGGTCTTTTATCCCGAAGAGCTCTTTGAACAGCACACGATGAGAGAGAGTCAGAAATGAAGCGTGTGGAGACCTAGCAAGAGAAAAGTAAATATGCGATGAAAGTTCCGCTGGTTACATCACGACGAAGCCTTCAGTGCTTCAGAAACCAATGACAAATCTTTTTTTTTTTTTTTTTTTACTAAAACGTGTTATATACGTTTTCACAAGGATCAAGTTCATTCTGAATACATCTGGAATATTTTTATTCCCTTGATTTGCTAAATATAATTTTGCCTCTTTTTATTCTTCTCGTGTATAGGTAATACATTATTGAAAACTATCCAACTAAGCAATAAATAATTTAAGAAATAATAAAATAAAAAAATTTTCATAGATCCAGACACTTTTTTTTACCGAAATGCTCCAAATTTACCCACATTTGTTGCAAGAGTAGAGGATACTGAGGACAGAGTTAGGTGGAAACGGATGAATCGCTGTGGCGACCCCTAAACTGGGAACAGCCGAAAGGAAAAGAAAAAGAAGACCCACATTTGTTCACATAATTTTTTTACTGCTATCTGCTGATGTAACTTTTTAAACTCTGCAGAGTGCAGACCCGTTAACGGGTTTTTACATCATCAAAACTCCTCTTTTATCCAAAAAGATCCGGAAAGATGAATAGAGTAATATTTGGCAGCTTGAAACGCTCTGATACTAAATTAACACTTCATTTTGCCATTTATTTGGCTAAACCTGCTCAATGTACTCAACAAACTCAATGTATTTTACTTTGATATTATAATTTCAGTAGAAGCATTATAATTGTTGTTTTCCCTAAAGGATACAAGCGGAGACTGCTTGGTTCGATGTGGAATAGGTGGTTGTCGAAGGCAAGGGCCCAATTCCCGGAACAGGGAATCTATAGTTTTAGAAACATCAATGTCACATATCGGTTTATGATGCCCCTGGGGAAGACCTAGGACCTTGGTGTCCCCTCAGATGAGCTGTACAAAAGTCTGGGTTTCCCTGCTTAGACTGCTCCCTCTGTGACCTAAGAACAGAAGAAGAAGATTTTTTTTCTGTGTTTCCTGAAACTTTTGTGTATTCCTTTCGAAATCGGCCGCTCTTCTAGGGGGTTGCATAAGGCTCTTCGGAAATCCCTGTGAAGAGTCATGAGGGGGATTCTAACGGTGTGTGTACAAAAAAAAACCCTGGTTGGATTCGTGTGCGCAGCTACAGCCACATTTGTGTTCAAACACCTGAAAGTGTGCTTTTCATCTCCTTTAACTGTAAGGAGACTGTTGTGAATAGAACAGTGCAAAAGCATTTAAGCCCTTCCTCCACAAGTGTTTACAGGGAAGTAATGAAATCACTGAAATGCTAATTATCTTGCAAAAAGCACGTTACATATGCTGCATTTACAGCGATTATGATCCGTTTTTAGCCTGCGCTGGCTGTGTGTGTGAGAGAGTGTGAGCCTGCTGAGAGGCTTATGTACAGTGCTAAAGTGGATGACGCAGGAAGCTCTGAGCCACCTGCTCCCTGTCATTGGAACAATGTCGTAGCTCTATAAAACCAGCCTTTTACTTTTTTTACAATCTGCATGATCACTGTTTGCGACGGCTGCGAGCGTTTGAAGTGTGAGCTCATAAAGTGACGAGACGATAGGGTGGTGGAGGACAATGAGGGCTGACTCTTGCAGATCAGGTCAACATTCCTCTTACGATGCATCGGAATGATCGCTTTGGTAAATGGGTGCAGTCGTGAAGCTCGTGCTTTGTGAATGCATGATTAAAAACAGGACAGACATGTCAGAATGCTGCTGCAGGGCTCTGAGATGGTAAAACCAGATGCATTCCTCAATTACTTTCATTTTTTTTCAAGCCCTTTTAATTGATGCCTGTTTTTCTCCGTCTTTTGCAGGTGTCTGCTGCAGAGGAGCGTCTGGGGCCTATGAGGCTGACCCAGGAGCCCACTCAGGTAGAGCACTAGCGTTTATTGTAGATGACAACATACATTAGGCCTGGAGATACGTCCTGATTCGATTATTAGGGTTACGATTCGGTAATCGATGCGTCCTGATGCCTTATTAAGAACTCGAATTGAAAAAAATGTTATAGGTGATAAGTAATAGCTACTAGCTACACTAAAGTAGACTGATGCTCAATTAGCACTAAATACAAATATGCTTAAATTAAAATTAACTTCTTTTAAAAGGCTCTTTTCCTAAACAAAACTCTAGCTCGTCAATGTAATAAATAATAGCAATTAAACAATGTAAAATATGTACATTTCAATCAGTGCAAGCCACTTAAGTAGTGCTTTCTGACTAGTATTAGTGTATCAAGCTCTTAATGATGATGTTTTATTAGGTGCCTAAATAACAAAAATCTTTTAGACAAATTATGACGTAAGTTATAAATAGCAATAATGACTTAAATATTAATAAATGGCAAAATAAACAATGCATACCATACATAAATAAAATAAGCATTTAAATAAATAAAAAAAAATCTATAAATAAATGCCAAAAAATGTATGACTCAAAATATGCAATTAAACTAATTAATTTTATTTAAAAATATGTTGTTATATTTTACTCGTATCTGTGTTTTCTTTTATTTATTTAACTGTTTTATCATTTATATTTATTTATGTGTTTATCTCCTCAATTTTTCTCCTCATTTGAATTTTTTATTTTTTTTTACTTTCAATTTTCGGTTCAGAATCAGCCTGGGCCTCATTGTGATGTATTGATTTTGTTGGATACTGTTTATCTGTATATCTTTCGTCCGTTAGCATTAATTTGCATTGAATGCTAACCAAGAAATGGTTTGGTCCAGAATTTATGTCTATGCGTGTTAAAATATTGCGAGATTTAGATGTGAGATTTGACATTTAATTTAACTTAGCAAAGACGGAGACGTTGGGATTTTTAACGTTCAACAAGTGTTTTTTTTCTGTTTTTTTTTTTTTTTTTACAAATTATTGTATTTCGCTGCAAATTTCCATCCTTCCATGTGGGATTGTTTATATTATGGTACTCTTACGTTTCACATACAGTCTGTGTGCTAGTATTTTAAGCCTTGACTATTACAATATTCTGCATATTAATTTGGTCCATATTAATTGTAACCATCCGTACGACTGTTCTTTGTGCGAAGTAGAAAGGTTGTCAGATAGGAAAAAAATGCATCAGATCTACAGCAGAAAACCGAAACATGCGGGAAGAAGGAAACACATTGGAGGTCCGCAACAAATATCTTATTCAGTCTCTTCTTTTATAATCATCCCCTCTTTATTTCAAGTTTGGAATTTTATGCTTTTATCTTTGGGTCAGACAAAATATAACTATATTGTTATTCAAAACTCATTTAAAATGTCAAACTTTTCATTGACCAGTTGATAATCGGCAAGCGTTGGTTGTCAATTGAGAGAATCAAGCAAATTGCACATGCCTATAATGAACTTATCAAAAGGATATAGTCAAAATACCCAAGAGATTGCAATTAAATTAATGTCAGCAACTTCTTTCAGGTTGTCTAGAAGGTTTGGTCTCAGCAGTGGTCGTTTGTGATTGTGACGTCATCACGCTTCAATTTCTTGATTGTGTTTGTTACATGAGTCTGTCTGCAGACCCCTCACCATGAACTCATGACCTCCGGGATTATCCCAGGGATTGATGCAGAAATAATCCAGTCTCAGAGGTGTGTCTGTGTATGAAAGGGGAATAGATCGCGACAGGTTTAACTGGGAATCGTGGTTGATTGAAAGTGGTATTGTGTAAGAAACTGTGTTTGTGTACTGCTAACCTAATAACTTGTCAGTCAGACTAGATTTGGGTTGTTTACACAATCACACTAATCGCTGGGACAGATTTGGCGGATTGAATTGAGAATATCGACTGCTAGCATATGTTTTGTGCCATTGACAGACTTTTCAAATGTTTGAAGAATTCTCCCACTCCCTTTTCGAGATGTGGGTTATCTTTTATCACTTCATACAAGTAATCAACGTTGTTTCGTAACTCTTATTGAAAAACCGTTTACAATGTAGGATCTAATTTAAGATGACAATTCATGATGTCCATATAAACAACCGAATCCCAATCTGAAACCTAGTGAACCTGACACAAAAAGCATTCGCAGAAAGGCCTGCTGATGGAAAGGGGAAGTTTTTTTTTCTTGAGGTTCCCTTTCATCTTGCTACATTGCAAACCTCATGTGCTTTTAAAAACTCCATGATAAATCCCTGATACAACTTGGGAACAGTTTGTCGTTAAAGCAAACAACTCACTTCCCCCTCAATGCCCCTTCACTTTCTGGCATTTTCGGATCGTGTACAGGCCTCATGTACAGGATCTCTCTTCCGATGTATTCTAGTCCATTTCTAGAGGGTTTGGAGCTGTGTATGCGGTTGCACCAACCGAGCATTCTGGGATTTGTGGTGTTGGCCACATGTCTGCATGGAAAATGAACTCTTTTTTTAAATATTCTCACTAAACAAATAAAATTGTGCTTTAAAAGTCAGAGCTCACTGCAGCAGAGCCTTCATTAGCTTCTGTTTTGTTTACCGTAGGATATGACTAGTGCTATCACACACATAGAGAGAGAGAGAGAGAGAGAGAGAGAGAGAGAGAGAGAGGGGGCACTTCTGAGTCTTTCTATTGCATTATTTTTATTTGCAGGTCGGGACTGCAAATAAAAGGTGCATAGCCCCTCCTGTTTAATGGTAGGGAAATCGCTGCATCAAATGTTTATATTGCTTTGTGATTATTAGGACTGTTGCGAGATGCAGTAATGCACTTCATTCTCTTTTCCAACTTCTTCCATTTCGTGCAACATTACGTGATCTCTAGCGGACATCGGGCAAAGGGCAGGGTCAGGTTGCCATCACAGGGGAACAAACACATTCACTCACCCCCTAAGGGGACTTCATAGTATTCAATTTACCTGACACGTGTTTTAGGTCTTTGGGGGGGAAATACCTCTGACCAATCAAAAACTAAAAATAAAAGGAAATCGAATGAACTTCTAACTTTATATCACTCAAATACATAGTCAATTATTTTCTTCAAAACTCTTCTTCGTGGTTGTCATGTTTATATATTGATATTGCATGTTATAATATTGTTTATTGGTCATCATAATGATATCGTTTTGTAAAATTATTTACATTTTTAATGTATATATTTGTTTGCTGCTATGTAATCGATGTTAGCAGCTGTTCTCTTGATCTGATGCATGGATCTGGCAGAAATCTTCCTCAATGTGTCTTAATCTGCACTAACCGCCCAACAAATCGAGTGATTATGCATGTTTTTGTGAAATATCTAATGTTTTCATATCTCGCCACACTTTTCAGCAGCAGAGAGAGCCTCATTCTTCCCACCCACTTTTAGTAGTTTGTCCCAGGTGTCTGAGATTTTCTTCAGTGATCAGAACAGCTCTGCACCATCAGTGAATTAATGAAAAACAAACAAATGTGACACGGAAATAGCATTTGCATAATGACATGGCACAGGTTGTATTATGAAATGAGCATTTGGTTCATTTAATCTTTATTTCACATTTCTTGTTAATGTACAGTTGTTCTTCTTGAGTGTTTGTAGACAGTTTTAGAAATTGTGGCCAAAACCAAACAAATGCGTTAAATCGACCCAAATGCTGTGTTCAAACTGGTATTTGAGTGGATGAACACCTTTCACTTCGGTGATTCTTTGTGCATGTTTAATTTAAGAACCAGTTCATCCCTTCAAAGCTGCCTCCCTTCATCCCTTGGAAGTGCTCACTCCGGACGGTGAACCGTTGGCAGGGATTAAAGCATGAGAATGAGCTGAATGTAGTGCAGGCACAGTCTGTGAAAAGGTCATTGAAGCCTGTTTGAAGTGAAGGGGATTGATCACTGCGCCTCCTGTAGCTGAACGTGTGATAGTGCACATGCGGCTTCTGAGCTAGGAAGCAACCAATCAGATTTGAGCACCATTTTAGAGCTTTTCATTTAAAGTGAGCTATTTGTGGATCACTGTATCTATTATTGATGTCAATATTCAATGTAGCCTCCGTAGTTTAAGCTTCTATTGGACTAGTTGATGCTAATTTGGAGTGTGTTAAGTGGGCGGAACAGATCTATAAGCATATAATGCTTTCAATGTTGGAGTTGAATTTGAGTCAACCATGAATCAAATAAAAAAAATAAATAAATAAAAGCAAGAAAGTCCGGTCAGTAGCAATAAAGGTGTCCAGAAGGACCCGAAGCATGTGGAATTTCACACGGCTGCTAGGAGGTTACACAACCCTAGACGGGATGAAAGACTGTTGACCTTTCGCACTCCTCCACTAACTGCACATCTTTGAGTCTGCGTGTGTGTGTCTCTCGCTCAGGTGTTACTGGTTTTCGCCAAAGAGGACAGTCAGAGTGATGCCTTCTGGTGGGCATGTGAGCGGGCGGGCTTCAGGTGCAACATCGCACGCACTCCCGAGTCTGCTCTCGAGTGTTTCCTGGATAAACACCATGAGATGGTCGTCATCGATGGACGCCACTCCCGATACTTTGAGGCTGAAGCGGTCTGTCGGTGAGCGCCACCCGAAAGACACAGTTGCATAAACATTGCTTCATTTTGAAAGAATTGTTTGTTCATGGAATGAAAATGTGCTCATTTACACACTCTCTAGTGTTTGGAAAGCACTGTTTCAGGGTCATGGATTGAAACTGAACCCTATTTCAATTTTAAACAGCTTTATGCACAGGTGGCAGTTTCAGAAACTTAGATGTAGGCTGGTCTGGCCTAAAGGCATAGAGGAAAACAAGATTCAATTTGAACAAAATAAATGTTCAAAAATAAATTTGCTCAAATTATTGAAATGTAAACTTTTTTTTTTAAGTCTAAAAATTTTTTACGAGGAAAATTTACCCATTTTTTAGAGTGTGACAAACTGAAGCAATGACCACAATTGAACAAAACAGGAATTTAAATGAAAATATTTTCAAACTTTAAAAAAAAAAAAAATTGTCATATTTTCTGGGTAAAGTTAGCTAATACATTTGAAGTAATGACTACTTAAAGATTTCAAAAGAATGTTAGCTGGAATATCCCATTTATTTGCAGTGTAAACTGAAGATCTGAAACTCTTAAAGGTTCACAACACCGTAGAATTTTCTTTTTTTCTTTAGATAATAAAATGTATAATTTCTGCAGAAGACTATAACCTGAACCATTCAGTTTATTTTCAGCAAAGGGTTCATTTACAGTTTTTCGGGGTTAATTTGGCACTTCATGATTTAAAAAGCGTACATTTGCAGTGTCAGGTCCTGAAATGATCTGAACCATCCAATCACTAAGTGCTTTCATGAATGTTAATTGGTTTCACTCTTTGAAAGAACAAGTTTCCCCTTCTCTCTACACTTCTCCTCCTGTTGCAGTCCTGCTCCCCCAAATAATCTGTAAAAAATGGCATCATCATCATTATTACAACACCACACTTTTAAAATGAGACAAATAAAACCTTGACGATATAAAAGGACACCAATCCTGCATTAAAAATTGTCTTAAGACCTTTACACATCAGGCGTGAAAGTCTTTCTTTTTCTCCTCCTAGCTCGATTTATTATTATATTTTTTAATAAGGTTACTGAAACAATTGTGACCGATCACAATGCATCTTGTTGCTAGGCTACAAGAAGTCGTAAACAGTCTACATGGCGGAACGATTAATGGGTTTTGGAGCTGCAAAGAGTGTATTGTATGACAGAAAAGACACGCACTACAAGGACAATGACCTGCAGGAGAACCTGTGGAGTGACAGCGGTGTGTGTGTGTGTGTGTGTGTGTGTGACGGTAAACTTATTGAGTAGATAGAGTAACCAAACACCTTTTTAGCCGTTCAACTACTAGCATTGTAATGTATTTGGCCAAAGTTATCGATGTATATTTATGTATATACGCGCTGTAAACTATTTTTTAATGCACAATTATGTCAATTACATTTTGAAACCACTTGAATCCACAAAGGTACTTTTGATTCTTCTGTTCAAGTCACAAACATTTGTCAGACATCAAAAAAACTTGGAGTCTGCTGTTTCTCAAAACTCTGTCACATATATAGCATTGTCGTTGTGTAAAGGCCGTTTGCTAAGCAGTGTTGATGCAACACCCGTGCATTTTCTGTCCCTGTCTCTTGTGATGGATATTTCACGAACAATGTAAGCGAATAAACTCAAGTGACCAACTTCTGATGTGATCTCAATGTTTAAAGAGTGAAAACAACACAAATGTGTTTTTTGTCGCACTACATATATTTGCTTATTATGTTTTGAAGCATTTAAAGCCATTTCTCTCTGCCAAATCCCGTAGATCTGTTTTGTCCTTGCAGTTGTCAGTGTGAGAGATTGATCATCAGGGTTCATTTGCCTCAGATGATCAATATGTTTGCAACCAACAGCTCCCTGCACCGAGTGATTAATTCAATACTAGTAATTAGTCACACTTTATTGTATCTGACATAACGCAATAGTTTTATAACAATTCCCTGCTTCTCGTGATGCTCTGTTTTTTATTGAAACAGGATGATCCGAGCGACCAAGCCTTCAGAACATACAGTTATTCTGGCAGTGATTCCCCAGACGTAAGGCTTCAGATCAAAGTCTTATCCATCATCCATGACTTGTAAACTTTTAACCTGTTCCTCCTACTGATCTCTCTCTCTCAGTCCGTCAGACCAGGAAGAACCATCAGTCCTTCCTCTTCTCTCTGCTGGCTTCTCTAGAGTGAGTCTTCCAATGCTGCATATGTAAATCATACGGAAAAATAGGCTTACGATGGTTCTCTGTTTTAGACCTGCCTCGGTAACATATCTGGATTCGACTCCCCACTTAATTTTCCTGTGTGTGTAAAGATGCTTTACCTGTCAGTTGAAGTAGATATGTACAAGTGGGATTAGTGTAGCGTTATGGGTTCATGTGTGTTCCACCTGCATGTGTCCCTCGAATTGGAAGAGAAGTGGACATTTGCGTCCGCCACATCGATGTGTAATCAGCTGAGTCGCCCAGCACCCCCAAAAACCTGATTGGCTTAGCTGAACACCTGAATCTAAACGATGTATTCTGCGCTTCAACTGACAGCTATCGCTCCAAACGCAATGGCCAGCAAGTGTTTTCCTATTTAATTATTTAAGACATAGAAATGTTTATTTTTAAACCCTATTTCTGCTGTGTTTGATCTCTAACTCTCTCTCTCTTTCTGTCCTTTCAGAGATACCTGGAGAATGCAAGTGTTTCGGCCTGCTATAATGAGCTAATCCAGCTCGAACACGGAGAGGTTCGAGCCCAGTTTAAGCTAAGGTCAGTGAAGAGATGCTTCAACGGAAAATAAAATTTTCCCCTGTCTTCGAAGCGGTGAGATTGCCTTGAGTTCCATGTTTGGAGAACATCAGTATCTGTGTCTCAATTCGAAGTCTGAATCCTTCCGAGTCGCCGCTTATGTCCCATTTGGCCAACTCTCAAAAGTTTATAAGTATTATTATTATTTTAATATTTTCAAACGTTTAGTAAATCATTTTGGATAACAAGAGGCTGATTATTCCTCAGAATAATGTTACGACCAAAATCTCAACGTTGCATCCATAGACACAAACGTATTTTTGTGCAACAAAAGTCCCACTGAAAATCTTTTGGATCCCGAGTTGAACATTGAAGATGTTTGTGTTGATGTTGCAGGGCTTGTAACTCGGTGTTCACAGCGCTAGAGCAGTGTCAGGAGGCTGTGGAGATCAGCAATGAAGATCATGTCATCCAAGTGAGTCCCGGGACACCAGCAGATCGGCCCACTGGGCTTTGGTAACATTCAGACAGGCCCTTTTTTGTTCAAAGCAGCATCCTGGAGCACAGAGTGCATTTGTGTCTGTCCACTTTTCCAGCAGCGCTCGTTCCGGAAATATTTTCCCATTACATTTTCCCAAAGGGATTTTTGAAAAGCATTCATTAAAGCCCTGGAAGCCTTGAACTAAACCAGAGGCTCTGGAGCCAATCGCTGCTTTCAGACTCGATTCAAATAAAAAAATACATTCACATCTTATTCTTAAAATTAAAACAGCTTTCTACTGGCAATGTTGGGTACAAACAGAGAGGAGGACCCCTGATCAACACATGTTCATAAGCAAAGTCTATAAGTAAAAATATATTTAAGGAGAACAGAGTTTTCTGTGGATACGGTACTCCCATGCATCACGGTTTACCACAGATTTACCATTTACCAATTCCATTACTATTCTAAATTGTTTCATTAAAGTTGTTTTTATCTTTACATAAATAACATACATTTTTAATATTTTCCAACACAAAAGACTCAAGATACTAAATGTTAGTAAAGAGTTTAATTTTACAATTCAAACCGCATGTCGTGTTCGGTTTCAGTACGTAAACCCAGCGTTTGAGAAGATGATGGGCTACCACAGAGGAGAACTAATCGGTAAAGAGTTAACCGAACTTCCAAAGAGTGAGAAGAACAGCGCCGACCTGCTGGACACCATCAACAACTGCATCAGGAAAGGAAAGGTCAGATTGGTTTGTTCATTTTATTAGCAGAATTCATATTCCATCATTTATTGATTGTTTATCGATAAAATGGACGTGTGTCCTCAGGAATGGCAGGGGATCTATTTCTCACGGCGGAAGTCAGGTGACAGCATTCAGCAATACGTCAGAATCACTCCTGTGATTGGCCAGGGGGGGTGAGTGGCCCTGAGTCAATTTGTACAAGTTTTAATTACAGTATTATTTATATGATTTATCTGAAATGTACTTGCTGTTTGTTTATGAAATGTACATTTTTACTTCTCAAAAGATTGGGTAATGTTTTTAATGTACTGCTTGGGTTTTCTTTGCTATTTCCAATTATTTCTATATTGAATCATACATTTAATAGATGTCACTGGCAAAGTGCGCTGCATTCGAGTGATTGTAACGAATACCTGAAATCGATTCAGGAAACTATAAGACATTCGAGATCTCACACATTGCCCAGTTGTTCGACAGAGTTCTGGATCACCTTCCAGCAAAGTGTGTAACGCAATTTTTTTTCCTCACGCCTCTGCTGTCTGTTCTCATGAAGAATGCGAGCGTCATACCAGTCACGGAACCCAGGGTTCCGTGTAGTTGCTGGAAATTTAATAAAGTTGTGGTTTGTGTTCAATTCATTTTAATTAATAAAATTGTTCTGAAATCGTTTTAATTAATTTCATTTATTTGTTTTAGCACAATCTTTGTTCTAATTAATAAAGTTTGCTCAGTGTTTATTACAAAATTCAGGCTTGGTGTTAAGTTCATTTTAATTAATAAAGTTTGACTTCGTGTTAATACATTTTAGTTAATACAGTGCGCTTAGTGTTTAATTGGATTTAATTACAGAATTCAGGCATTGTGTTAAATTTGTTTTAATTGATAAAGTTGGGCATTGTAAAAAATACATTTTAACTAATGAAGTTTACTCAGTGTTTAAATCATCCTAATGATACAGTGGTATTTTGTGTTTAATTTGTTTAATAATAAAGTTAGGCTTTTTGTTTTTCATTTATTTTATCAACAAAGTTATGTTTTGTGTTTAATATGTTTTGAGTAATACAGTTTGGTTTTTGTTAAGATCGTTTTTATTAATAATTAACATAAATAATACTGGTTATTCTCTGAAGCATTGCATTGAAGGCCTTGGCAAAGCATGTAGCGCCTTCGCAAAAAAAAAATGTAATAAAAATTTTATAGAATGGCGGCATTTCACACTTTCACACTGCCAGATACATTGTCCTGCAATTAAGAATAGTTGAAGCACTTTTTCTGAACAAATGATGTCTTTACAGTTATTTACAAATTTTTGACTAATAGCAAATATACTAAGAACATTCTAAACCATTGAAAAGAATGTTACTGAAGGAAAAACACTATCAGTTACAAATTTGAAAATCAGGAATCAGTCACATTTTCATTTTCTGAAATTTCGCAAATACATGTTTTTTTTATTATTATTTTGTATACCAAAGAAAAAATAGATGCTAGCCTCTAATCAGTAACTTTCATCATCAATGTCCTCAAAATCAAATTCCGTGCTTTGAAAATTCATTTTAGACTTTATAAAATTTTATTAATATGAAATATTATTTTATTAAAATAAAGTATTGTATTGAAAAATGTTAACTGTGTAAATTACATTGAAAAATCTGAGACTTTTCTTCCTTTTCCTTACAGGAAAATACGCCATTTTGTGTCCATTAAGAGGCCTTACGGTGACAACCACAGACAGGTATCTGCTGCCTCCACCTTTTTTTTTTTATATGAGACTTTCCATTTAATCAAAGAATAACTATTTTCCGTTCTTAATGCCGACCTATTATTAGAGCTCTCAAACTAGCTTCATCATTCACAGCTCGTGAGGCCGGCGGTGGGCAGAAATGCTCGCATCACTCCTGACAGACCGGTGTCAGGGTTATTAATAACCCTCCACGTGTGCTAGGCTAAACCCTGCTGTTAGCGCTAGCTTTAGCTGCTGATCGGAAAGGCCTGTGGGAAACAGACACAGTGGCACGTGTGTAAAATAGCTGCAGTGATACTCAGTGCTGTTTGCTAGCAGTGTCTGTGACTGGCTTGACCAGAAAATCTGCTTTGAGAGCTAATCATAATTTCTGAAGCCGTTGGTTCAATTAGTAAAACATTACTTTACAAAGAGCTTTAGTGGCATGCGAGACAGCTGCTGTTTAAGGAATGCAATTTCCCGATTCTCTCAGTGTGTTCTAGATTACACCCTGTACCAAATTATTATGCAAATGTATTCTTCTCATTTACCTAAATTATTGATGTAAACAACAGTCAGCACCATTCTCATGTTAAAAATACAAAACTTGAAATTCTCTGTTCCAAATAGTTTCAAATGGAAATTGTCATATGTTTGAAATGACTTTCGAGTTCAGTAAAAGTTCTGCAATCACTCTTTGAGCAACGTTTTAACTTTTAAAAACAACTGAACAGCTCACTTTACATCTTAACACAGGACTCCTAATTGCTAGCGGCTCTGTGAGTTTGGGAAGTTTCTGCTTAAATTTGTTTGCCAGATGCCAAAATGGCCTCCAGAGCTACTGTTTGGATGGAAACCGCCTCTCACCCTCAGAGATCTTTTTGCTTGAGGAGCTCAGGAGGTTCTCCATAGGATTGAGCTCAGGGGAGGAGGGCGGCCACACCATGACTTTGGCTACATTCACACTGCAGCACCCAAATCAGATTTTTTTGTTTCCATTTGCGACCTGTGTCCAACTTTTTCATCATCGTTCCCCTTTCAGAGGAACTTTCTCTCAGTTAAATACGGGATACACATAAACAAGTAGATCAAAGATAACGCCCCATTATTCAAAAATATCCCACATGTCTTGGTGTATTGCACCACAATCTTCTTCCTTAATGTTAATTTGCATATAACAAAGTTCAACACAACTCCTAGCAGAACGTTCACGTCAATATTTACATTTGCAAAGAGCACATTGCATCATTACGTCATCTCTTCTTCTGCTCATGCCTCACATTGGTGCAGTCTACATTCCCACACGAGATTAGTTTTCAGTCGCATCGTATTAATAATGTGAACAAACACAAAAACATTGGAATTGAGCATTAAGACCTCCAGTGTGAACGTAGCCTTTTTTTCCTTCTATCGCCATAGCAACCACTGATACAGAGGTACTCTTTGCAGCATGAGATGTTTCTGTACCAGGGCAGGAAGTGATCAGTCAGAAACTCCAAATACTTTGCAGAGGTTGTATTTACACCTTCATGGAGCTTCAAGGGGCTGAACAGCTTTCTTCCCGTGACTTTTTCAACAAGGTGGCCGTCCACTAACCATCCATTTCTCCATTCACTGGCTCCCATCAGTGAATAGAGCAATGAAAATGAGTCTCCATGTAATTCTCTGCTCTGTTGAGATGTTTCTGCTCGTGAACATTGGTTAGCTGTAGCCGAATGGAAGGTTCATACACAGTTGCAAGACTCTGGAGGACTACACCTTGATGTCCCGAAGCACCAGCTGATTCAAATACATGTTTGCTGCATCGAAACGGCATTTTAGCAGCTGCTCTCTTGATCCGATGCATGGATCCGGTTGAAATCTTCTCCAGTGTGCCTAATACTGCAATAATCACACTTAAGCTTTTGTAAAATATCTAATGTTTTCATACCTCGTCCAATGCATTAATATTTCACACTTTTAAGCAGCAGAGTGAAACCTTTTCATCTTCTTATTGCTTGAAAATGGTGCTCTGGTTAAAACCTTTTATTGGTAACAGCCCTGAGACACAATGCCATCAATGAATTGAATTGAAAAACTGAACGGAATCTTTGTAACGCAGAAATAGCATTTGCGTATACTTTGGAACGGCGTGTATAAGCATGAACACAACGTCATGTTGCTTTCAGTTTATATCTGATCAGAGATCTGTGTGTGCAGGTTCATAAGCTGAGCAAAGACGAGAAATGCAGCGGTGAACACTCGCAATCAGGTACGGCACCCATCGTTAACCCATTTGAAAACCATGATGCTGTAAAACGAGACACGGCGCACTCACACCACCATCTTTCCCTCCCCAGAATGTAATTCTTTACGTCACAAGGACCGGAGGAAAGAGTCTGTGGACGTCAGATCGATCAGCTCTCACAGCAGTGACGGCATGTGTTTCAGAGCATTAAAGATAAATGAAAGGGATTTGAGTTCATGCATGAGCGAGTGCGTGTGTCTACAGTAGTGGAATTTGTGTATTATGTGAGCCAGTGCTTGTGTCTGTGTGTGTGTGTGCTCTGGTAAGTGGGGCTTTTGTGACGTGGCCAGCGACGATGACGTCAGCACACCCACTGTCTCGGTGCACTCTGACGCAAATGGAGCTATTTATAGATCTCATTTACCCGCTCTCTTTCTCCCTCAGCTCCCAGTCTACAGAATCGCAGATATTCCTCTATGGCCCGAATCCACTCCATGACCATCGAAGCTCCGATCACTAAGGTACGGCTGCAGACAAACATCCCATAATCCGTCTGAACACTGTGCTTCTGACACTGATGATGCTTCGTAACTATGATCCCTGTTTATCCATCCATGTATGTCCCTGCTTTGTGCACAGGGACAGGTTTTACTCAATGCATATACTGCATACTACATGTCTCAGCAAAGCCGAAAAATGCTTCATTTTAGATGAAATAAATATTCATTTTCTTATGTTAATTTTGTAAGTATTGTTTACCTTATTTTGAGAAAATGCAACCTAAATTTTCTTGAGAAAAAAATTATTGCTTGTATTATGAAACTTTTGATTTTGGCAATCTTAAAAATCAAAAAATTTAGAATCGACATATAGCTACAGTACTGTGCAAATGTTTAATGCGGTTGTTTTAAAATGATCATTAGTATAACACATAGGTTGAAATGTAGTCATGAACCGAAACAGAAACAGCTGAGTAGGAGGGTTAAACTCTGCAATGAATGTTTTCTTCCTTCGCTTTTTCGCCTTTGCTTTTGAGTAGGTTTTTATTTGTTTTCTTGTAGTCTCATGATCTGTTTGCTAAAGTTATAATAGTGAGTATTGTGTTTACACTTTCAAATATTTATTCAGATATTCCTCAGGCTCCAGCCTTAAAAGCAAAACAAACTGATAGATGAACTCCCACGAAAGATGTAGTTAATCCTGTCTTGCTGCAGCCATTGCACAGCTTCCTGTGACTAGTGAGATTTATATGTAAAGATATCAAATATTTATGTCAATTAAAAAGTTCTAAACACCTGTAATTGAAATTAAGATGAGGCAACATAGTTGCGAATAAAAGAAGCTTCATTGGTAATATTCTCCGTATTAGCATCACTGTGATGGCTCCGTAAATGTGCAGTGAGATTTGTATGATTTTTTTTTCACATGATATAAGCACAATTCACTTGTTTCTGTCTCAGTTTTATATAAAAAAAAACCCATATAGGGCTCTTCCGCTTTCTTCTAACTTTATCCATTTTGCTCAATGGTGGGTGAGAACGCATGCGACCATGACAAACTGACTGTAACCAAAAAGAGACAAAATCAATGCAAAAGGTGTAAAATAAATACAATGTCAAAGGCATAAAATAAGAGCAATTTATCTGTAATTTCACTTCAGTTTTTGTTTGTTTTGTAAACACACAATGCAATTTTAGTGAGTTGTTGTTATTATTATTTATTTTTTTGTTAATTATAATAACCTTGCAGCTCCTTTCACAATTGCAGTTTTATCACTGTTTTTAGGTTTTCCTTTTCCATCACATGTTACTCCTCACTCTCATTGTTGATCAGTCTGTGGCTCGTCTGGTTTCCTTGTTTCTTTGTCCCCCAGTCATGTGTTGCTGGTTCACGAGTGAAGGGATTCTGCTCCAGAGAAATTCTTGTTTGTTACCTGTTCTTTTCAACCTTTTATAGCTATTCTTTGTAAGGTTCTTTTATTTCCCCCATCGATGCCGTTCCTGTTTTCGTACACTTCTCATTATACATAAGCGTTCTCTGTCTAACCCTCACAGTCTGGTTTTCTTCAGCTGTGTATTTACGGGCGCTTGCTGGAGTCTGAGCTTGTGTTTGTGTCCGTGGAGAGAAAACAGATCCCCGAGAGGAAATTCAGCGCAGAATTATTTATGGCTCTGAGATTTTGATTAGTGCTGTTTTGTTCTCTCACCGTTGTTTCGTTGTCTTCACAGGTGATAAATATCATTAACGCAGCGCAGGAGAGCAGTCCGGTGACAGTGGCGGAGGCTCTGGATCGTGTTTTGGAGATTTTGAGAACTACTGAACTCTATTCTCCTCAGCTGGCCTCCAAAGAGGATGATCCACACACTAATGACCTGGTCGGGGGACTCATGAGTGTAAGTTTGGGGTCAGGGGTCATACAGATTCTTCTTTAATGAAAAGTAGCAGGTGAGGTGAAATACATGTTTTAATAATGTTATTTCATAATGTGTTGTGATATTTTATTTTAGTGTGTTTGAATTTTTTTTTATTGTTTGTTGTGTTTTGTTATTTTTATTTTATTTTTTTCATTTATTTCATTCATTTCTCTTTTTTTGTTTTTTGTATTCTTTGTATTTTATTTTCTTATAATGCATTATTTTATTTTATTTT
This sequence comes from Danionella cerebrum, assembly GCA_007224835.1. NCBI lineage: Eukaryota > Metazoa > Chordata > Actinopteri > Cypriniformes > Danionidae > Danionella > Danionella cerebrum. The sequence goes on along the minus strand of SRMA01026961.1, from coordinate 727,592 downwards.
GGCATTATTTGTTTAATTCCATCTTATTTTATTTTAATTTTTTCACTTATGTTTTATTTCATTTTTTGTATTTTTTATGTAATTTTATTTTAATAATTTGTCTTTATTTTATGTTGTATGTTGTTATTTATTCTAATCAGCTATGTTTTATTTATTCAAGATTTTTTAGTTCTTTTTTATTTTTTATTTGAGTTTTATGTAGAGTATTATTTTTATATTAATAAAATTTGGTTTATTTTGTGTTATTTTATTATATACCTGCCCTATAAAACAAGAAAAAACTTTTTATGTATATAATATTAATTGCTCATGGCAAACAATTATTAAATATTATTGAAAAGGCTTGAAAAATTGACTCAAATGGCAAAAATTTTTACATCCATGTGATGCACAGTAAAACTCTTTCTCAGCAAGAGCATCAGAATCTTTCATTGCTGTGTGTACTTTAAGGAAATTTGCTGCAGTATTTGATGCATATATAGAATATTAAAAACATCGCTAGCATTTTCTAAAATGAGTACAAAATATAAAGTACAATAAATAATATTAACATCAAAAAAATAAGCTTCACTTTTGGCATCTCAGCCATATCAGTATGATGTTACAGAAACTCGTCATAATCTGTTACATTAAGTAACTAAATAGTTTTCTTGTGAACCATTTCTTGGATGAAGAACCTTTTTTTCTCAATGTTTAAATATACATTTATAACTCAGAAATTGCTTCTTTTTTGTTTTACTGTGCTTTATCAATCAACTAAATGCATCCCTAATAAACTCAGATGACCCCGTAAGTATGTTCCGGGATAAAAAAAAAAACAAAACCAAGTTTGATCAGTAGCAATAACATCTCTGTGACCTCCTTCAGACCTCTTCCTTTGCTAAAGTCATATTTCCCAGATCAGGGAATGTCATGCGGATGCGATGTGCAAATCTCCGGAGGTTAAATCACTGTTTTTAGGAAGAGTTCAAAGGTTGACGTCCGAGCGAAACACTGCAGCTGTAGCCTGTGAGTGTTTGTGTTGGTTTGACCAGCGTTCCACAGACACGTTTTTTTAATGGTTCCAGTTGAAATCTGTGTTAAATTGATCATTCATCAAAGAGCAAACATAAAGATTTGCTTGGAAAACGTAATCGTGCAGCAGTGGTTAGTGTTTACTGTTCAGAACGATGAAGAAAGCAGCGAGAACTGCTTGGTTTGCCTTGACCAGAAACAATATTTTGGCTTCCGTGCAACTTTTTCCTCTTTCAGTTCACTCTGATTTACTGCTGTGTTTTCTTCGTTTTAGGACGGGCTCAGAAGGCTCTCAGGGAATGAGTACGTCTTCTCCAAAAGTGCTTTACACAGTGAGTTCAGGCCTTAGTTTTTTTTCTAAACATTTTTCATTAAAAATGCTGCACCTTCGTTAACCCTCCCTGTGGTGTGTGCCAATCACAGCGGCTGTTTCAAATCAAGTAGGAATGATGTAACCCACCTATTGTTTAATTCTGATTTCAAATATAATGTGTAGGTTATTTTATGGTTTTAAACGAACATGACAACAGTTTTCACACATAGTTTGCAGGGTAATGTGAGAAAAAACATCAGTGCCATCTAGTGGTGAAAAGAAGGGAAGTACAAGACCTGTGATATGACTTGTGTTTTTCAAAGTTCTGGCACAAAAAAAAGCACAATTGCACTTGGAACAGTGTATACGGTTTAGGAGAGGTTACCTGTTATTTATACAATTGTGACATTGTTTTGGCCGTGTATTTGCTCTTTTGGGAGATTTATTAATTCTTATTTTGTCCCAACAATTTAGATTCTCATTCTGGATTTTTGCAGTACAAAAAGTGGCAGATTATAATACTCTGAATGTAAAGTACTGAAAAAATATTTGTAAAGAAAAATGCTGGGGTTGTACTAAAAATGACATCAAGCATTTCCACAAAATGAAAGTTTTAAAGGTAATTTAATTTACTAGAGCAAATTGTAAAGTTGGACCTCTAAGGGTTAATGGAGTTTATATAACAAAGTTCAGGAGGAGCCACTTTTCGGGACTAGGCACTAATCACTCCACCTGTCTTCATCATACTTCCTCCACCTCATCACCATCTCAGGAGGGTATTCTCTGAGTCTTGATCTCTGGACTATTAGTTGTGCTCATAAGTTTGTGTTTTTTTTAAATGGTCAAGAAGCTGGAAAATTTGACTTATGAGCACAACTAAATAAGTGTATGTAATGTAATCTTGTTGACGGGGGCTGGTGATGCTCACTTTGGATAAAGGCAAGTGTTTATCCTGAAGATGTTAACACGTCGTTAAATGTTAAGAGCGGAAGTTAAAGTTTTATGTAAGACCGTTGTCTGAAGTTCATTCGTATGTTCCTCAGATATGAGTCAGAGTCAGCTGGCAGTTCCCGTCCCGCTCAACGACATCCCACCCTCCATCGCCGAGCTGCTCGATGAAGAAGAGCACTGGGACTTCAACATCCTGGAGCTGGAGGCAGCAACACACAAAAGGTGGCTCATACAAGAGCACCACATGCTTCTCTTCTAAAGCCAGTGATGAAAACTATGATTACTAAACAAATAAGGTCATGCGTGTGCTTCCTGTAGGCCTCTCTCGTACCTGGGTCTCAAGATCTTTTCGGCGTTTGGTGTGTGTGAGTTCCTGAACTGCACCGAGGCCACGCTGCGCTCGTGGCTGCAGGTGATCGAGACCAATTATCACGCGTCCAACTCCTACCACAACTCCACCCACGCTGCAGACGTCCTCCATGCAACCGCCTTCTTCCTGCGCAAGGACCGCGTCAAGGTAACTCGGTTTCGACTGAAATGAAATGCATGGAAGCTCTGCACCATTGATTTGGTTTTAATTTTTGAAACATTGTTCAGCGAGCTCTACGTTGAACAGAGGTATGGCAGTAAATGAGTGGCAAAACAACAATTAACATAGCAAAAGTTCCAGATTTCCTGTCACGCCATGTGCAAACCACGGAACTACGTGACCTTTGACCTTTTTGTGCTTTTGCTGAACAAAAAAAAAACTTGTAATTAGTTATTTATTAAATTTCATTATCAATGAAATTGATTTATCGTGCATCTCTAACCAAAACCAGCCACAGTCAGTCAGAGTGAGCTGCGTCTAAACGCTTTCTTTCCTCTTGCAGGGCAGTCTCGACCAGCTGGATGAAGTTGCCGCTCTGTTGGCAGCTACAGTTCATGACGTGGATCATCCTGGTCGTACAAACTCCTTCCTGTGCAACGCAGGAAGTGAGCTGGCCATCCTGTACAACGACACAGCTGTACTGGAGAGTCACCACGCCGCTCTCGCTTTCCAGCTCACCGTACGCGACAGCAAGTGCAACATCTTTAAAAACATGGAGAGGTAGCGCTGCCCCTTATCTACAAATTCCTCATTATCCATGATCACATTTACCAAGTTTGGAACCTTCTCGACATTCAGGACTCAGTTCCGGACGCTTCGTCAAGCCATAATCGACATGGTGCTGGCCACGGAAATGACGCGGCACTTCGAACATGTCAATAAGTTTGTCAACAGCATAAACAAACCCATGAGCGCCATCGAGGAGACCAGCTCCAACGTAAGAGCCGCACACTCCGCTGTTTTTTTTTTTCAATGTGTTCCTTTCCTTTGCTCACCATGCACGGGACGTCTTCCTGTCCACAGAGCGAAGGCAGCGATTGCGAGGACCAGGCCAGCATTCGGAACTCTCCAGAAAACCGTCTGCTGATAAAGCGAATGCTGATTAAATGTGCCGATGTGGCCAATCCCTGCCGGCCTCTGGAGCTCTGCATCGAATGGGCCGGACGCATTTCCGAAGAGTACTTTGCTCAGGTGAAGTGAATGCACCAAAGAACAGATTTGTTTTCATTTAAAGCTATTTAAGAATTGGAGAGTTGGGCTTTATTTTATTAATGGGCATTATTAGTTACACTTGTTACACTTACACTTACACTTATCCATGTAAGGGATAGGAAATCAGGGTTTTAAAAGTATTACATTTAATTAAAATCATCTTAAATTATTGTAGTAATTTTTAGGCTTGAGCTGCAGTATTTTTTTGTCATTGACAAAGGTTTTAAAATTATGAAAAGAATCGTTTCAAATACAAATGTCCAAAAATGTAACAACCCATGTATTCCCATTTTGGGGTCATGGGGGTCTCCAGTGCACATTGGGCGAGAGGCGGGGGTACACGCTGGACAGGTCCCCTGTCCATCACAGGGCAACATTCACTCACACACGCACACCTAAGGAGATTTAGATTATTCAATTAACCTGACGCATGTTTTTAAGATTGTGGGGAAACCGGAGGAAACACGGAGGAAACAGCACGGGGAGGTCACCGGCAAGCTTGGGTGGCAACTGGAATGCTACACTGCGCCACCATGCTGCCTATTTTATTATTGTTTTTTTAAATCATTATATAGACCATAATTTAAATTACATACTTATGTTTTGTACATTTTTAAAAGTGGGTTATTTCAATCTCATTATATTGTTAGTTATGTAAACATTTTTAATATTAAGTATTATATCATACCAAACTTTCTATGATCTATTGTAAAACACTTTAAAATATAGTTTATTAAAGTAATTTTTCTGTTGAAAAAAACATTTTATTATTCATGCGTTAATACACACAGATATTTCTGTTAAATAGTTGTGTTAAATTTTGTAAAAATAAGAGTATTTGATTTAATTTCATTTATTTTGGGAATGTGTTTGGTTTATTTAAAGAGGGTGTTTTGGATTGCTATGATTTCAGCCTCTTTTACCACAACTTGCCACTTCTACAAAACCTTAATTGCTTGAGCAGTCATTCAGTTTTTGATGCTCTATCTCTGTCATGGTTATCTTATTTCAGACGGACGAGGAGAAGAGGCAGGGTTTGCCCGTCGTCATGCCAGTATTCGACAGGAACACCTGCAGCATCCCCAAATCACAGATCTCCTTCATCGACTACTTCATCACCGACATGTTTGATGCCTGGGATGGTAAGTGTCCTCCTGCTACACAGTTTGTGCCGTCATGGAAACCTGGTAAAGTCTATGCAAAACCTGGAATCTCAGAAGGAAAATGGAAAAGTTACGGTAACACCTGAAAAAGATGTGGAAAAGTTTTGGAAAAACATTTTAACCTGCAAAGTTTAGGAAAAGCACTCGACCTTGTACTCGTCTCGCATGCAATTTACTAGGGCTTTACTTTTACCCAACATCAATAAAAAAGATAACAATGGTTTAAAATGTCTTATCTTCTGCAGCGAGCTGATACCGTGGTAGAATGTGTAGAACACCTCTCTTTATTGAGATCGTTTTCCCATGGTTCAGTTGGTATGTAAACGTATGAGCACAACTGTAACTGAACATGTGCTGCTTCACTTAATGGCCTGTAGGAGCCGCCAAAGCACAATAACACAACGTAAATGAACGTACGCCACACTTGAAGCATGCGTGGTGGAAAGCAGATTCCTACATTTCTAACTGATGCTCGCCGGGTTTCGTTTCTACAGGCGACTGCAGTCCCTGGCCGAACGATTGCTGCATCCCTAGATTTCATTTATGTAGGTTGATATGGGTACTTCTCAGAATCCTGCAAGCCCCCTTGAGGATGTTGTCTATTCCCCCCGGGGAATCACTCAAACAACCACAGACTTCCAGCTAGGCTGTGATAAAGTGACCCGAGGGTGACCTTGGGAACTAAATCTGCAGAGAGCTCAAGAGATTCTGCTTCACTGCGTCCTGACCTCAGACTGCGGAAATCAGAGACACAAACACACACACAGAGGAACATTCTTTCTCCCTCACACACACACACACACACAGTCGTCCCCTGCCCCTCGCCGACATTTCAGAAGTTTCCATGACATCATGAGTGTTGACTGTGAACAGGTTTATTCTCTGGGGTTCGGCGCAGTGGGAAACACTCAACCTAAAGTTTAGAAACTGGACACGGTCGGCTTACATGAACCTCTCGGCAACCATCAGACTCGCTCCTCGACTTCTTCTGTTGCTAATGGAGCATTTTGTCTCCATCAGGAAAACCAGTTGCAAGGTGCCTGGGAAACTATTTGGGTTGCAAGTGTTTTTAGGAACGGAATTTGTTTGGGAATGTTGGAGGAGATAATATTCATTGACTTTTTCCTATTTTTGCAAAACAAACTTGACCTAAACTTGTGAGAAATGTGTATTTCGCAGGTTTTTTTTTATTTTTAACTGGGCCTGCAGTGCATTGTGAGCATGTGTGGTGGCTACAAACGTACCTAGCCATGATTTTAAAAATGGCATTAGGACGCATTGTGAAAAGAACAATAAAAATGGAAAAATGAATACAAATATATTGTGAAGATCATTTGCTCTTGCGACCACTTTTTCTATGACTTGTCAGTACGATAAAATCACTCTAAAATTTAAAGACAAAGTTACTAATATTTTTTTTCTTAACTGCTGTCAAAAGCCCTGTGAATTCAGTTTGTGTAAATTTTGTTTCTATCTTTCATTCATGTGTGCTCATTAACATATTTAAATGAGGGCTAGGTCTGCTTTTGTATGTGCGCTCATTTCACTTTGATGGGTATGTACAAAGAGGATCTGCAGGTTGGAGCATCAGAATTTTTGTTGCATAATTTCAAGGTGCAAAACTGTTTAAATAAGATATTTGCTTAACTACCAACAAACAGTATCGGATATTTTTAAATATTAACAGCAAAAATTCATGTTTTTTTTTTATTTACTGCCTTATATATGTTATATAAATAGTTCTAAATTAAATATGTGCACTAATTACACATTTGTTTAATAGAGCATTCCACTGGAATCCTTTCTTATGTTCCAAAATCGCTGAAATGCATAAAAAAAATCTGTCATCGGCTTCCAGGATTTGCAAATATCTTTATCAGTCCCCTGAGCAACAATGCATTCTTGCAGTATTTTAATTTGTGTTTTTGCTAAAAGTAATCTTCCTCTTTTCCTCAGCCTTTGCCAGTTTGCCAAGTCTGATGGAGCATTTGGCAGAGAACTACAAATACTGGAAGAACCTGGATGAAATGAAGTGTAAGAGCCTGCGGCCTCCACCTCCTCCATGAACTCTCTAAAGGTCAGAGGGTACACTGTGAACGAAGCATCTCTGGCAGGCCTGTGAGTTTCCGTCCACTGAACACAGATCAGGCGCTCTGTTCCCGCGGTGATGCTCCCTCTCTAGCGACAATCGCCTGGTGACAAGGGTAAAACACAAACAAACTACAAAACGAATGCACTTTATCACCATTCAGTCCTCTTCCAACATCTTTTCACATTCTTCTTTCCTCGATCTGCATTCTCTCAGCCGTTTTTAAGGATTTCTGCTCATATTTTTGTAATGTCCGACACAAGAAGAACAAGAATGATTTTACAGCTGTAGAGGACTGTATATATTATAAACACTGAACTATGGGAAATACAGGGGGACTGAAAATGATTCAGTGGTCTCAACGCCAGGGTCTTTGTGGGACAAAAACTTTGGACCAAGTAGTGAGCCCTGTGGCACTCCTTTCAGTCTCGCCTTTTATAAGTGATGTATTTCACATTTGTCTACCAGAATTAAACGTCAAGTTGCCAAACTGAAGGAACCGAAGATTTGTATTCATACGATGGATTGCTGATATCCCTGAACACATGCGCGAGACTGAAAACAAACTGCAACTGATCAGCCTCCTCCGGGCTGTTGTTATTCCGGCACTTTCTGTATCAGAACGACTCAAGCCTTTCTCAGACTCCATGGACTGCTGTGAAAATCAATAATTTTGATACGAAAAGCCAATAATTACAAAGAATATATTTCTCTGAATCACTGTATATCCAGACACATACTGTAAGAACGTGAAGCTTGCTAACGCTAACATGTGACTGTGAGCAGGAGAGTGAGTTTGTAGTCACTGACGTAATGTTTTTGCAAGGGCTGAGCAAAAACACATTTTCAACAATATTGGCTAGCAGAAAGCTATTGCCTTCGTACTTTTGCATTCATTCATTTTTCTTTTTTCAGCCTTTTTTTCCACTTGTGAATGAATCTCCTGTTTTAAAATTTTAAAAAGTTTTTATTTTGCATTTAAAATGCTTTTTAATGCCTAGAATTTATTTTCTGTGAATCAGAGCTGAACCAATCTGTGGTTTAAACTGGGACAAGATTATACAGCCATCGAGCTTTCTTAGGATTGGGTTTCGTCTGCAACCTTTGTGGAGGATCTGGCAACCCTCATAAAAGTAATTTATTCATCATCTTGCCCGCTTATTCCGGGGTCACGGGGGTTTGCTGGTACCTATCTCCAGCTAACTTCGGGCAAAAGGTGGGGGTACACCCTGGACAGGTCGCCAGTCCCTCAAGTGAACTAATAGTCAATTAAACAATAAAGAGGGTAATACAAACATTTTATTAGGGCTACTAGTATACAACTCCGTTTACGTCTCAGTTTGTCTCTTTTCATCTCATTCAGTTCACATTTCACCACTTTTTTGCGTTTATATTATTTTTATATTTTAGTCATTCACTGAAATGTCTTTAAGCTCTGAACCTTTTAATCTGAAATAAACCCAGTCGACTGAAAAAAAGCCAAAAAGAAACACAAAAGTAAGCAACATTTCCAATTTGATTTACAATTATTACTATATTTGCATGTGGGTGGTTGACAAATAACACAAATCTGCTCGTCTGTCACAGAGAAATAAAAACAAAATATATATAAATATATATACCGGTAAGTAAAATTAAACCAAAGAAATAGTGTGTATATTAAGATTTTTTAGATCCAAACATAAAAAAACATCAATAGAACATTGGTATCAATAAGGTCCTCGAGTATTTTTTTACCGTTGTCATAAGGTTTAAGAGAATTTATTGAAAATATTTTGAAAGATTTGATAAAACAAAAACAAATTTTTGCACATAAATGTTAAATATCAAAGAGGTCATGATTAAATTGTTTGAGAAAGTGAATTGAGGAAAACACGTGCAAAATAACATTATTGCACACCATATGACAATTTAAGATATTGGTGCAGCAAACTGATAGAAAAATGCATATTTTCAACACGTCTAATAGGACATACGTATATTTTTCAGAAGTAAAAAAAAACTTTTTCCGGCTTTTATATCAACCACTCATATAGATTTTACTTAAAATCTGTGCACTTCAAAAACAAAAGCTCATGATTATTTGATCTTCACTCTGATTGGCCAGCAGTTTTCATGGTGCCATCTCTAGCAGAAACTACTTGGCGGCTAAAGAAATAGTGGACCGGTAAAGCCAAGATAATGCTCTAAATCCATCTCATATATCGAAGCACGGTTTTGAACTGCTCCAAAAGCATGGCTCAAGACAAAACAAAAGGTGTTTTATTTTTAAATCCGCTTATTAGTTTCATTAAGTGAAAAATCATCTTGTTTTTTGGTGTAAATGTCTGTTAATGTAATGCTTTTAACTTTTTAAAAGTTTAAAAACCTGTTTAATTTTATGGAAAATGAAAAATGACTCGACGCAGAAGTACAGGGAGTTTTTTTTTTCCCCATTTGTCTTCGGATTAGTCTTCTCCACTGGATGTCATCGTCATTTTCACCTCGCTCAATGCTTTATTCAGTGGTTTTTGAAAGTTTTCCAAAGCCCAGTTTATTCCAGTTCCGATAACATTCCTTCTTCACACCGCAGTTCGTGTGACTGCAACTTTCCCGAATCTTCAGAGATGATAAGACCACACACAGCCTCCTGACAGGTGGACACGCTTGTGTACAATAATTATTGCTTCACGAATGATGTATGTTTCTGGTCTAGACTCGCAGCTTTCGATTGGCTGTAAACTATCTAAAGGTGCGTTTATAATCCAGCACGCTGATTGCTTGAAAACAGATGGTTTCAACTGGAAACGAGTTTAGATTACCGTCAAACTGAGCGATTAGCGAGAGAGAGAGAGAGAGAGATGCTTTCTTAAACTTCGCAGAGGGTTCATTTGTTAATTTCTCACCTCGTTACAGATGAACTGCACCGACTCAACGACGGAGGTTTGTTAAATATTTACCTTGTCATCGGCCAGCTTTAATGAGATGACATCAGAGCTCTTGAGAAACAAGAAAACATTTCTCAAGAAAGGTTAGGTTAGGAAAGCCTCTTAGGTTAAAACGCTGCAGAAGCTCCCTGAGGCATCTGTGTATTTATGTCTATGGCTCATGATGAAACTGTGTAGCTTTTGGTTTCATCTGGGTAAACAGATTGGCTTTGTTTTTTGTAGCCACTGCTATTAATATTACCGCAGGGTTCGATTCTAAAAGCGTGTGTAGAGAGTGCGAAGCAAGCAGCAACATCCCACTTTCCCTCCGCACGCATAGCTGCAGTTCATTGACTGACCACTTGAGGCTGGTGTCATAAGCGAGTGCAGAAAAACATCAAGTTCCCGCCTGTGACGTGCCTGCGATTCGTTATTTGGAAAACGAATAAACGTTTTCTTAACTTTTTAGGTTTTGTTCAGAGTTTGTATCGTTTTAATTGCAGAAACAACACTCGGCGGATGGTCGCGTGACATTTGTAGAGTTTTTATTTGAAAAATATTGGTTTTGGAGAGTGAGCGGCAAAAATCCTATTCATCCACAAGTGTTGAATGTGATTTTGACTGCTGAAAATGGGAAAGGCGCACCCTTCTAGACAAAGAAGGATATCCATTAATCGCCATTATTATTAATATAAAATTAGATTTAAATGTGATGTTTCACTTAAAAAAAATATGAAGATAAATACACTGGCTAGCCATTGTACAGAATGAAATGCTATTTGGCGTTTTATTTTGATGAACAATTACTGCTCGCAATTTAATTGATGCTGATAATACGAGCAGTCACCTGCACAAACTGCATTAGCTACAGAAAGTCAAACAGTTTCTCTAATATTCTCTAATATTTGCACATTCCTACATCCAGAATTCTTCTGTCTTCCTCAAATCCCTCTATAGCGTACGGCTAGGTCTCGAGATGTTTGTGTACTTTTTGACCAAATCTTTGTCCGCGTGTAAGTCATGAGGGTGGAGTAATTTTTTTTTACTTCAGCCGGTAATCCAAACAAAGCCATTTTAGCTTTTTTTTGGCACTCTGTCTCCCTCAGTCACAGTGGAGGGGGCGTGGCTCGGTGCGAAAGTAACGTCAATGCATTCCCTCTATTTGATGGAGTTAATGTATGGGAAATTACAATGTAATTCCCGGAACAAAACGATGGAAAGATATAAATCTCACGCTTCTGAGTGAATCACTGAAGGCAAACAATGTATTTCGAGGATGAAGCGTGAGCTTGGCGAAGCTGTTTTACATCAAAATGTGCGACAATCTGCTTAGTTTTACTTCAGATCGCCACAAATGAACTCCACCTTTTGGATTTGTAGATTTGTAACCGAGTTGGATTCTCTCCTGCCAGAAGGAAAGTGAACGCCGTAAAGGTTGCATGGATTTAATGGAAAGAGATCAATGCTTCTTTCCATGTTCTCACTTCCGCACACCATTCTGTGGAATTTCTTGCGTTTATAAAGGAGAGCGCAGGTGTTCCCCAAAAAGAATTCATTACGCGCTGTTTCAAACACTGCTTCCTCTTCACGGACCGCATGCAGTGTGTTTACACGTTTGCAGGCCTTGCATCTCTTCGTTTTGTGGAGATTCTTTAGCACAGACACAGTCAATGAAGACGCTCCTCGATCAAACACATGAATCTGAAACTTTCTTCCGACAATATTTATTTAAATATAGGTTGTTCCCTCAAATGCACAAATATTTTCATGATTTTTTTCTTTTTAAATCATTAGTTGTATGTGAAAGCCATTCAGTTGATATTGGAGACGAACACCATGATATTTGAGAAGTGAAATAAAGTATATTATTTATGGAAAGTGCGCAAGAATTATTTATACAATTGAACGTGGAAAAACATTGGCACCACAGAAGAAAAATTATTTTGTGCAGAAAGTACAGTCTCTAATCACTTTCTACAGCTTCCAGTTAGATTCTCGATTCTGGCAAAAGCCATGATTTTGGAACAGCTCACACTACATCACTCCACTAATATTCGGAGCTGGTCTGTGGGTTGTCCGTGACCTTTCTCCATCCTGGGCCTTTGGTTATCTGAGATGTTTTTTTGTCTGCCACTTCAGGACTAGAACTGTGCTTCTGGTCTTCCAATCATGCACAATGTTCTTCAGAGTTGAAACGGAGCGCTTAAATCTCTGAGACGGCTTCCCCTAAACCCTGATGCTCAACAATCATTGTTTTCAGCTCCTCCGGGAGTTGTTTTGAGGCTTCCGCTCTTTATAGAAGATGCAAACACTCACAATCGACCTCCTTTAAATACTTTCTCATGATTGGATTCACCTGTGTGTGGTGAAAACTAATCTTGACCTCTAATAATTAGAGCTAAAGGTATTGAAATCTATAAAATGACATGGGTGCGTAGGTTCATGCTCATGGCTAATTGGTAGTTTAAAAACTTCTTGCAAACTTTCCATGATTCAGAAAACTTTGTTTTGATATCACTGTTTGTTTGATACGTGTAACTTATTCTTATCCAGACAACCGGCGATTTCTAAAGGAAAATCGTGGAAATTTACAGCGGCGCCCAACTGTACTACTGTACATTTATAAGCACCAGCAGAACCCGGTGACCCCAACAATTGGATAAGAAAAATAAAATAATAAGAAATGCGTGTGATGTGTTTGCCCTTTTGTGTCCTGAAACGCTCGTGGTTGCAATGGCCTTCCGTATTCTTGCACATGAGGTTGCTACCATTTCAAACACATTGTTTATGCTTTACAATCGTGTAACTGTGTTCGTTTAAGTCGTGAGGATCTGGTTTTCCAGTGCCGCACTGTTGTTTTTGCTGAGTTTCAGAGTGTTTCAGACTTCATTGTGCAGTTCAAGGCGTGCGGTGCACATTCAGCAGCTTGCAGGGGTTGGATTTTTCCTCTTTCCTGTTCTCTCATCCTTCCTGAATCGATCTGTTTCCCGACCTTTTTTTTTTCTTTCTTTAATGTGAGTGGAACACTGGGTTTAGGGAGAGATTTTTTGGACACATTTAAATCTATTTATTGATCAAGGATGTGTATTGGGGTGTCAGGGAATCAGAGTTATTTTTATATTGCAATATATAAAATATCTGAATTTATCAGGTAGGTTTTAGTTCATAGCTTTTAAAAAAAAGTGCCAGAAGTCTCCCTCTGGTGGTCAGTCAGAGAACTGCCGTGTATTTTTTCACTTGGCACTAGTGATGTTATCAGTGAAGGCTTTATTTAAACCAGAAACATCTCTTCTTCATTTAGTGAGCGTATCCACTGCCACGATTGGCGGGTCACATGACCCATCCTCAGCTCCCCTCTGGTTTCCTGTGTTGTGTCCTGTGATTATCTCCGGGCGTCGCTGCCACAGATAATAAACAAAGCGCTCTTCTGAACGGAGAGGAGAAAGCTTCACACAGTGAGTCTGTTCTGATCACAGAGAAGCCATAGATCAACATTCTAGAAGAAACACTGGATGTGCAGGTCATGTGATGCACTCCGTGTTTTCCTGTCGTCCTTCCGCTCTTCCTGTCTTTCAGATGAATGATCTTTGTGTCATACGAAGGGTTCTGTCGGAGCTTTACTCTGAGCAGTGTGTGTTTCAAGCCTTAATCATAAACGAGTGTTTTCCCTCCAAAGATCTGCTGTGATATGATCATAGTTTGTCCTGTTGAATTCTGGGTAATGTGGTCACTGCCGACTCGCGCTGTTTGTGCTGTTGATGGATGATGGTCCCAGCTTTAGCAACAGCAGATTTGATTCATAATATTGACAGATCGGAAACTCGTTCAGATTTGTTTTTGTTTATTATTGAAATATTTTTATTACATTTTAAATGCTTTCAGGAAAACAGTGAAACATTTCTATTTTCATATGTGCTTTCAACAAAAGCAAATACAATCTTAAAATGCCTTAGTAGCTTTAAAAGCTCTTTAAGATTTTATTTGCTTTTGTTAAAAATACTTTTACCAAACCCATTGATTTATTATTTTAAGTTCTTTTAACATAACAATAAAGTATTCCATTTTAAAGCACATTTAACAAAACACATTATCTCATTTGTTAATTTTAATAAAACAAATAAAGTTTATCATTTAGGTGATTTTAACAAAACAAATATTTAGCAAATAAAATATTTAATATTTAAAGCACTTTTAACTCATGGCCAATTTAAGATCTTTTAAGACTTAACAAAACAATTACACTTTTTCATTTAAAATTGCTTTATTGCAGTATTTTATTTTGTAAAGCACTTTAAAACAACACTGTAATGTCATATTTATTTTTTTCGATAATAAAACAATTAAAGTATTGGATTTAAGCGCTTGTAACAAACAATTAAAATAATATTACATTTGTTAAAATTTGTGATAAGTGATTTTAACAAAATAAATGTTCAATATGTAAAACATTTTTAACACAGCAATGAAATGTTTTAGTGTTAACTGCATTTAACAAAATAAAATCATTTGAAAAGTGTTTTATTGCAGTATTTTATCTTCAAAACACTTTTATTTTTTAAAGTGCTTCTAACAAAACAAAGTACTCCATTGTTAAGCTTGTGAATTAAAACAAACGATTTGATTCGTTTAGTGTTTTTATAAATTATTTAAATATTTGATTAGTTAAATGCCTTTAACAAAACAATTCAAATCTTTAGTTTGTAAAGCACTTTTAAACAAGCTATTATATCCAAGTTTTTTAAGTGCTTTTAATAATAAAATGTAACATTTAAGTATTTTTTTTTGTTTAAAGCACAATTACCAACTTAATTGAAAGAAATATATATATATATATATATATATATCTTTTTTGTTAGTCTTTTAGTAAATCACTTTTAACAATTTAGATAAATAAATATATATATTATTTTTTAAATACACATTTTAAATAAAAGAATGTTTGTTGCTAAGTACTCAGATAAGTAAAACTCAAATCTGGCTCTCGGTGAGTAGAATCGATGAACTTCTGGAACGTTTTCTCGAGAGGCTGCAGGCTTCAATATGAATCAGAGCTGCTGTTGGGGACCAAAGGTTTTCTGTACATTTCCATTTCGGATCCACTCTAGTCTCTCTCACCTGTACAGAATGCAGTGTTTGTTGTGTGTGAATGCTGAGGCTCATGGGAAACATTCTCTCACTCTCTTTGATTGTGCTGCAAGCTTTTATTATGGTAAGAGTCGAGCTACGCGGCAAAACAAATTTGTAAATCAAACCAAGGGCTTCTGATTGGCACTCAGCAGTTCGACCAATGAGATGCCGCCTGGTAATTTGTGCCAATTACTGTAGTTTTCCGTGTGTATCACAAATGTAAATAAACTATTTTTATCGAACAAAAGCATCACTGAAAGAAACGAGGCGTCGTGTCACTCCACGGGTTTGATTTGTGGAAAGCTTAGATTTTAATGTACTGTAATGTCACTTGTACAAAGAAAGATCTATGTTAATATGCAGATAATGTCTGTTTGCTTTAATGTGAGACACACATTAAATGATGATCATTTGCAATTAAACTGTGTTTGTGATCTCCAAAACCAGTTAGCATTAGCATCAAGCTAACCAGCAAAAAAAACTGTCCATCCATCTTCAAATCAGAAGATAAACATGGGTTTTTTACTTACAAAACTTTACCAAAACCTTTCCCACATTAATGTAAACACCATTTTTAATGCACTATTATTAATAATCGATAAAAGACCTACTTTTTTGGCTTTTAGAAAAAAAAACACATTTGTTTTATGTTAACGATGACAAACTTTATTGTGAAGTGTTAGTTATTCACATTAAATTTGACTTCAAACCACATAAAAACAGCAAAAGCACATTTACAAATAAACACAAATAGACTAATACATAAAATTATTAAGAAATACTCATAAAATGTACAATTAAAACTCTAAAATCAAGTAAAAACACAGCTCAGTAAGGCAGAGAGAGATCTGAGAGATTGCACGGCGTTTCAGAGAAGAGAGAGTTGGATGCTGGAGATCTTAGAGATGCTGGTTTTCCTGGAGCTTGGTGAAGACGGCGAGGCTGCGGAGCTGAGATTCCAGTTCTCCGTTCCTCCAGATGATGAGAAGCTGATCAGTGGAGCAGGAGACCAGCGCTTTCTGCTCCACGCTCATGAACATCTGGAACAACACCACAAGAAAGGGCTTTAAGTCATTACAGAAGATTCCATGTGTGTATAGAATAAATAAAATACAAAAAATACAAGTACACGGTTCGGGTCGATTAGTCAGGTTCTAGACCACATTTCAAGATTAAAACTACCTGGTTGTTCTAGTCTGCACATGCTGTTTCAATGCTCCAAATTTCAAGAAATTTGAAAAACATGAAAATTTGATCAAAAACGACATACTAACCTCTTTGTGTTTTTGCATTTAAAAACTGAAAAACACAAAGGGGTTAGTATGTCGTTTTTGGTGAAAATGGCACATTTTTAAAAACACTTGAAATGTCTCCTACAGAGAGAGGAGGCGTAAACTAGAGGATTCCTGTAGATTTCATGTTGATATCATGTCTAGAAATTAAGATTTGAACCTAAATTTTGTAAAAAAAAAATTTGGCCAAAAATTTAAAAAACACAAAGGGGTTAGTATGTCGTTTTTGGTGAAAATGGCACATTTTTAAAAACACTTGAAATGCCTCCCACAGAGAGAGGAGGCGTAAACTACAGAATTCCTGTACATTTCATGTTGATATCATGTCTAGAAATTAAGATATGAACCTAAAATGTGTAGAAAAAAATTTGACCAAAAACTGAAAAACACAAGGGGGTTAGTATGTCGTTTTAGGTGAAAATGGCACATTTTTAAAAACTCTTGAAATGTCTCCTACAGAGAGAGGAGGCGTAAACTAGAGGATTCTTGTACATTTCATGTAGATATCATGTCTAGAAATTAAGATTTGAACCTAAAATGTGTAGAAAAAAATTTGGCCAAAAACTGAAAAACACAAAGGGGTTAGTATGTCGTTTTTGGTGAAAATGGCACATTTTTAAAAACACTTGAAATGTCTCCCACAGAGAGAGGAGGTGTAAACTAGAGGATTCCTGTACATTTCCTGTTGATATCATGTCTAGAAATTAAGATATGAACTTAAAATGTGTAGAAAAAAATTTGGCCAAAAACTGAAAAACACAAAGGGGTTAGTATGTCGTTTTTGGTGAAAATGGCACATTTTTAAAAACTCTTGAAATGTCTCCCACAGAGAGAGGAGGCGTAAACTAGAGAATTCCTGTACATTTCATGTTGATATCATGTCTAGAAATTAAGATATGAACCTAAAATGTGTAGAAAAAAATTTGACCAAAACTGAAAAACACAAAGGGGTTAGTATGTCGTTTTTGGTGAAAATGGCACATTTTTAAAAACTCTTGAAATGTCTCCCACAGAGAGAGGAGGCGTAAACTAGAGTATTCTTGTACATTTCATGTTGATATCATGTCTAGAAATTAAGATTTGAACCTAAAATGTGTAGAAAAAATTTGGCCAAAAACTGAAAAACACAAAGGGGTTAGTATGTCGTTTTTGGTGAAAATGGCACATTTTTAAATACTCTTGAAATGTCTCCCACAGAGAGAGGAGGCGTAAACTAGAGTATTCTTGTACATTTCATGTTGATATCATGTCTAGAAATTAAGATATGAACCTAAAAT
>SRMA01026961.1:677012-706214 GCA_007224835.1 Danionella cerebrum | reverse complement strand
AGAGGAGGCGTAAACTAGAGTATTCTTGTACATTTCATGTTGATATCATGTCTAGAAATTAAGATTTGAACCTAAAATGTGTAGAAAAAATTTGACCAAAACTGAAAAACACAAAGGGGTTAGTATGTCGTTTTTGGTGAAAATGGCACATTTGTAAAAACACTTGAAATGTCTCCCACAGAGAGAGGAGGTGTAAACTAGAGGATTCTTGTACATTTCATGTAGATATCATGTCTAGAAATTAAGATTTGAACCTAAAATGAGTAGAAAAAATTTGACCAAAACTGAAAAACACAAAGGGGTTAGTATGTCGTTTTTGGTGAAAACGGCACATTTTTAAAAACTCTTGAAATGTCTCCCACAGAGAGAAGAGGCGTAAACTAGAGAATTCCTGTACATTTCATGTTGATATCATGTCTAGAAATTAAGATATGAACCTAAAATGTGTAGAAAAAAATTTGACCAAAACTGAAAAACACAAAGGGGTTAGTATGTCGTTTTTGGTGAAAACGGCACATTTTTAAAAACTCTTGAAATGTCTCCCACAGAGAGAGGAGGCGTAAACTAGAGTATTCTTGTACATTTCATGTTGATATCATGTCTAGAAATTAAGATTTGAACCTAAAATGTGTAGAAAAAATTTGACCAAAACTGAAAAACACAAAGGGGTTAGTATGTCGTTTTTGGTGAAAATGGCACATTTTTAAAAACTCTTGAAATGTCTCCCACAGAGAGAGGAGGCGTAAACTAGAGAATTCTTGTACATTTCATGTAGATATCATGTCTAGAAATTAAGATTTGAACCTAAAATGTGTAGAAAAAAATTTGGCCAAAAACTGAAAAACACAAAGGGGTTAGTATGTCGTTTTTGGTGAAAATGGCACATTTCTAAAAACACTTGAAATGTCTCCCACATAGAGAGGAGGTGTAAACTAGAGGATTCCTCTACATTTCATGTTGACATCATGTCTAGAAATTAAGATTTGAACCTAAATTTTGTAAAAAACAAATTTGGCCAAAAACTGAAAAACACAAAGGGGTTAGTATGTCGTTTTTGGTGAAAATGGCACATTTTTAAAAACTCTTGAAATGTCTCCTACAGAGAGAGGAGGCGTAAACTAGAGGATTCTTGTACATTTCATGTAGATATCATGTCTAGAAATTAAGATTTGAACCTAAAATGTGTAGAAAAAAATTTGGCCAAAAACTGAAAAAACACAAAGGGGTTAGTATGTCGTTTTTGGTGAAAATGGCACATTTTTAAAAACACTTGAAATGTCTCCCACAGAGAGAGGAGGCGTAAACTTGGGCCAAAATTTGAAATTCTTCAAATCAATCAAGACTTCTCTGTTTTAAAGAAGATGTCCAGACCAGAAGAGGGGTGAGGTTTTTATCTAAAAATCTGGATCCGCATGTCACGCCATCTTTATACTAAGAACTAATAATAGAGGAGCAGGTCATTAGACATTGCCTCTCGCTTCCACTCGTTTCCTGTCCTCCACCCACACTGATGCTTTCTTCCTGTCTCCACGAGATTCAGGGTTATACAGGAAAATGCACAGATATAGTGGTCTGCAACAGTTTGGGAACCACTGTTAATCTTCCTGATTTTCTTTTAGAAATCATCGGTTCTCTGGATTAGGACTGTGAGATAAATAAATAAATAAATATTTTATTGATTTCAATACCTTTAGCAGTAATTATTCTAACTCTAAATTGGTTTAGATTCCCTTTTGGATGGAGGTCAAGGTTCATTGAGGTTACCAATCATGAAAAAATAGTTAAAAGAGGCCAATCGTGAGTTTTTCTCCTCTTTGCATCTTCTTAGAGACATGGGAGCCTCAAACAACTCTCTGAGCTGAAAACAATGATTGTGGAGCTTCATGATTTAGGGGAAGCTGTCTCAGAGATTTAAGCTCTCAGTTTAATTCTGAGGAAGGCACATGATAGTGAGAACAGTCACGGACAACCCACAGACCAGCTACAAAGACCTATAACATCGTCATCGTTCAACTATTTGTAAAAATAAAAAACAACCTTTCTGTAAAATATGGCATTTAAATAATTATTTCCCATTTTATTGCAAATATCACTGTGTTCGTTCCCTACATGAAGTAAAATTTCTTACCCAGACAACCAATGATTTATAAAGGAGGGGTGCCCAAACTTTTGCAGATCACTATACTTTACTGCACACTGAATCTTATTCATGAGGCTAGCTCAGCAAATGAGCTAATCATGATCCCTGAGGAAAGATGACAGAGCTTCGTGTCTCATCAGCCTCATTAAGAGGAAGATTGAAAACATGTGATGTGATGAAATATTGGGAGAACCTGTCAGAAGATCGATAAGAGAATAGCATCCAATAGAACGCATCCTTCACTCTGTCAAACTCTTTCATTAAAGCCCCTCTCACAACCGATGACTCCCTAAATTGAAACCATATGACCCTCGGATTCTACCTGCACGGCTCCTGAGTGACCAATCAGATCGCCGATTGGCTCCAGCGAACGCAGATCAGGGGCTTCTGGGAGCTTTTTGGAAGGGGCACAGCTTTGTTTGGTGGAGCGCCCAAATGTCCCAAACATGCCGAAAAAACCTGGGAAGTGAAGATTTAGGCGGGTGAGTGCAACTAACACCTCACTGTGAGACACTGATTTTTTTTTATTGCTGCATATTTACCCAGAATCCCCCAGCCAGTAGGTTACCTTGGCAACAACATTTCATGCAATTTAAGAAATGTATTTTGAAGCATGGTGGCGGCTTGTAAAAGTGACATAAACCATCCCACATTTCTCAATAATGTCAGTGACGTAATATAATGTTCCTCATTGGTTGCTATGGTAAACAGCCTCGTTGCTACAGAGGGGTCCTGGACACTATATAATGTTCCATTAGTCACTATACATTATTTACACCAATCCCTGTGTCTGTATCATGTACCAAAGCTGAGATAGAGATCAGAAAATTTGGTTGCTAAGGTAAACAGCTGGGATGCTAGGGTTCCACATTTCATCTTGACAATATTTTTTTTTTTTGCCTTTTCCCATTTATTGTCAAAGGCCCTAATACATCCGTGGTAAATATTTAACCTCTTCTAGAGCCAGTACTTTTGCACATTGATTGGTATGCCCTTGTACAGACTGGTAACACCAGTTCCATGAGGTTCTCAGTATGACAAGCCAAAATAATGAAGCGCAATTACCGGAGGGGGCGGGCTCGGCAGGCAGAGGGAGGTCCTGGAGTTCCCACATCCTCACGCTGCCGTCCTCAGAGCACGAAAGCAGTTGCCTGGAAGAATTGTGACAATAAAATAGAAACCACATCACGTTTGATGGAGATGCTGAGGATTTCTTACCCGTCCTTTTGGATCATGGTGTGCAAGATGCTGGAGTCATGCGCCATCTTCCGGTACGCCATTACGGTTTTCATCAGGACGTTATACACGTACAGACCACTGCCCACCGCTGCCACTAAAAACTGACACACGTTTCAAACAGATAAAAATGTCTTTTCTGCTCATCTCTGAACTAACATTAAATTAAGAATTACTTGGAGTATAAAAAAAGGATAAAAAAAATCTAAATAAATTAATTAATTTTAAAAAACTAAATGAAATTAAAATTGTTTAAAAATATTCTATGGAATAGATACAAATATTTAGAACAGAATGAACAAAAATGAAAAGTTGAAGTTCACAATGACACGCTACGCTTTCGACTCAATATTAGGAACGAACCAATATTTAATCCCTTTTTAATTCTATAATTCCAGTACCACACACACTCCTCATATATATTTATAATTAGAAATTAAAAAGCAGACACACCTCTCCATCGGAGCTCATGTGCTGAATAGACCTCTCCATCTGGTTCAGCTGAGTCACTCTGAGCTCTGATTGGTTGTCTCCTGCTGGCTCCTCCCACAGAATGAGTTCATAAGCCTGGATGGTCCAATCCAGCGCATCCCAGATGATGAGCTCGCCGATGTGAGAGCCACTCGCAAACAATCCATCTGAAATCAAACCAAGCTCAACACGGCTGTGTAACGTAAGAGTCAAGATTTGATTGACAGCTGTCACCGTTGATGTTGATGAGGGAGTGGATGGTGTCCTGGTGGTCCGAAAGATGGCGGATGGCTGTGATGCCGATGTCCGAGTCTGAGAGGCTCAACTTGAATATTACTGAAATGGCAAATTATTTGTTTGTTTGTTTTTTTAAATACAAAATAAAAGTCCTCACAGTAATATACCCAAATTTTGGGCACCCCTGTAAATGTTCATGATTTTCCTTTATAATTCAAATAAACTACTTAGAATTAGTTATTTTTGCATTAAATTGTTTTTTTTTTTATTTCTGACAACACTTTATAGCTCATAACAATTTTTAAAGAAGAAAAAGCAATACCGATCTCTTTATCCATAGCAGCCGCGATGAAGTTCTTTGGTAACTCCAGCATTGCAGAGATTCCTTCAGAAATAAAGAATAGAACTAAAGACGATTGAAACATGCTGCTGTTTCTTAGGTAATCTTTGATATCACTGTTTTGCTGTAAACCTATTCAATTATTGCAGTTTATTCTGGTATTACTGAAAATACAGAGCGTTTAAATGGTATTCATACCAATTTTTTAGATGATGAAAACAAAAATGTGTATGTGCAATATTTGTTTTTACACAAATTTCCAAGGAACTAATTCATGTTTAAGGAGAATTTTCTCATAAACAGCACTCACTTATTCTTATCACATGGGGAGGATACCACAATTATTATTATTACTATTATAGCCTTTTTTTATTGGACCTTTTCATTGTGCTTTGTGCTGTACGGGTTAAATATGCATCAAATCCTGCAGCTTATTGTGGAATGATGTGCAATTGCTTATGGCACATCTGCATATTTGTACAATTTTATATAGATTTTTAAAGTCTAAAATTACCCATTGAAAACAATTGAAGTGAGAAGCTGAATCCAAACATTTTGGACAAACAGTTGTGAAGGGCATCACAATCCACTCTAAATTTGCGCCTTTTCAATCAGTTTTCGCTGCGCTAAAGTTAAAATATTTGTCATATCGAACAGTTCAAATGTTTTAAGAGTTATGATGCAAGCTGTGTGTACCTGTATCACTATGATGAAGTGTTTTACACTGCAGCTCAAAGTCTCTGTTCCACACACACAGCTCGTTTCCTCCCGAGAGCCACACGTCCAGACGGCTTAACACCAGCAAACACTGAAACACAAACTGAATGAGAAACACACCGACACAAACCCATCTATAACACAATCCTACACTGTACCTTCACAGAGGACTGAAGATCTGATATATTCTGCACCCGGTTTCCTGAATCTGGATCCCATAACTGCAGAAGAGTTAAGTACATCACGCTCACACTCAAGAGCATTACAACCCGTGTAGTGTTTACAAGGACAGTATGTGACAATTGTGGTTTACAGGGACATTTTCGCTTTCCGAAAAAAAGGCATCACACTGACATCCTCTGTGTAGTTACCACAAACAAGAAACTTATACTTCTTTAAGTTCTTTTATATTTATGTTTGTTTAAGAAGTGAAATACAGTTTATATGATTGTTGGAAATGTGTGGAATTATTTAAACAAAATGAGGCATGTGCATTAATTTTATTTCAATACATTTAGCCCTAATCATAGTACTCAAAATCCAGTAAGTATTTAAATGGGGCCAGTTGTAAGGGTTTCTCCTCTTTGGATCTTCTCTAAAGAGTGGCAACATGGGAGCCTCAAAACAACTCTCAGATGAGCTGAAAACAATGATTGTTGAACATCATGGTATAGGGGAAGCTGCCCTTAGTTTCAACTGTAAATAATTGGAAGACCAGAAGTACAGTTGTGGTTAAGCCTCTTTAAGTTACACCTCACTTTGAAGATTTCCAGTCTTGCATCATCTGATTTTAGAAATGTGCAGTTTTACGTTTTGTGCAGGATACACTGAGCGTGCGATCTGAGGACGCTGTGATGAGTGCCATGTGTCTGTTTCCTCCTCTGATGAAGGTGTATGAGGTCATCGCAGTGATCTGCTGAGTGTGTCCTCGCAGCTCCCATAAACATTCACCGGTCTAAAAAAAAACACGTCATTGGTAGAGTGATAAAATAGATGTGTTCGGCCCAAAAAAATCCCTTGTTTTATTTGCTCAACATAAATAATTCAAGTTCTCACGTACACTAAACTTAAACGAACCACTGTTTATGCGAGTTGCTCCCGTTCTTACATGTTCCTAAGTTCTTATGGGACTCATTATAGTGCAGAACAACACGGAGAAGCTGCAGAGACACTAATCTTCCCAGATTTTTAGACAATTCTCAAGAGAAAAACAAAGTGTTTTAGAGTCACGCTACTGCAAAATATTAAATATTACAGAGTTTATGCAACTGGCCAGACTCGTATTAATCCATTTACAATCATTACCTCAACATTCCAAATCAGTACAAGGCCGTCGTCACCTGCTGATGCAAACCTGAGAGAGAGAGAGAGAGAGAGAGAGAGAGAGAGAGAGATGTTTGTGATGCTGCTGTTGTCATACTTGTTAAAAATAATACATTTTATTTATGTAAAGGTTAGAGAAACAGGATATATTTTAACCCTTAAAAGTCTGGGGCTTTTTGAGCATTTTTTAGTACTTTTTTTTCTTTTTTTACTACTACAATTTCATGTAGTAAATCTGTTAAAACAGTTTTTGTGGCAATGCTGAAAAATTAATTTAGTACAACCCCAGGTTTTTTTAAACAAATATTTTCCATTACATTACACAATAACTCCAAACAAATCTGAAATCGTACACAAAAATACAACTGCAGGTATTAAACTTTGTTTTTTTACTGCAAAAACTTTATAAATGGAGCTTTTAACAGGTTTTATGTTTTGCAACAAAAATCCAAATTGTTGAGAAAAAGTAAAAATTCATAAAATCACCTCAAAAAGCAAACACAAGGTCAAAATAATATGAAAATTGTATATAAAACCTCTCCAAAACCTTTTACACTGTCCCAAGCACTTTTTGTTCAATTGTGCTTTATTTTGCCAGAACTTTGAAAAACACAAGCCATATCACAGGGTATGTGCTTCCAAGGGTTATTCCTTCTTTACAACTAGATGGCACCTATGGAAAAGATTTAAGAACTGTAAAATTAAAAGGAAAGACGATTTCTCTAGTTTTTCAAAGCTGAGATAGAGATATGTTAAATTGGTTGCTATGGTAAACAGTCCGGTTGCTATGGAGGGCTCAGTGACATAGTATATTATATTTGTCACTATAAGTTTTATAAACCAACCCTCAAATCTCTATCATTTACCAAAGATGTGAGTTTAGAAAATTTGGTTGCTAGCGTAAACAGTCTGGTTGCTAGGGAGCGGTCAGTGATGGTCAAAAAAGTTGTTACTATGATAAACATTTAAAAAAAACTTCTCAGTGATGTTCTGACTTGAAGACATACTTTTGCAAAGAGGTTGGTGTGTTCTTGCGATAACCTCCACAAGTTTGGTCTGTCTGACGTTTTTGTGAGGTTCAGAGACCCCATGTTAGGTCAATGTAACATTTCCCAGCATTCTCAGCCATTTCCCAGAATGGCTTGGTGGCTGTAGCTCGAATGATCAAGGAGGAGCTGCATTTGAATTTTTATAGCAATGTGTTTGCTCTTGCAAGCTCTCATACCTACTCTACTCTGAGTGTGTGTGAGTACACACAAGCCGGTCCAAAGCATCCAAGCAGACGCTGTTAATGCGTACGAGTCCAGAGCTGATGGACACCATCAGAGCTCCGCACACACGATGATGAAGCTCTTGTCACGCTCTGTAAGCTCTGCTTTGGGAGAGAGGATCTGGCCGGCTCAGAGCTGTCAATCACAGACGAGCAGAAGAGGATCGCTTACCTTAAGTCATCAATCTGCACCAGAAATCGAACAATGTCAAAGTGTCCTTTCAGCACCTGCATCTCCGTGAAGCAGTTTTTGGGCTGTTCCTCCCCGATGACCAGCGCTGCGCTCTTCTGCCCTCACACATCGGAGGAAAGAGACAAAGGAATCATTGCTTCAATCTCGCCGCAATCATGCTGTTTGCTCGACTGCAGCGACCTGGCTCTCTCAAACATGAACTGTATGATCCGCACGTCGTTACGACGACCGGACACTCAGACTGGTTTCTCATCTGATGCGTACCCGTAAACAAACACAATATTGTGGACAAAATAATGTAAAGATGCTTAGATTATATTTTAAAAGATTCACAATGCTATGGGAGGGGCTATATTATACCTTTTTCAATGCAAAGACGACCTCTGCACCTTTTACAACTTTAAAAAATGCAATGTTATCAAAAACAACAGCCCATATTATAATTCTCCCCCAAAAGCCACGACCACTTCTGAGCGAATTACTGGGTCAAAAAAGTATTTGATCACTTGAGTCAAAAATGTTAATATTTCTAGCAGAATTTGGCCCACTCCTCCATACACTCTAAAACACTTTATAGTAAAGAAAACGGTAGCTGTGGTTGACAAAATTTTGGTGCTGTATATATAATATTAATTAATATAAATGTACGATTTTTATATTATTCGCTGGCCACTTTATAAGGTACACCTAGCTACTATATTTATATGGTTTAGGACCGTCCAAAGGCATGCGATCTTTTGTGATCACATTTTAAAACATGTAAAATTCATGTAATTTCTAATATTTTACATTTCTTTGATTTTACAATGATGAGTTAATCTGCCGCAATAAGCAAATATATTTTTAACTTTCAATTTAAGGTCTTACTCTGAAAAACGAGTTTTTTCATTAAATACAGTGCTTCTGTAGCATTTATGCGGTATTCTGCACTTATCTTCACGCACATTTTCTATTCGGTTTAGGACAAGCTAGGTCACTCCAGAACTTTGAAATCCACTCGTTCATTTTACGGGGTGTGTTCTTTGGTTGTTGTCATACTGGAAAACCCAGCAACGGCCATCTTTGACGCTGATCAAGGGAAGGATGTTTTTGTCTAACATCTCACAAAACATGGCTCCATCCATACTCTCCTTAATACAGTGCACTCTTCCTGTCCCCTGTGCAGAGCATGATGCTTCCATCCCCATGCTTCACTGTAGGTGTGATATTATTATACTATATTGATATAATATACTATTCATTCTTCTTCCTCCAAACATAGGGAATTGATTTAAAACCAAAAAGTTTTACGTTGGCCTCATCTGACCATAGAACTTTCTGTCATGACTCCTCTGGATCATCCAGATGGTCCCTGGACATGGGCTAACTTATGCGATGCATAATTTTAAACCATGACGTCTGAGTTTGTTTTTGACCTGATCATGCAAATAAATGTATAATTCAGCATTCAAACAACAGGTTTGGAAATTTACCAGAAGAAGACTTGACTAACTGAATGCAGGCTTTATTCTGCTTTTCGCCTCATTGTTAAAACACTAGGATCAGCCCCAAAAAGGACTCAGGCAAGTATGACTGAATTACAGCGCTGTTCACAAGAACAGACATTGTATATTTGAAATAAACAAATGTTATTTTGACCCTTTTTAGGAGATTTCTGGATGACTAAGGATCTGTTGATTTTGAAGTGATTGTGTCTGTTGTTTTTAGGCTCACCTCCACAGTTCCATGGCCCTCTCGAGCTCCCAGAATCCACCGCAGCATGTTTCTCTTTATAAACCACTGCTTCACAAGCAGATGAGATTACCAGCGCGAATCAATAACGAGATAAATCAGAGTAGCGGCATATTGCGAAACAGCGAACCACATCCAAATATTTCTAAAGATCTTCCAGATGAGGGATCTTTATTAAAATCACTAAATGAAGCGTGTTATTAATAAAAAAATATTCTTTGCCTTCGTAGCTGTCATTAAAACACAGTAGCTGCGAATGATTGACAGGTCGCGTCACGAGCCACATCTGGTAAAATGCTTCGCTTTTCACTCACAGCATTCCGGTTTTAACGGATAAAAGAGTAAAAATAAACGATTCACGGAGATATTTTACGGTAGCACACACATATTTATCTCAGGTCGTTTAAAAAGAGTCATTTCAGCAAACGACAACAATCTGCGAACTCACGTGACTTAGCTACGGAAGCTTTAGAGAGACGAGTCCGTTCGGAGGTTTAGAAAACGCATTCTCAACGTTCCTCTCAAAACAAACATCGTATCGTCATAAACATATTCCATTTGATTTTATTGTTACGTTATTTTAATATATTAACGATTGGTGTTGAGCACAAATATGACTATTGAGTTTTTCTTCGCGAAGCAATTTCGACGTGCGACAAAACAAACATTTTATCGGTTATAATAATTATTTTGGTGTGGTTTTCGAAACGCATTTACAATTCTATTTCAGAAGAGACTTGTTTTTTCTTCAAATGTGTTTAGAATAAATAACTTGGTTTTGCTGTTTGGGCAAGCGGCCGCTAGATGGCAGTACGCACCAGTCCAAACCCAGCAACGCTGAAGAATTAATTTTATCTGATAAATTCATCCAAAACTTCAGGGATTACCTTCAGGATATTCCTTCACAAATGTCAACGATCTCCTTTCAAATGTTTAATGCACACAGGGTAACCCAACATTGGCCCACATGTTTAGTGAGTTATCAAATAAACAGATTAAAGGATTATTTTATACCATCTCCCTCTGACTCCATTATCCCTCAGGTCTCCAGAAGGGATGCACACAGTGTTTACTCAACAATTATTCTAGGATTACCATCCCCTCACTTTACAGAGATGAAGCCCATCTCACAATCCCACAGAGGCCACACTCGCACATGGATGAGTAGGCCGTGTGTGTGTGTTCTCAGATAGAGACGAGTGTGTGAGCGAGTGTGACCTTCATGGTGAGCTCTAGCGTTGATTTCTGATTTAGTGTCAATCCGCTGCGCTTGTCATGCCAGGCGAGGTGCTTTCCACAAGGTAATAGAAAAACTCAAGGGCAGAGAGAGAGAGCGGATGAGGTGACAAGAGTGGGACGGAGATGTAAGTGTGTCTGTTTTCAAGTGACAAAGAAACTGAAATGACCAAGTTACACCAATAATAATTGATCATATTGTTGTCTTTTCTCCACCCTGAAAACACAAGAGAATGTGCTTAAATTCACTGATCACTGGCTCTGGAAAAGAACTTTGATGATGAGTAGTCAAATTAAATGTGATGCACAGGTTCACCACTAGAGGTCACTTTTTATGTAAAACTGTTGTTTACTTTAATGCAGGCCGGGGCCAAATTAGACCTAAAGTGTGAATGTTTATTTTAGATAAGGAGGGCTACAGTACTCTTGAAAACGACTATTTACTGACATAACCATTAGGTTCGTTTATAGAGGGTATGCATTGACGTCACTTTCCCACCAGGCCACACCCCCTTTGAGACCGAGTGGCAAAGTTCAATTTGGAACACAGGCAAGTTATTCTTATTCTCCCCATGACTTGTCAGAAGACCAGATTTGGCCAGAAATTGGATTTCCTTACATTTACGCTAAGTTACATTTCTTCTGTGAGGTGAAGGGGTGTCCCATTTCTTTTCAGAAACAAGGCCAAAGGCCTATACAGCCTTTTGATGTACACCTTATAACAAAGGGATTATATGGCTGCCAACATGACCAATTATAAGTGATTTAGTCATTTACAAAAGGTTTTAAAAGCCTTAAACCATTGTTTGATGTTTGTTTCCATGCCCTGAGTCTATAAAAACACTCACCGGCCACTTTATTAGGTACACCTGTCCAACAGCTCGCCAATCAGCCAATCACACAGCAGGAACTCGTCAAGATTTTACCCCCTATTTTAGCCAACTTCGTACAAATCTGCACGTTTTTGAAGATTATCCTCGGTTGTAAAAGCATACTGCGATGAGTTCCAACTGAATTTCCAGTTTCAGAGAGACACTGTTGGTTAAAAGGCAGCACACAAATCCTCCCATCCATGTGTACGAGGCAGAATTTAGTGTGCAGGTAATACCGGAGGACAGGGTTGTGTGTTGCTCATAAACGAGTTTGTCTTCCCTCCTCGCTCTCGGGATGGGGAAAGCCTTATCGAAGATCACACACATTCCTTCACAGTTTATAGCTGAAATCAGCACCTTTTAGAATAACCATCTATTCTACTCTGAGACCCAGAGAGAGGGGGAAGGAGAGTAGGGAATACACCTCTCCGAAAACAGTAATCTCGCGGGGTTTAATAGCCTGCGAGTGGAGAGTAGACAGGGTATTTACATTTCTGCATTTAATCCAGTGACTCATTAAAGAAACAGTTCATTGTTGCTTTCGTCGGAAGCCCTGAATCATTAATGCAGGTGCCGTATGCTCTGAGCCATGCAGCCACAGGGAAACCTCCAGTGCACAAATGAAGGAAGTATACTCTAAAGAACTGGAATCAATTCAACAAAACCCTCGTACAACCTGTCAATTATTATTAACCAGTGAACATCTGAATGACTCAGCGGAGATCAACCCCTAAACAACAGTACACTGTCAAGAATGGTGGTGGAAACAATCCCCACGACTTTTCAGATGACCAGCTTTCCACGGATTAGGCCAGAAATTAGATTTCTAAATTCTGATCGTACCATCTCTCTGCTTTGAGATGAAGTGGTGTCCCGTTTCTTTTGGGAATCAAGGCCTGTTTAGCCTATAAGTCAAACGAGTGTTCCACCCCCTCGGTTCGGAGGGATGTCTGGGGGTGCACTTCAACATAAAGAGGTAAGAGACTGACAAATGTAAGTAATTTTGTAATTTATAAAATTATTAAAACCAATGCTTAATGATTTTTTCATGGCCCATGTCCATATATAAATTCAACGGCCACTTTATTGGGTACACCTGTCCAAACGCTTGCCAATCAGCCAATCACAAAACCGGTCTTTGATGATCCTTCAAATGGGAAATGAATGGGAATTTAGAATGACAACGACCCGAAACACATGTCCAAGGTACAATGGAGGGGCTCAAGAGGCACGTTAAGGTCTCCAAACCATAATCCTATGGAAAAGAGGAGCTGAAGGTTCGAGTCGCTGCACATTTTAAGAGACTTTGAGAAGATCTGCAAAGAGGAGTGGAACAAAATCCTCCCAGTGACCACAAAAGTGCAAATCCCTTTATTAATTCAGCATTTTTTTTGTTGTTTTTTCATCCCTGACATCTGAAAGCATTTCTTTGTCTGAGGACTTTCACAATCAGCATTGAGGGAAATGTTTATGTTCTACTTGAATTTCATGCTTTTTAGTTACAGAAATACTCGTAAATAGTTGTATTTACAAAGTCCTTATTTATTAACAGAGTTCAAAGATGATATTACCTATAAAGGTTTTTTTTATGTGAGAGCTTTCATAGGTGCATGCAAATGAGATCCTTTTGGGAACCAGGACAGAGTTTGCGCGCTCCAGATAATGCATGTGGTTGAATCCTGCTTCCTCATCTGTGAGGTCATGACGCAAGAGCCAATCAGAGCACGAGTCCCTGTCAACCTTTGCAACATCTCCAGAGGAGGAACAAAATGGAGATCATTGAATATTTTCGTTAAAATAAAGAATAATATCTGCAGGAATAACAAAAGATGCGAGGTTTTTGACATATTGAAAATGATTTATTCGGTAATTTACATTCAATCGATATAAACATGTCCAAGAAACCAAACAGCCGATCAGAAGAGGATCAAACATTTAAGAAATGTATCTCGGAATAACCACATACATGAAATCAGAAGAACATATCACAAACGGACCCAATGGAACAGGTTTAAGAATGTTTGGTCTACACAAAACATCCTAGAGAACAGCAGAAAACAAAGGGTTCTTTCCTCCGCGGCGCTCGATCTCACGCTCAAGTCTCTTCTTTTGGAGAGGTCCCCCCTTCCTTTTTCCTCCGTTTCGAGCATTGCCATGAATTTGTTCCATAATAACAATAATATTTATAATGATACCCACATTAAAAACGAGTGCAAAGTCGCTCGCATCGCTGGAGACGCAAACGAATGCACTGCAGAAACGTCGTGTGTGTGTCCATTTCCGGTTGGATAAAAATACATAAAATACATTAATAAATATGTGAATAAATAATAATATAATTATCGATACAATTCTAATAAGTTACAAAAAGGCAAATAAGAAAAAAGAAATAAAATAAAGGGTTTAACTTCCATCATGCGCGCGCACAGTTCGAATCCTGACTTCCGTGCGCGTCAGGTGGCCAGGTGTGAGAAAAGCGCGCGTAAAGTATTAGGTGAAGCTCATGGAGACCGTGTGCTCGAGTGCCTTGCGGCGCAGCGACGCGATGCTCGTCCCTCTCCAGACGTCAGTGTCCGGGGAGCTGCACAGCTGCGGGGAACCGCTCACGTTGTTGGGGCCGGAGAGCGAGGCGGGCACCATCCCGGAGAACGTGGGCTGGTAGAGGTGCGACTGGAGACCGGAGCCGTTGGAGGACATGTTGGATAGGCTCATAGAGTTGTGGGGCGGCCCGGCGCCCAGGCTACACTGGGACAGAGACTGCGCCATGGCCTGCTGGCGGCCGAGCGCAGGAGGGAGCTGCAGCTGTGAGACTCCGGGCATCCCGGCGGCCGCCCAGCGCGTGTCGTTGGCATGGAAAGAGCACAGGCTGTCGCCCATGGCTGCTGCGGCCGCCGCGGCGGAAGGGAACTGCGGCAGGCCGTGGTGAGTGGGCAGCAGGGTGCCCGGGGCGCGGAACACGTTGGTGGTCTTCTTGCGCTTCTTCCATTTGGCGCGTCTGTTTTGAAACCACACCTGGAAACCGAGGGATGGAAATAAACTGCTGTTACAAGCGGTCACGTGTTGGAATAAGTTAAAATAATTATATTTATAATATATAATTATATACGCCCCTTGATTAAACAAATGAGCATTAAATAATAAAGCTCCAAGAGAAGTGCAAAAATGTTTTCAAAGATTGTCATATATATATATTAATATTTTATATATAATAATTTTATCATAGAATTTTAGTTATAAATTTCAAGTTATTTCTTCTTTCCATTGAAGTGGCTACAGTACATTTTTAGTAAACTAAGAATTTAGTTTAAAAAATTTGAATTTAGTTTCATATTTGTGCAACAAAATCATTTTAAAAGTTAAAAATCCCACAAAATAATAAAATGATTTTTAATTAAAAAACAATATATAAAAATCAAAGTACAGCAAAGTTTAGGAAATCGTTAAAAATACAATAAAAGAGTAAATTAAAAATATCGCATAAATGCAGTTTTCTAATGACCGGAGCTGATGGAGGAACGCTGCCATCTGCTGGTTGAAAACTCACTTTTAGGACTCGCCAACCACCAGATTATGCGTCTCTTAGTTTCTTTTTTTATATAGTCGCCAATTCAGACATTTGTGTTGTTTACAGCACGTTTCTAATTTCATCCCCTGGTTTTATTCAAATTTGTCATACGTGAAATTCGTGTACCCTAAAAAGTTGAGAAAACTCCATATTTCAAGGAAAAACATTGTTTATTCAAAATGTTTACCAAACTGAGAACCTCAAATTTTGAAAACGTTTTTACACAAAATAAAAACAAAAAATAAGTTGCTCAACTTAAACATTTTGAGGCAACCCATTTACACAAAAGCTTTTAGTTAAAAACCCCAAACTGTAAATCTGTAAAAGTTAACAGTACACAAAACGTTTGGTTAACTCCAAATATTTAAGTTGACCGACCTTAAATTTGAGTACAAATTACTCAAAAAAGTATCTTTTCTGTAGAAAAAGCATTAAAAACTAGGGTTGGTCAACTCAAATGAAACCAGCTCACACAAATATTTTGATGTACATTGTGCAGCTCACGTGACCAAATGTCACGATTCTTAAGCTAAGAATTTAACTTTGAGCAGATTAAAGTTACGCAGCACAACTTTATGCACCTTTTTAAAAACCTTAAAGTGTTTGATGGTCCTCAAAACTCATAAAATGCATTTTGAGCTTTGCAACTTATTTTTTTTGAGTATTACATTATTAGTATTCTTGAATAGTTATGTGTGCGTTGTAGTGGAAATAACCTGCAGCTTTTAATAATTTTAATATTTCAACTTCTACAGAAAATCAATTAAAAATAGTTTGGCCGTTTTTTGCATGTAATTAACATATTTTAGAAGCAGAGGACATTAAAATAAAATTTCAGGTTTTTTTCTCGTGAAACTCATTGGTAAAATATCGAACGTTTGTAGTTCTTATTATTTATTTATATTATATACTTTTTATATCTTTGTTTTCATCTCATTCTTACGGTCAAAGGTTTTAAATGCAATGTCTCCTCTGTGTGACAAATAAAGGTTCTATTCTAAACGCGGATTAGAATAAATCTCAGAATGACGCGTTTAACATGACAAGAAATCACAATATTTTCATTATATTATGAGATATTTGAGGAGCTGGGCGTAAAAAGAGAAACCCCGCGCCGTCGAAATGGCTCTCGGTGTTTATTTTCGGGGGTCCTTCAGGTTTATAGAGACCTCAGCCGCGCGCCCCGGATGATTAACGAGCAGCGGAGAGAGGAGAGAAACGCGGAGGGCAGAATATTAGATCCCCGAAGCCCACTCCACGCAGTCAGCCGTGAAATCCGACCTCAGATGCATTACACTTCAGAGGATAAAAGAAAATGCAATTTCTCATAGCATTAAAAAAAGACAGAGGACCATCCTCGAAAGCCATTAAGACGCGCTGGGTGACAACGGTGTTACCACGGGCGCGAAACGCACGAAAAAGGAACAAAAACAAATATAATGAAAATAGAAAAAAAATAGTAATAAACCACCAACGACTCAGACGTTTACCTTTTGTTATCATTTGGTTCGCATTTTATTTCAAAACGTGAATGACTTTAGAAATAAGTGATAAAATAATCAATGATGTTGTTTCACTCATGCACGAAAAACTCAAATCGTTTGATAAAAAAAGAGCGAATAATTTGGAATAGAATGTGCACATATTTTATAATAACAGTACTGTACTCCAACAATTGT
Organism: Danionella cerebrum; assembly: GCA_007224835.1. NCBI lineage: Eukaryota > Metazoa > Chordata > Actinopteri > Cypriniformes > Danionidae > Danionella > Danionella cerebrum. Next base: position 689,204 of record SRMA01026961.1, on the reverse strand, counting down.
ACACTTATAGTGCCAACAGCATCAGATATCGTTGCAGAAATTATTTTGATTTAATCAAATAAAGATAAACTCAAAAACAGAGAAGAACGGAGCTGTTTCAACAAATAAATGGCTCAATAATGTGATGGAACACGGCGACAACAGCGTCGCTTAATAAAACTAAACGAAGGAGCTCAGGCCTCTAATGATGATGATGATGATGATGATGATGATGATGATGATGATGAGAGAAGGTTTATGTGTGGGGCTAAATACGCCAGAGAAGTTATAAATATTTCTGAAATTGGTTGATTACGATGGTTTGCGTTTTACTGGGCACAGTCAACTGGAAAAACTATACATATATAATGAGCCTCTATACATCACTGGGGGGGGGGGACCTCTGGAATGTCCATCCAATAATTATTATTGAGGTCTGATTTAAAAAGGTGCTTTGACAAATTTAACACAGTAACGTGGATGTGAGTTTATAGGTTATTTTTTTAAAGGTGAAAACAAAATAAAACGAAAGGAATAACAAATTTATTTAAGGCGACATGAAAAAAATCGTGTTTCTGTTTCTTCTGCTACAATTCTTTTTCATTTATTTGTCTCAAAATTGCGATAGTTATTTTCCCCACATATCTATGCATTAAACAATATATTCTATACGTATTTTAATGCTGTAAAATGATAAAGATTTGTCTAAAATTAAACCGTAAAATAATATTTAGTGAACCGCAGCGTAAATATAAAATTCTGCAAATGTATATGTTTTAAATAATTTAAACATCTTCTCAAAATGTTGCCACGTGCAAACGCAATATTTTAAAATATAGTAAACATTTTTAAAGGAATAAAATAAGAGATTAAAATGTTAATTTCTGATCAAAAGGTTGAATATTTCTGACAAGATGTGAGAATGTCACCATTTATAGTCAACAGATAATTTAGTTAATGCATATTAAATTACACGTCAATCAAAACGAAAAAATGAGTTTTTAAACAATTGAAATTTTCAAAATTTATTTATGTTCAAAAACGTCAACTCCAGCAGATGCATAGCCTTTGGTTAAATTTGAATATCTACATCTTGCAAACTTGTCTGTATATAAAAATGTTGCCAATACTATTGTTATAGCAGCAAATACGCTATTTTTTTTGCGAAAATGAATGAAACGATGACTATGTTACCGATTATTTTTTTGGGGGGGGGGGGGTAAAATTTTGAACAAAATGTGGACTTAATCAATCAGGAAATTTGAGAATTTCACATTTCATGTTCAGTATTATGGATTTTTACAAATTGAGTAGTTTATTTCATTTAAACATCCATATTTTCCCAAATGGTAGAGTAAAAATGTGCCATTAATACCGATGCAATGTTAGTAAAGAGCAAACCAATGGTTGATTTTGCTTTTTTTGAGAGAGAGAGACTAAAATAAGACAAAGTATAGAACTTACAAAAAACGATGATCTGTAAAGAACTGAATAATATTTCCGTACATTTTTCGGAACAAAGTTTCTGTATTTTAAAAGACGTGAATCAACCAAAAATGTTTAAACGTACATTTTCGTTTTAATAAAACACCCAGGAATTATTTTAGTATTAATGTAAACGTTTATGTTTCAAAACAGTTTCAAACATTTGATTGTTTACGTTTTCCCACTAGTTTTTATGACTCAAGCTCATTTGCTGCATCATATCTGTCAGGGATCTGATATTATTAATATTTCGCATATTTCACGGCGTGAGCTCACCTGAACGCGCGACTCCGTTAGGCCGATGCGCAGCGCCAGCTCCTCGCGCATGAAGATGTCCGGGTAGTGCGTTTTGGCGAAGCTGCGCTCGAGCTCGTTGAGCTGGGCCGGGGTAAACCTAGTCCGGTGCCGTTTCTGTTTCTGGCTCTGCTGGCCGCTAGACTGGCTCGGGTTCTGCTGCTGTTTCTCCTGCTCTTTGCTATTGACCGTCACACCGGACGGGTTGGATCCAGCGCTGGAGAGGTCGTCTCCAGGCAGAAGCGTGGCGCCTTCCACCGCATCGGACACCGGAGCGAGTTCTCCGGGGTGTCCGGAGTCGGTGCCACCACCGCCGAGACGGCATTTGAGAGCCTCCCTGTGACCCAGAAGCTCAGCCGCGGCATCTTTCATCCCTGAAACCCAGAGAGCTGATTACACTGAGCGCGCTCGAAATAAACCCAAGCATCGCTGCAAGAAAAGGGTTATGCACGTAGCAGGCAAAAACAGAAGCATGCACAAAGATAAAATACATTTAAATCGGAGAAAAAAACAATAGCAAGCTCTATTTAATTCCAAGAAAATGGCTAAATCAAATTACAGCGTAATATAATAATAATGATTACTTCTCCGATGAATTAGCTGGTTTAAATCGAATTAAGATAAAATAAGAGACAAATTGTCAATTTTCTCTGCTTGATTTAGATGAGAAGAGTCCTCCAGCTTACAGTAGAGTTGCAGACCGGAGTTTGGCGTTGATAACTCACCGAGGCGAGCATCCAGCAGGTCGGCGTGCGAAAGCATCGCGCACCGCTCCAGGGCGAAATGCTTTCCCAAAAAAATCTCTATGACTTTAAACTATTTAAAAAATATATATGGCCTAAATGAAAGCAAATTCGGTTTGTGGTTAAAAAGGAGGTTCCTTGCATTATAATGTCCGTTAGAGGAACTGGGAGGCGCTTAATAGTTGAATGAACCCATGAGCTCCTTCAAATAAGAGCCAATCAGCGTTGAAGCCGGAGGTGTCAGAAGCGCAAAGCCTCCCTTTCTCTGCCCTCCCAAGTTCACTCCTCAAACGATAACCTTTAAAATGACCTCTTTTCGAGAAACTCCCTCACAATTGGTTTAATTGAGCGTGATGCAGGAGGCCGGGGTTATTTACGCAACGGCGTCCAAAACGATCATCGCCGATTCTTTGCATCAAACTAACTCCATTTATACGAGGTTAAAGCAATTCAAACGCACATTACTTTCAAAAATTAAAGAAATGTAAGAGATTTCTCGCTTAATTCCCGAAAAAAAAACGGCCTGCCATGTTAATCCCCCCGCTTTTTGAACGGAAGTGAACCTCTCCACATCCGGGGGCAGCCAACAACAAAGTTTTGATTAGCCGCAAATCTCGAAACCAGGCTAATTTTCAACATCATTAGGCTTTTATGTAATTAGTGCCAAATCTATAAGCTTTTTATTACGATTATTAGCGGGATCAGTATAAATTAGGGTTGATTTAGCAGTATTTAGGCCCGACTGTCACGGCGGGAGCAAATGATATGTGTGCAAATTAACTCGGAGAAAAGTCAGAGTTAAAAAACGAGCTTCGAGGAGCAGGGAAAGCCCGACCCGAGAGGAAGTTGCACCAAAAATAGACTCATTAAAACAAATTGTAATCGCGGTATTGATTTTTCATCCAATTGCGCCAAATTGACTTGATTTATTTCGCGCAAAGAACAGTGAAGCCCACCAATAAACGAACCTGCATTTACACCAATTAGTAAAACAGCTTCTGTCACATGCCGAGCCGGGGAGAAAGCCAGACCAACCGCGCAAACGGGCTCCAAACAGATGTCAGTGGGATGGTTAAAGAACTCCTTTATTTCGGAGAGAGAATAGTCGCTTTTCACCGCGCACAAAGGACGCGCCCGAGCGAGAAAACTTTTTTTGGGTGACAATGACAATCTGCTGGAGAGAAGAGGATGCTCCGCGCAGACGCCGGGTCAGACGCTGCTCTCGGCTCGCCGGGGAAATGTGCGTCCCTCGCTGAAAATGAGGAGAGGAAGAGAGAGCGGATTCAATTTGGAAACAATTGTTCTTGCGACGCGTTTTTGATCTGAGAAATGTCAGAGAAGGCGAACGAGGCAGCGGCCGCGTAATGGAAGATCTCGGGTTCGTGTTGCTCTCACACTTTTGCTTTTGCTCTGGAAAATAGGCTGCTCTTGTGTTGCAGGCTTTGCTGAATTGGGATGCGCCTAGCTCGGATTCCGTAGCTATAATAATGTTGTTCGTTCTTAAAATAATAGTTCCTACGTTCTCCCTCTTTGATCCCATACAGATACATTCTGTTTTAGTGAAAAGAAAAACTGTAAAAAAAAATCCATTAAATATTTTATAATGACTGGAAAAGACAATTATTTAAAAGCCGCTAATATTCATTTATTGCGCATGCGTATTTGTATTTTTGAAGGGGAATGGTCATTTGTAAACTAAATTTTTGTCATTTCTTCAGTTCAAGAATCTTGTTTGGACATGTAAATTCTTAAATGCAGGTTTGTGTCAAACACAACAGTCATTTAACCTTGTTTTTAGGAGCGCGTAAAACAAAAATGTGACTAAAATGTAAATATTGCGTGCCGTAAACTGAATAAAAAGTCTATGCACATTTTACACATAACAAAATGTGGCTAAAATGTAAATATTGCGTGCAGTAAACTAAATAAAAATAGTGTCTGCACATTTTACAGACACTCTTAGAAGATAATATTGTTTAAATTACACAAATGACGTCAATGTTGCAATTACGCATGCAGGCAACCACTCTGGCGCAGTTATTGCGCGAAAAACAAATGCTTTGGCGCAACAATAACACTCATGTGAAAATCATTACACTGTTTGCTCTGAGGATCGGTTGGCTCGTGATTGATGGCGCGCTTCATTTTACGACTTTTCAATCGCTCGCGGCTTTTATCGCTGCGTAAACAGAAGTGAATCACTCCGGTCATATTTAACGGGATAAAAGCGCGACAGACGCCTAACGACGCTTTCAAGGGACCGCAGGATGAATGAAAGCCTGCCATGCACTTCATAAAATACGCTGTGCACCACAAGCAGAGCACTCAATTAAAATTCGTTTTTTGAGACTCGGCTTAACTGCGTTTCTCTCACTAATAAATAAGTTTGGATTGTCGCAAACAAACCGAGCAAGGGCTGGAAATGCATTGGATACACGGACTTGCTCTAATGCAATTCATTCCGTCTGTTTACCTGCTGCAGAATGTACAGATTGAATTTCTGTCCTCCAATAGCCTGGCCCGCGGCCAGCGAGGGGATTTCAAGCTTTATTTGTGCAACGCGAGGCGAAGCAAAACATTTTATTAAATACATTTTAGAGGGATGCACAACTCTTTCCTGACCTTAGAGTAATGGAAGAGAGAAGTCGAAAAATATCCAGGCCCTCAGGGTGGAGAAGACAGCGAAAGGTAAAAAAAAAAAAACACCAGGGAAAATATTTTACATATTTTCATAATTTAAAAAATAATTTAAAATAATTTTAAAATAAATTTCTGACAATAGCGCAAATTAATATACAGCACGGAAACTTGAAAAAAAAGAATCATATTTTAAACTGGTATTCATGAACAAAGTTGTGCATTGCATATGTAATATATACATAACAGAGGACCAAGTGGATTCGAAATGAATGACACCCTTCTAAAGAAAAATGGTCAAAAAGCGCATTTTGTAATCGATAACACCCTTAAAATAATGAAATCGACAGAAATATTTAAATATCTGATGCTAAACCAGAAGTAAGATTTATTGTTTTGTGTAATCATGTTTTTAAAGACGCTTCATGGTACAGTTTGTGTTGTGGTCATTCACAAATCAACACGAGACAGGCCTTGTACGAGGATTTGTGAAAGCTATGCATGAGAAAGAGAGGGAGGGAGGGAGGGAGGGAGGGAGAGAGAGAGAGAGAGAGGTTGTTCTCTCTTTCTCTCAGCAGATCGCATGGTAACAAGCCCGCATCAATCTTACACCGCATATAAATAAAAATAGACAAACAAACAAACTCGCTCCCTGCAAGCTAATGCGGCGCATCTGAGTGGAAAGTCGACATTTTCACGCGCCCTGGAGATGAGGAGTGACTTTTAATACAATCAGCAGAAAAACAAATGTAATTCTGGAGCTCACGTGCAGCTTTCTGAGCTCATCTGGAGTGGCATGTTTCAAGGCTTTCTGAGGACCTCGTTACACAAGCCACTGCAAACAACAGACTAAAATCAACTGCAATTATTCGAGTTGAACAAAAGAAAATACAGTATTGCTATATTGATAATATTGACAGTTTAGTTGTGGCATAAAAGTATAGTTTTCTAGTTTAAGTTTTAATTCCCATCCATAAAACGCATATTGCAACTGTTCAAACATTTAAAAACAATGAAAAAACATTGTTGAATATGTCTTAAAAAGTCACACACAGGTGTCTTATTATATAAAAAAAATATACAAAAAAAAAACAGAAAATTGATTAAGTAAATCAAAAGTCGGATTTTGTGAGGAAAAAATAATAAAGAAAAGAAAAATAAAATAAGCTAAAAAAATACAACAATAAAGCAAAAAAAGGTCAAATTTGATAAAAAAATATTGATTTTGAAAGTATTTGTATTTAAAAAATGACTAGTTCAACAAAGCTACAAAACTGTAAAAATGAAAATACATGTCCCAAAACATAAATAAAAGAATTACCATCTGAAAAAAACGATCGTCAAGTTAATAAATATTTAATAACCACCATGTGTTGAATATATACTTGAAAATAGAAAACACATTTGTGAAACAAAAATTTTATTGCTGAATCAAAACCTTTTTTTAAATTAAATTATTAAGTTTATAAACTTTTACATCAAACCATATGTAATGTAATATTGATACAGCCAACACAACTTAATTAGAATAGGTTTAATACAAAGACAAAAGTGATAATTATCGAAAGGGTTTGATTTAAAGACAGTTATAATAAATAAATTACCTTTGCATATGTATACGACATTAAAAGAAAGCTGTGCAGGTATATTTCAACGAATTGTATTAAAATGATCATTAACACAGTTCTAACGAAACATGTTTGGGTCCTTGTCTCTCCCACAGTGCTTCCGGTTTCGGGTGTACTTTTAAGGGATCGCAAGAAGCGCAAAAGGCCACTTTGGAGCTCCATGGCGCAACGTGAATGAGAGAAATCTAAAGAGCAAATCGATCGTCCGTCCGCAGAAATGCCACCTTAACAAATTAGAGCCGTGTTTGCAGCAGGTGATGCGGTGACAGTGCGGGGATTAAAGCTAATAAGTTTCAGCTGAAGGAGGAGGATGAGGAGGCACGGTGAAGAACAGCCCTTCCTCCTCCATCAGGTGCGCGGTTCCTCCGCTCGCATCTCATGCTCCAATTAGAGGCGCTGCCCTCCGAACGGACTCGATTAGAGCGTGATTTATCCGAAAGAAATATAATTATGGCTTCAAATAAAATAATCAGCATTGAAGAGCGATTTCCTTAACGAGATGGAGCGGTTGGGTGTCACGGAGTGGCGGCGCCTCATTAGCGCCATAATGAGGCATCGGGGTGAACCCGATAATTACCCAAATCTGGAGAATGGACACCAAACCCCACAGAAAGAACCGACGTCTGCAGCTCGCTCGGTTCGAAATATATAAAGACACGAGCTTAAAATGGAGCAAACGTGACGGGATGGAGCGGAGTTAAAGCTGCTTTAATTGTGTTTGTCAGGGAGGAAACACCCCTGGAGATGCATTAAACCACGCAGCGAGGCCTTGCCGGGAAACACAGCACACTGCACGTGAGGTTTAGGGATTTCGGAGATGCATGGGACGCTTTGCTGCAACACAGAGCATGGATTTGCTATTTTTCGCGGAAAATAAAAATCCCAATGCACTACCTCACTACAACCTCAGAACCCCAAGGAACAGTTTCGTACTTTATCAAAAATATTAATGGTATACTGTTTAGTAAAATACGACTGAAAAGGTTACAAACATTTTCAGATAGTAGTCTGGTTTCATCTTAAATGTTTTGAAATTTGTGTCAAACTTAAATAAAACAAAATACATGATCTAAACATTTATTTATTAGAGTTGAGTGTGATTATTGTTATGATTTTTCACTTTTGGGGTACAAAATGTACATTTTACCATGGTGCTATCTAAGTTCACACATTTACATTTTTAAAAAGTACATATTGTTTCAGATTACTTGAAATAAAATACAAAGATGGCTTGAAGAGGTCCACGTGTGTCCTCCGAGGTACACATCAGCTGCTTTAAAGTACAGGATGTGTAACCCTTTTCTAATAAGAGTACACTACCTCAGACTATAAATAAAACTGTATAGAAGGGTAAAGTTTGCACACAAACCTTGATGTTGGCTTGCAAAAATGCAGCTTAAAAGCACTTTAAAACACGTTAAGGTCACTATGAGTAACATAACCAACCCCCATTGTCACTTTGAGTGAAATAAACAAACCTCCTTGTCACTATGATTTTTCTAAGCTGAGAGAAATATGCTAAATTGGTTGCTATGGAGTTTTCAGTGAAGTGATATTGTACGTTATTACTATGATGAACATAAACAAACCTCAATGTTTCTATGATCTTTCATCCAAAAACATTTTATGATTGCTTTTCCGAATTTATGGCCGATGCAATGGTAAATATTCATCCTCTTCTAGAGCCTAGGGTTCAAATACTTTTGCTCAGGGGTTGGTATGTTCTTACTAAGACAGACTCCACAATTTGGTCAGTTTCCATGAGTTTCTCGGGTGGAGTTAATGTTTCACCAATTTTGTAGTCAATAGAAAATTTCCAGAAAACTCAAGCGATTTCCCAGAATTCCTAGCAACCATATCTTAGCAAAGTTTTGTGGCTCTAGCACAAACTAAAGAGGAATATAAAGAGGAATAATGAATCAAGCCAATATAAAAATATTTAATGTCGTAAAATAAGTTTGTACGGATAAAATTATTAAGTTAAAAGATCTGTTTTTCTACCTTTTCTTATACATAAAAAACAGTTCACAAGTTTAAATAATTTAGCGGTTCCACATAATCCAAATGTGAAAAACAAGCAAGATTTTAGATTAAATTAAATTCTAAACAATATCACGTTAACAATTTCCGATCAAGCTGAACTTATTACAATCAGGGGAAATAATTTTTGTTTATTTGTTAAAAACATTTGAGGTAATGGAAGCCTAATTTTAAGAACCACGACTCAGAAATGAAACATATTAGGTAAAAAACTAAATAAAATTAGAAAAAAAAAAATCACAATTTTGTTTGGTCAATTCTAATGATTTTAAACAGCTGGTTTCCACCTGTTTGAGCACACAAACAATACTAATACTGATCATGTTTTATGTAATTTTAAATATTACAACATGGTGGAACATTACAATAACAAAAATACAACGAAGTAACTTAAGAAAATGTAAACAAATAAAAATGAAACAAACTAAAAGTGGTAATAGAGAAGACTTACGTTAGTTTTCCACAAAGTAGGATGTGTAACATGTTGAAGTCTGGATCGAGACTCGTGTTCCATTAAACACTTCAGACATCCGAGTTTGAAACAGAGGAGCGTCTGGGGCTCAAGAGAAGAACCATGCCCCTACTGTTCCTAATTTACCCAAGATCCTTTAATGCTATGTAAAAGAGAGATTATATTTCAATCTTGTGCTTAAAGAACCATTTCTGCTTTTGCCAGGAGTCATGATGTTTATCTTTAGAAGTTCGTCACAAACATCTAAAACCTCCATGAAACAAACGCATGTTAAATTAGACGCAATATTCAACTAAAATAGCACAAGGAAGGCCCTTCGAGAAAAGCTGTGGGAGCAGAGTCTTGCATGAGAGCGTGTGGCCAGCGGAGGTCAGTGTCCTTACAGCAGAGCTGCAGGAAACCGCTCCTCATCACACATCATGAGCTGTTATGAGGTACCTGTCTCTCCTTTTGCAACCAGGACAGCAAAGGCAGTGCATGCGAGAGTCGTAGCAATGCGTTAAATACTGCAGACCTGCAAGAGTTCAACACAAGACCTGCTCAATCACAATTCTGCGCAAATGAATCCTGGTGAATGCGCTCGAAACTTACACGTGTCTGCTGCGGCTCAGATCTATTTAACCGTGCATGTAAACAGAAGACCAGTGGAGAACATGACCGCGTGATTTAGCAAAAAAAACATTTATTTTATGATTTTGCAAATCACAGAAAGCTTCGGGAGAGAACAGTCATTAAATTATGAATCCATACAAAAGCTTTAAAAGGCAACCGGTAAACACGTGTCTAGGCTTCAGACGCACGTCTGAACATGGAATGGACACTGAAGAGGTCTGTGATCGCAGGGAGTCCTTCATGCTTCCAGTTTGACTGATTCCAGAACTGTCCTGGCATCAGTGTACTCTTGTGTTTCAGCCAGTTCCTCTTCTGCTTCCTGAAAATAAAGATACTCTCGTCACCATCTGAACAGCGTTTCCTTCTGGTTTTAACAACAAGAGGCACGGAGATTATTCGATATGTGGAACGTTTTTTCATAATAAATCAGTATCGACCATCTTGATGTGAATGTTTGGCTCATTTGTATGTTTCTGCGTTTGTATTCTTGCCGCTATTTTATGAATTTAAAAGGGTGAGATTGACACAATGCCGGCACTTTATGCCTCAGTGTTTGTGATGATGCTCATCCAGAGATCGCTCTTTCTAATGAACCCTCGGTTATTTTCTTCTATTTTTGCAGTAAAACACTAATCATTGTCCATTACAAAAGTCTATTTTTGGTTCTTTATTAAACTCTATTTTCATTTGATTGATCTAGCTTTTAAGAGCATTCTAAAACTCAAGAATCAATTGTTAGAATTAGATCAAAGTATTAAAAAATTAGCGGCAAAATAAATGAACAAAACACTTCAACAGTTCATTGAAATAGTACTTTTTAAAAGTTGTATGTCTTTTTTCAAAGGTTTTCAAACCTAACAAAGGGTCTATAATTTAGGACCAGTTACGCTTATGACTCAGGAGCACAAGTTACGCCTCAAAAACATCCAACGAAAATCCAGAGAAGTTCAAACCCTTACTCTCCATTCATCAGTCCAGAAACAAACACTACAACCTTCCTGAATTATTTTTGAAATGGCTCTGTACATAAATTAATCTTTCAGTAGAAAAAAAACATAAACTTTTACAGCGGTGCAACTTTATTTGATTGGTTGATTTCTGTAAACCACGTTTGTCAATTGTTGTAAAGAGCTTATATTAATACAAAACTTACCCAAAAAGTTTGGCAACCCTGACTTTTATTGTCACTAAAACAGAGACCAGCGGTCCAGAACATTTGAACTAGGAGCTAAACAAGGGTTCCAGCCTCCAGATCTGAGCCCCATTGAAAGTAGGGGACGGACACGAATGAACATCAGCAGGTTCTCTTGAGAAATGGAGAAAAAATAAAGTCTAACAAAGTTCTCTCCAGAGGAAAGAGGTAACGTGGTGTTTTTGCAACACGCAAGATTTGAAGAATACATTTATATTTATATTTTTTACCTTCTCCTGCCCCGCTCAAAAGCCATCGCATGGGAGAGTAAATGCTTTGCTGAGTTGGACAGCTTTGCTTTCTCCAGGGGAGTGAAACACCTGGTGTGGTGTTTTCTCCTCTGGATTGGAGCATTTAAAGTATGTAAATATTTATTAGTTGTGGTTCCCACGAGCCAGTTTACATTAGTTGTGTCAGGACAAGACGGCGTTGGACTGAAAGGGGGAAAGGTTCACAAGTGAAAAAAAATTGGAAAAAATACCTACCTGAACATACCATATAAGTCCTAGTTACAGTTCTTTTACGTAACACACACATATACACAGAGCATCTACCTAGACTCCTTATATTTTCCATAACTCTATTCGTACTAATCCCAAGGAAATCACATTTGACGGTGTGAGATCGATCACTTTCTGATCGCTTAGTTCACACAGCCTTTAACCTCTTAAGCCCTGAGGCCTATTTTCCGAAAATCCTATACTTTTACTTTTTAAGGCATTTCTCAGCTTTTACAAGGCCTAAACTGCAAATCTTGGTATCAAAATGAAGATAGGTTCTTGGTGAGTGGTGTGGATGAGTTAATTTGACAGTCAAGAACACTGGGTAAGAGTAATTGATGTTGGAATGGCCAAAAAATGAACTCCGCCTAAAAAAAAAAACACATGTTTCCTCCAATATCTCCTTATTTTACTTATAACGAAGCAAATAAACACAATCAATTGTAACCACTACATGTCAAGAACATCTGTAGCAAGTTTGGTGTTCATACTACAAGAAACTAATATTCTGTAAAGGTTTTGATTGAACAAAGTTCAGGCGTAATCCATGTTGGCACAGTTTGGCACAATTTGGCACAATAATTGAAATATGGAAAAAATCTTGTCCAAA
>SRMA01026961.1:654949-677002 GCA_007224835.1 Danionella cerebrum | reverse complement strand
GCTATTATTAGTAATGTAGTGACAATGTTACTGGCTATTATTAGTAATGTAGTGACAATGTTACCGGCCATTATTAGTAATGTAGTGACAATGTTACTGGCTATTATTAGTAATGTAGTGACAATGTAATGTAGTGACAATGTTACTAGCTATTATTAGTAATGTAGTGACAATGTTACTGGCTATTATTAGTAATGTAGTGACAATGTAATGTAGTGACAATGTTACTGGCTATTATTAGTAATGTGGCGACAATGTTACTGGCTATTATTAGTAATGTAGTGACAATGTTACTAGCTATTATTAGTAATGTAGTGACAATGTTACTGGCTATTATTAGTAATGTAGTGACAATGTTACTAGCTATTATTAGTAATGTAGCAACAATGTTACTGGCTATTATTAGTAATGTAGTGACAATGTTACCGGCTATTATTAGTAATGTAGTGACAATGTTACTGGCTATTATTAGTAATGTGGTGACAACGTTACTGGCTATTATTAGTAATGTGGTGACAACGTTACTGGCTATTATTAGTAATGTAGTGACAATGTTACTGGCCATTATTAGTAATGTAGTGACAATGTTACTAGCTATTATTAGTAATGTAGTGACAATGTTACTGGCTATTATTAGTAATGTGGTGACAATGTTACTGGCTATTATTAGTAATGTGGTGACAATGTTACTGGCTATTATTAGTAATGTAGAGACAATGTTACTGGCTATTATTAGTAATGTGGTGACAATGTTACTGGCTATTATTAGTAATGTAGTGACAATGTTACTGGCTATTATTAGTAATGTAGTGACAATGTTACTGGCTATTATTAGTAATGTGGTGACAATGTTACTGGCTATTATTAGTAATGTAGTGACAATGTTACTGGCTATTATTAGTGATGTGGTGACAATGTTACTGGCTATTATTAGTAATGTAGTGACAATGTTACTGGCTATTATTAGTAATGTAGTGACAATGTTACCGGCTATTACTAGTAATGTAGTGACAATGTTACTGGCTATTATTAGTAATGTAGTGACAATGTTACTGGCTATTATTAGTAATGTAGTGACAATGTTACTAGCTATTATTAGTAATGTAGTGACAATGTTACTGGCTATTATTAGTAATGTAGTGACAATGTTACTGGCTATTATTAGTAATGTAGTGACAATGTTACTGGCTATTACGGTATTACTAATGTGGGGGCAATGTTGCACTGGAACAGTGATGGTGATAACGAATGGTGGACTTTAGAATGATGAGTGGGGGCAAAGAAAAACATTACAGCCTTTTTTTTTGTTACTTTTACTGTTTACTGTCTGTTCATGTTACATGTTTGGCTGTTAACTTTTACACAGTTGATATAAAATATTTTACAAAAGTATTTGGTTCAGAATCTTTTTTTTCTAGATCTTCCTCATTTAAAATTGGGTGCGTCTTATGAGCCGAGAAATACGGTAATTTTCCTGCTTCTGTAAATTAAGTATTGTATTTACATCACTATCATGCAATAAAAAAAGAAATGGGATTTGAACGTGTACAGAATTTGTTTTTAGTAATTATTTTAAAAATGTTAATTCGAATCTCAAATCAAGTAACATGAAGTAACAAGTAACTTTTTCACTCTAAGTTGCCTTTAATAAACAGATGTTTTTGTTCTACAGCAAGATGCAAGTGTATGGGATACACTGATAGCAAGAATAGTATAAACATACGTGGCAACTTAAATTTCCATTAGGACGTTAAAAAATTTCATATATTGTACATAAAACAAGCCTATTTAACCTTTAAATTGATGATCTAGTCACACATTAGATCATTAAATTGCATTACACTCATCAGACACTTTATTAGGTACACAAGGCTGGATCCCTTGGCCTTTAAAACTGCCTCAATCCTTTATGGCATAGATTGAAAAAGGTCCCACAAGGAATCCGACCAGACCATATTTTTACGATCTACCAATTTTGGTAAGCCTGAACAAATTGTATCCATTTCAAATAAACCACAACAATAAAAACATAGAAGTATAATATCTTCTATTGGTCACTGTTATTTGTAAATCTCAAACCAGTCTGGCCAATCTCATCTGGCATCTGGCTCCTCTAAACTGCTGCTCACTGGATATTTTCCCGTTTTCTGACCATTCTCTGAAAACCCTAGAAATGGGAAAAATCCCAGTAGATCAGCAATTTCCGAAATACTCAACCATGCCACTTCCACTTAAATCACATTTCTTCCCCATTCTGATGCTTGGTTTCAACTGCCGCAATTACATGTCACATGCCTTAATGCATTAAGTTGCTGCCGTGTGATTGGCTAATAAGAAATTTGTTTTTATTGACAAACAGAACAAATCTTTCCATTTCCATTAGACACCCTCAGACTCCTTCAGACTTTCTTGAATATGAAAATAAGTGAATCATTTCTGAAATAAAAATGACTCCCCTTTACCATAAAAGAATTTCAGCACAATTAAACACTGAATGAAGTACATTTGGAATCGGTAACCACACAGGAATTAATTCATCTATTCATCTTTTACCCTGGGAACATTCCATTGGCCAGCAACACAAATTAACTCAAGGTAAATTTTTGTTAACAAAATAATCTTTTAATTATAGCCAAGGTCTTATAAGATGGAAATTATTTTTCTTACACGATATCTTAAGTTCACATATCTGACAGTAATCTAAAGCCTACACGTTGATTTTTTTTTTACATTTATTGTATGGTCGACCTTGAGGCCCACACATGAAGCTTTGAGAGGCATTGAGTTCTTTTTTTATCATCTCATTAGATGAATGGTCTATCAGCTCTTTCTAATCCAGTCCTCAGTGAATGCACTTTATGATATGTTCAGAACAGGCTAATTAGCTCTTTCCACTAAGCATCTTCAATAAGGCACAGGGCGTTCTTTGTTGCCTGTGAGAGGTAAAATGTAATCATGTGAGGTGTCATAAAAGCTAAACATACTGATTAGAAACGTCATGTTATATAGAAATCTAGCATTTCTATCTATGACCTTATTGAGCTGCCTTCAAATGATGTTTAATGAAAAAGCAAAACAATCAAAACATTTCATTGAAACTAATTTTGTAACTATTGCCATTATTATAAAGAGATTGGATGGTTTTTAGAGACAGGAAGAGAGAGGAGGTAGGCTAGGATATAACACTTGGTACAGGACCCAGGTTGCTCTGCACAACCATGCTGTACAAATCAAGCTCACTAACCCCTACACAACCAGATCGTGACCAACTTTTTGTCATTTTCATATTTTTTTCATACAAAGCTTTGATATTATTATACCAAATAATTATTGGACCAACTTGCTGTCAATTACGTCCAAAGGCGGAATCAAAAATCTAAAATAAACTATTTTTTAGATTCAAGTTGACATTTGCTCGCCTTTTTTTGAAAGTGACACACATTTTACTTACTTTTTTGAGGTGACACAAGTATTATTTGTTTGTGGTGTCTAATCCCTTAGTTGTGCAATAAAAGGGAAAACCAGATGGCAGAGAAGTTGGTTTTGGGTCAAAAACTGTAAATTTCCACGTATTTTTATTGTCTATCGTCGGTCTCCATTTTATCCAATTTATTCATTGCGTAGCCGTCAGTCTCTCCCTGATGATATCCAGTTTGTGGTCACAGACCACTGAATGAGTCCCGACAGACTTGAGTCCAGGCAACATTTCATTCCAGCCGGTCGACATCCTCCAGTGACAGAGCAGCCAAGCACATGTTCCGCCACTTCGCCCAGGCATCCATCGTGCAGCCAGCAGCAAAAGTTCCTGCAGGACAGGTGGGCTCCTCTGAACCCATGCTCCTTGTCGAGAAAATGATGTCAATTGCATTCAGAGACCAGTTGATCATATCCATAGTTCCTTTTATCTGGAGATCAGGGCAGCGAGAGTCTCTCACAGACAGACTAAACACAGAGTGCCAGCAGGAACAGAGATAAGGGAGAGGAGAAAGATGCGACTGCCTCCACCGAGAGTAAGAGAGACAAGACATGAAAAATAAAAGAAAATGAATGACTCAATGACACGTTTACAAAGTAATTCTAATAAAATGTGAAAAAAATGCTTTAACGTCTTTCAAGTTCATTTTATTGACCCTAAATCTGTTACCATCTAGTGGTGAAAACTAAGTTCATTGTGGAATTATTGTGTTATATAATGAAAAAAGCTACAAAAAAAGCTAATTTATCACAACAAATTGTAAAGTAGTAAAAAGCTCACAAGGGCCCTGGGCTCCTAAGGGTTAAGGAATTCCTTCTTTTCACACTTATTTATTGTTTGGATTGTTAAATTAATGAAATAAATCTGGACCTGTGGTGTCCCCAAAGTGTATCCTGCATGTTGTATCAGTAAGCCTGAGTCTTTTCTGGTTGGACTGTTCCCAGGAAATTAACATTGTACTTTAGAGGCCAAACAGCCTGTTTTGTTTCTTCTCCTGCCAAGAAGTCAATGGCAGACTTAAGAACCACTTTGTAGGAAAAGTTCTGAAATTGGCACACTGAATACATTGGCTGAATTTGGTCCCTGTAACTGAAACTCAAAAGCATCCCTACTAGTCCAAAGTTGTACTTATGTTTATACTAATAACTTTTTTAGCTGTTAGGTTCTCAAAACAAAAGTATGTTTCCTCTTAATCCTTGACTCATTCCAATTCCAATGCACTCTATAACATCATACCTTATTTTAGCAAACTCCTCTTGGATTGATTATCTAATTATGAACAGTTATGATGTATTGCTCACCAAAATGATCATAGAACTGTAGTAAAGCTTCTGTGTATCATGAGCAAACTTGGTGGATGTTTAAATAACAATGATCTGAGGTTAACTGCTGAGTTTTAGCACAGTCTCCTCTTGGACCATGGGCCATTATGACGAGATGTACCATGTCCATTTTTAGTATGTCGCTAGAAGTTGCAGATATTTGCAAATTGTTTTTGGAATATTGGTGTGTCTTCAGTAGTTAACGTTGACAGCTCCACCTCAAGGTCAATATTTAGAAAGCATTTGAGCCATTCCACCAAATGGGCACTGTAACAAATTTGCTTTTATTTAACTTGATTTCAAAACAGATCCCAATAGTATACATACACAATTATCATGGGTATTGGTATTGGTCCATCTTAAGCCTACTAATTTAGATGTTTCAATAGATTTATAATGAAAAGATGGTGGACATTTTTTTCTTGTCAACCCTCTGGTTATTCTTTATATTGGTTGAGGCCCGGGTTAACAATGGCCGCCTCCGGTGCTGTTGACTTACAGGGTGCCGGTGGAAATTGAACAACAGTTGGTCGAAGAAGGAGAGGAGGGAGAAGGATTCATCGACAGAAAGAGAAGAGGAAAGGCAGGAGTATAGATCTGAGAATAGGGACTCTTAACGTTGGTACAATGACAGGCAAGGGTAGGGAGCTGGCGGACATGATGGAGAGAAGGAAGGTAGATATTCTGTGCGTGCAGGAGACCAGGTGGAAGGGTAGCAAAGCGCGTAGTATTGGAGGGGGATACAAACTGTTTTACTATGGTGTGGATAGGAAGAGAAATGGGGTAGGAGTGATCCTTAAGGAGGAGTTTGTGAGGAATGTTTTAGAGGTGAAAAGAGTGTCAGACAGGGTGATCAGTTTGAAGTTAGAAATTGAAGGGGTGATGTTGAATGTAGTGAGTGCTTATGCTCCACAA
This sequence comes from Danionella cerebrum, assembly GCA_007224835.1. Classification (NCBI taxonomy): domain Eukaryota; kingdom Metazoa; phylum Chordata; class Actinopteri; order Cypriniformes; family Danionidae; genus Danionella; species Danionella cerebrum. Next base: position 671,290 of record SRMA01026961.1, on the reverse strand, counting down.
GTAGGCTGTAAGTTGGAAGAGAAGGAGAGATTTTGGAGTGAGTTAGATGAGGTGATTGAGAGTGTTCCCAGAGGAGAGAGAGTAGTAGTGGGAGCAGATTTCAACGGGCATGTTGGCGAGGGCAACAGAGGTGATGAGGAGGTGATGGGCAGGTTCGGTGTTAAGGAAAGGAACCTAGAAGGACAGATGGTGGTGGACTTTGCCAAGAGGATGGAAATGGCTGTAGTTATTACTTATTTCCAGAAGAGGGAGGAACATAGAGTTCCCTATAAGAGTGGAGGTAGGAGTACCCAGGTAGACTACATCCTATGTAGACGAGCCAATCTGAGAGAGATCAGAGACTGTAAAGTAGTGGTAGGAGAGAGTGTAGCCAGACAGCATCGGATGGTGATTGTGAGGAATTCAGACAGAAGCTGAGACAGGCTTTGGCTGGTCAGGAAGAGCTTCCAGATGACTGGGAAACTGCAGCAGAATTGATCAGGGAGACAGGGAGAACGGTGCTAGGTGTGTCAGTTGGAAGGAGGAAAGAAGATAAGGAAACATGGTGGTGGAATGAGGAAGTACAGGACATCATCTAGAAGAAGAGGCTAGCATAAAAGAAGTGGGACATCGAAAGGACTGAAGAAAGTAGAAAGGACTAATAGGAATCGCAGCGGAGAGTGAAGATGGAGGTGACAAAGGCCAAACAGAAAGCATATGATGAGTTGTATGCCAGGTTAGACACAAGGGAAGGCGAGAAGGAATATAGATAGACAGAGATGGAAGGATGTGCAACAGACAAGGTTGATTAAAGATAGAGATGGAAAGGTGCTAACAGGTGAGGAGAGTGTGCTGAGAAGATGGAAGAAGTATTTTGAGGAGTTGATGAATGAGGAGAATGAGAGAGAAAGAAGGGGGGAAGAGGTGAATAATTTAGAGCAGAAGGTTGAAAACATTAGAATGAGGTTGAGGATGTCATTAGTATGAGAATTAGTATGAGGATGTCAGGAGTGGCAGAGAAGTACGTCAGAGTAGTTCTGGCTATTTATGAGAGGAGTAAGACAGCAGTGAGATGTGATGTAGATACAAAGAAAGAATGTTTTAGTTTGCTGTGTCGAAGGATTTGGATGACTGCAGCTCTGAACATTAAACTTGTTCTGTTACCCCAAAATTTCCTGGTCTTCGAATCTGAGTTTCCTACAAACGCCAACATGGAGGCTGTGTCTATGGAAGGCCAACCTGTAGGCTGTGTGTTGTTTTGACACAGTAACATAAATCAACCTTAAGGGTATTCCTTTTATTGTCAAAACTTTTACACAGACTTTTTAATGTTTTCTTTGAAGGCATTTTACAGAAGGTTTGCTGAGGTAACATAAGGGTTAAGGGTCAGAGTGAAGGGGAAAATATGGGGGATTATGCGTAAAGGAATCTCAGTCCGGTGATATTTTTAATGAGGGGTGGTTTAAAACTGAGGTGAAGAGGCTGATATTGTTTTTTTGACAATGACTAACCTGCAGAAAGAGGCATGGATTTTACGCTCTGATTATGTAGGTCAGAACAAACAAGGTGGCAATGCATTTCTAAGACCCTGTGGAAAAATGTGAAATTAATATCTACCATAATAGATGGATTACAAAGGAAGTATGACAGAATGAATTTATTCAGACTGTTTACGTTCAACGATTTATTGCCTATGATGGAAAAAACATACTCTCTTATTCAGGGCTGAAATTATCCACCATTCTCCAATGATTTCATTTGAGCTCATCTGCTGAAATGACAGTGTCCTTGTGGTAAGAAATGATTGGTCCATCCATCTTCTTTGGACTGAAAGGTGACCTGTGAATGATGGCAGGGCTGATATTCCTCTAGGATGAGGAAGCAACTTCAGCCTTTACACTGTTATCTTCTGCTTGCCAGACGGTCAAGGGACTTCTGGCCTTCTGTGAAAGTGATGATGAGAGCAAGTTTGCAGCACAGGCTACTTTCGACCCTTTTTCACTATGCACTTTGTAGGCGGATTCGGAATTACACCTAAGGTTGTGTAATGCTTTACAGAGTGAGGTTAAGTTTACTTCTAAGGATTCTTTCCTCTTTATTGCATTTCTAAGTTGTACAATGATGAAGAAAATATAACTATCAAATAACAGAGTATGATTTAATGTGATGGTCGGTCAATAACAGAACTCAATCCTCAAGATATGTGTGGTTGTCCTGATTATTGAGTAACTGTCCATATTGAGTTACTTCTTATGTCAGTCACTCTGGCCCTGAGGTTATTGAGTTGTGTCTCCTGCCACAGCTGTGTGAGCATAGACTCATTTCAGTCACTTATACTCATTAGGGCTCATTGGCTGATGACCTCTGCACCTGTATGCTGCTTGTTTGCTCCTGATTAGTGCCCTTATTTCCTCTGGTGGTATTTTACATTTTGACAGTTATTTCTGACAACTTGTTCAAGAAGCCCCTCTTGGGGGCAGAGTCATTCTCTTGGGTATCTGGAAGGCAGCCGCACCAAGTTGGTCGCTGTGAAAAGCCAGGCAGAAAAGTAGGTGCGGTTTTTCCAAAAATTTACGAAACACTCGGAGACCGTAATGCTTGCATTTTATCAGCTGGCTTGGAACACAGTCATTCAACAAAGGGGACTTCATTAAAAAATGCCTCATTGACGCCTTCGAAATCTTGGTTTCTGGAGACGGCTAACTAAAACGCAGCGTATCAGACGTTAAACTGTCCCACCACAGTGTTAAATGCAGAATATCGGATATTAATAAAGCTTTTGAATCACAGTTGCACTCTGACCTTTAAGTATGTGAGTATTTTAGTGTGGCATTGGGTTTGCCTGGTCTGTGTCAAATGAATGAATGATCAAAGAAGAACTCCTTGACATTGTGCCATTAAAAGACAGATCCCGTGGCATAGTTGTTAAAGAAGATGGATGTGTTTGCAAAAGCAAATCTGCCCATACCGAAACTAACTGCAATTGCCACGGATGGAGCGGCAGCCATGATCGGATCCATGAATGGGTTTGTGGGTCTGTGGAAAGCTGATTAAACATTTGCAGACTTTTGGAATTTCCACTGCATCATCCACAGGGAGCAACTCGTGTATAAATCATTGAATTTAGACATCATGAAGCCTGTGATGGAAATCGTCAACTACTTCCGCACACATGCGATTAACCACAGGCAATTCAAGGATCTCATAGCTGAGCTGGACCAAGGGCTTCCAGGTGACCTGCCGCTGCACTGAACTGTGAGATTGCTGTCAAAAAGCAAGGTACTCAAGGTACTGCTGTGAAACTGTTCATGGAAGAGAAGGACAAGGACTATCCCGAGCTCTTAGACCTCGAGTGGATAATGGATCTGGAATTTTCAGTCAACATGCTGTGTCACTTTGACAGACTGAACCCGACCCTGCAGGGTAAGTTAAAAATGCTGCCTGACCTGGTTAAAGTGTGTTTGCATTTGTCAACAAACTAAAGCTGTTCGAGGCACATATTCAAAAGGGAGATTTAACACATTTTCATACTCTGCTAAAAGCCAGTGTATAAGTCACCAGCGCCGTCCTGAAAAAGAAAAGAACAGATATGCAACACTGGTTGCAAACCTGCACGAAAGCTTTGTGACCCGGTTCAGTGATCTACATCTGAAAAGACCACAGATTACGTCGACCCATTTAATGCAAAGACAGACAGTTTGAAAGCCTTGCTCGTCACAGATGAGTTGGAGATGATCAACCTTTGTGAGGAGGATCAACTGAAAGCCGTTTTAAGGGAAGGGACCATTGAGTTCTGGGAAAGTGTGCCAATTGAAAAAAGGGGAGGATGGACTTCCTGTGACGGAATAGGTGCAGAGTTTCATGGCGTCACATTAAAATTCGAACAAAATAGATTAACACATTTTCCACCCCCAAAATCTGCACGAGGTTGCGTAAATATTTAATTTATACAACTTGTCAAATTTTAAATACTTACCGTGCCACTCTGGATAATTTTGAGGAATACATTTACAATTGTTTTGTTCAATACGCGATGGGCAAATCGAAGAAGAAAGCTAGCCCGGCAGCTTCTGTTACAAACACCATGCCTTCAAGCAAACGACTGCGTCCTTCGGATTCACCTGGAGATTCCCAACCTGATGGAGGATTGAGGGAAATCCTGCAGTCAATCGAGCTACGTCTGGCAAGCTTCGGTCAGATTTTATTAATAATAATATGTCATTTTCACCTCTGTGTCAACACGATTTCAATAATAACTAGATTTTAAAGTTTGCACGCAAACTTCGATGTTGGCTTGCGTTGGTACCGTTAATACCTTTTTTTTAAAATGTTGTCAATTCCGCAACAATAACATAATCCAACCCTCATGTCTCTATGATTCTCATAAGCTGAGATAGGTACATGCAAAATTGGTTGCTATGGTAACCAGTCTGGTTGCTATGGAGGGGTCAGTGACCTAACATATTGTTCCCCATGTCAACACGAGTAAAATACACCAACCCCCATGTCTCTATGACTTTCGTAAGCTGAGATAGAGATACGCCATATTGGTTGCTATGGTAACAGTGTTGTTGCTATGGAGGGGTCGCTAACCTAATATGTTGTTCCCCATATGAATACAAGTAAATTACAGCAATCCCCATGTCTCTATGATTTTCCTGAGCTGAGATAGGTACATGCAAAATTGGTTGCTATGGTAACCAGTCTGGTTGCTATGGAGGGGTCAGTGACCTAACACATTGTTCCCCATGTCAATACATCAACCCCCATGTCTCTATGACTTTCCAAAGCTGAGATAGAGCTGCGCCATATTGGTTGCTATGGTAACCAGTTTGGTTACTATGGAGGGGTCGCTGACCTAATATATTGCTCCCAATATCTATACGGGTAAAATACAGCAACCCCATCTCTCTATGATTTTCCTGAGCTGAGATATAGACATGCCATATTGGTTGCTATGGTAACCAGTCTGGTTGCTATGGAGGTGTCATTAACATAATATAATGTTTCAGCTGTCAGTATGGGTGAAGCTTACCAGCCCCCAAGTCTCTAGCATTTTCCTAAGCTAAGATAGAGATGTGGCAATATAGTTGCTATGGTAAACAATTTGGTTGCTATGGAGGAGTTAGTGACATCATGTTGTAATCTACTTTCCATTTAGACTAATATAAAGCAACCCCCATGTCTCTACTGTGTTCCGTTTAGAAGATATTTGACATTGAAAGTTATGTCAAAAAGTGGGTGTGGCTTAATTAATTTATGTTAATTCACAAGCAATGATGGGCTGGATAAGTAATTTGCTTCCTTAATGCTTGTATGACTTTCCAGTGTCAATCAATTACAGAAGCTCTTTTACATTAGGATCTATGGGGTTCATGCTCCATTTATTTCAATGGGCCATTTAAAGTCAATGAGACACCTTTGACCTACTTATTTGAAATCAGCTTGCACCTGGAGTTATCAACTGCCAGATTTTCAAACGAGTCAGCTGACTCAACTGTCAAATTTTCAAACATGGCAAATCTGCTGGAGAAAATCCGATTTCCATGCCTCAAACAAATAAAGATTATAGAAGAACCATAAGACATATCGAAATGATTCTTTCTTTGTCAGAAGCAGAAGACCTTAACGAAGAGAATGCTGTAATTTTTGTGAAGGTGTGATTAGAATTAAAAAAATTATGCCGAGCTACAAATAGCCTTCATTTGATTCTGTGCAACTGCTCATTTCAGAGAAATCCATACCCTCAAACAAATAAGGATTACTAAAGAATGACCAGAGGTATTGAAATATTTCTTTTACTGTTAGAATCCCAAGATTTTAAGGAAGAGAATGGTGTAAATTTTGTGAAGCTGTGATAAAGTGTGAATGATTTATGGCGAGTTAAAAATAGCCTGCTACTGAGATTTTAAACAGAATCCACCAGAATTTTTGAATGGAGGTGAATGGAGCAATTAAGTGCACTCCTTGTGGTTTAGGCCACCTGGCGTAAAAACCGTGTGTTTTTTAAAAATGAAAACAGCACCAACTGAAAGAGGACAAAAATCTCTACCATTTAGGTATAAAATGTGTGTGTAAAGGTTAATTTTTAGTTGAGAAAACAGTGCAAGTAGCAACAAGACTGAGCTTGCTCAAAGTTAGAGTGAGCGATGACATCACCACTCTAGGGCTCCCATAGGGAATGACTTGGGCGATTTTTGGGCCGAAATTCGCGATTTTTACGGAAACCGCTGGTCAAATCGGTTCGAAAAGACATAGCAACTCGAGTGGGAACAGCTTGGACGACCGTGGAAAGTTTCGTGGCTGTAGCTCGAACGGGCTAGGAGGAGAAGCTGTCAGAATTTTTGTCAGAAGAAGAAGAAGAAGAAGAAGAAGAAGCCGGAAGAATAACTAGATTTTAAAGTTTGCACGCAAACTTCGATGTTGGCTTGCGTTGGTACCGTTAATACCTTTTTTTTAAATGTTGTCAATTCCGCAACAATAACATAATCCAACCCCCATGTCTCTATGATTCTCATAAGCTGAGATAGGTACATGCAATATTGGTTGCTATGGTAACAAGTCTGGTTGCTATGGAGGGGTCAGTAACCTAACATATTGTTCCCCATGTCAACACGAGTAAAATACACCAACCCCCATGTCTCTATGACTTTCGTAAGCTGAGATAGAGATACGCCATATTGGTTGCTATGGTAACAGTGTGGTTGCTATGGAGGGGTCGCTGACCTAATATATTGTTCCCCATATGAATACGAATAAATTACAGCAACCCCCATGTCTCTATGATTTTCCTGAGCTGAGATAGGTACATGCAAAATTGGTTGCTATGGTAACCAGTCTGGTTGCTATGGAGGGGTCAGTGACCTAACACATTGTTCCCCATGTCAATACATCAACCCCCATGTCTCTATGGTTTTCCAAAGCTGAGATAGAGCTGCGCCATATTGGTTGCTATGGTAACCAGTTTGGTTGCTATGGAGGGGTCGCTGACCTAATATATTGCTCCCCATATCTATACGGGTAAAATACAGCAACCCCCATCTCTCTATGATTTTCCTAAGCTGAGAGAGAGTCATGCCATATTGGTTGCTATGGTAACCAGTCTGGTTGCTATGGAGGAGTCATTGACATGATATAATGTTTCAGCTGTCAGTATGGGTGAAGCTTACCACCCCCCAAGTCTCTAGCATTTTCCTAACCGAAGATAGAGATATGCCAATTTAGTTGCTATGGTAAACAATTTGGTTGCTATGGAGGAGTCAGTGACATCATGTTGTAATCTACTTTACATTTAGAATAATATAAAGCAACCCCCATGTCTCTACTGTGTTCCGTTTAGAAGATATTTGACATCGAAAGTTATGTCAAAAAGTGGGTGTGGCTTAATTATTTTATGTTAAATCACAAGGAATGATTGGCTGGATAAGTGATTTGCTTCTTTAATACTAGTATGACTTTCCAGTGTCAATCAATTACAGAAGCTCTTTTACAATAGGATCTATGGGATTCATGCTCCATTCATTTCAATGGGTCATTGAAAGTCAATGAGACACCTTTGACCTACTTATTTGAAATCAGCTTGCACCTGGAGTTATCAACTGCCAGATTTTCAAACGAGTCAGCTGCTGCTGGAAATTCAACTGTCAGATATTCAAACGATGGCAAATCTGCTGGAGAAAATCCGATTTCCATGCCTCAAACAAATAAAGATTATAGAAGAACCGTAAGACATATCGAAATGATTCTTTCTTTGTAAGAAGCAGAAGACCCTAACGAAGAGAATGCTGTAATTTTTGTGAAGGTGTGATTAGAAATAAAAAAATTATGGCGAGCTACAAATAGCCTTCATTTGATTCTGTGCAACTGCTCATTTTAGAGAAATCCATACCCTCAAACAAACAAGGATTACGAAAGAATGACCAGAGGTATTGAAATATTTCTTGTACTGTTAGAATCCCAAGATTTTAAGGAAGAGAATGGTGTAAATTTTGTGAAGCTGTGATAAAGTTTGAATTATTTATGGCGAGTTAAAAATAGCCTGCGATTGAGATTTTAAACAGAATCCAACAGAATTTTTGAATGGAGGTGAATGGAGCAATTATGTGCACTCCTTGTGGTTTAGGCCACCTGGAGTAAAAACCGTGTGTTTTTTAAAAATGAAAACAGCACCAACTGAAAGAGGACAAAAATCTCTACCATTTAGATATAAAATGTGTGTATAAAGGTTAATTTTTAGTTGAGAAAACAGTGCAAGTAGCAACAAGACTGATCTTGCTCAAAGTTAGAGTGAGCGATGACATCACCACTCTAGGGCCCCCATAGGGAATGACTTGGGCGATTTTTGGGCCGAAATTCGCGATTTTTACGGAAACCGCTGGTCAAAACGGTTCGAAAAGACATAGCAACTCGAGTGGGAACAGCTTTGACGACCGTGGAAAGTTTCGTGGCTGTAGCTCGAACGGGCTAGGAGGAGAAGCGTCGTAAAATTTTGACGTAGGAAAAGAGAAGAAGAAGAATAACTAGATTTTAAAGTTTGCACGCAAACTTCGATGTTGGCTTGCGTTGGTACCGTTAATACCTTTTTTTTAAATGCTGTCAATTCCGCAACAATAACATAATCCAACTCTCATGTCTCTATGATTCTCATAAGCTGAGATAGGTACATGCAAAATTGGTTGCTATGGTAACCAGTCTGGTTGTTATGGAGGGGTCAGTGGCCTAACATATTGTTCCCCATGTCAACACGAGTAAAATACACCAACCCCATGTCTCTATGACTTTCGTAAGCTGAGATAGAGATACGCCATATTGGTTGCTATGGTAACAGTGTGGTTGCTATGGAGGGGTCACTGACCTAATATATTGTTCCCTATATGAATACGAGTAAATTACAGCAACCCCATGTCTCTATGATTTTCCTGAGCTGAGATAGGTACATGCAAAATTGGTTGCTATGGTAACCAGTCTGGTTGATATGGAGGGGTCAGTGACCTAACACATTGTTCCCCATGTCAATACATCAACCCCCATGTCTCTATGACTTTCCAAAGCCGAGATAGAGCTGCGCCATATTGGTTGCTATGGTAACCAGTTTGGTTGCTATGGAGGGGTCGCTGACCTAATATATTGCTCCCCATATCTATACGGGTAAAATACAGCAAACCCCATCTCTTTATGATTTTCCTAAGCTGAGATAGAGACATGCCATATTGGTTGCTATGGTAACCAGTCTGGTTGCTATGGAGGTGTCATTAACATAATATGTTTCAGCTGCCAGTATGGGTGAAGCTTACCAGCCCCCAAGTCTCTAGCATTTTCCTAAGCTAAGATAGAGATGTGGCTATATAGTTGCTATGGTAAACAATTTGGTTGCTATGGAGGAGTTAGTGACATCATGTTGTAATCTACTTTTCATTTAGAATAATATAAAGCAACCCCCATGTCTCTACTGTGTTCCGTTTAGAAGATATTTTACATTGAAAGTTATGTCAAAAAGTGGGTGTGGCTTAATTAATTTATGTTAATTCACAAGCAATGATGGGCTGGATAAGTAATTTGCTTCCTTAATGCTTGTATGACTTTCCAGTGTCAATCAATTACACAAGCTCTTTTACATTAGGATCTATGGGGTTCATGCTCCATTCATTTCAATGGGCCATTGAAAGTCAATGAGACACCTTGGACCTACTTATTTGAAATCAGCTTGCACCTGGAGTTATCAACTGCCAGATTTTCAAACGAGTCAGCTGACTCAACCGTCAGATTTTCAAACGATGGCAAATCTGCTGGAGAAAATCCGATTTCCATGCCTCAAACAAATAAAGATTATAGAAGAACCGGAAGACATATCGAAATGATTCTTTCTTTGTCAGAAGCAGAAGACCCTAACGAAGAGAATGCCGTAATTTTTGTGAAGGTGTGATTAGAAATAAAAAAATTATGGCGAGCTACAAATAGCCTCCATTTGATTCTGTGCAACTGCTCATTTTAGAGAAATCCATACCCTCAAACAAATAAACATTACGAAAGAATGAACAGAGGTATTGAAATATTTCTTTTACTGTTAGAATCCCAAGATTTTAAGGAAGAGAATGGTGTAAATTTTGTGAAGCTGGGATAAAGTGTGAATGATTTATGGCGAGTTAAAAATAGCCTGCGATTGAGATTTTAAACAGAATCCACCAGAATTTTTGAATGGAGGTGAATGGAGCAATTAAGTGCACTCCTTGTGGTTTAGGCCACCTGGAGTAAAAACCGTGTGTTTTTTAAAAATGAAAACAGCACCAACTGAAAGAGGACAAAAATCTCTACCATTTAGATATAAAATGTGTGTGTAAAGGTTAATTTTTAGTTGAGAAAACAGTGCAAGTAGCAACAAGACTGAGCTTGCTCAAAGTTAGAGTGGGCGATGACATCACCACTCTAGGTCTCCCATAGGGAATGACTTGAGCGATTTTTGGGCCGAAATTCGCGATTTATACGGAAACCGCTGGTCCAATCGGTCCGAAGAGATATAGCAACTCGAGTGGGAACAGTCTGGACGACCGTGGAAAGTTTCGTGGCTGTAGCTCGAACGGGCTAGGAGGAGAAGCGTTGCAAAATTTTGACGTAGGAAAAGAGAAGAATAACTAGAATATGCATTTCCTAGCGGAAAATGCGTGTGAATGCAGAGAGCTGAAAATGAAAGCAGGCTGAAAGTATCTGAAAAAAATCTAAAGTTGAAAATTGAAGTTGAAAGTTGAAAGATTTGAAAGTTGGAAGTGACAAAAGTTCAAAGTGGAAGCTGAAAGACTAAACATTAGAAAGTTGAAAGTGTCAAAAGTTGAAAGTGGAAGCGGAAAGGTGAAACAATGTAAAGTTGAAAATATCAAAAGTTGAAAGTGGAAGATGAAAGGTGAAACATTATAAAGTTGAAAATGTAAAAATTTGAAAGTGGAAGAAGAAAAGTGAAACAAAGTTGAAAGTGTCAAAAGTTGAAAGGTGAAGCATTGTAAAGTTGAAAGCATCAAAAGTAGAAAGTGGAAGCTGAAAGGTGAAACATTTGGAAAGTTGAAATTGTACAACAGTTGAAAGTGGAAGCTGAAAGGTAAAATTTTAGTAAGATGAAATTCTGTCTAGCATTTTCATAAACTAAGATAGAGAAATGTCAAATGCGTTGCTTTGGTAAAAAGTCTGGTTGCTTTGGACAGGTCAACTACATAATAGAATGTTCCCAGTGTCACTCTGAGGGAAATGAATCAACCCCCATGTCTCTAGCATTTCCCTGAGCTGAGTTGGGGATATGCCAATTTGGTTGCTATGGTAACCAATATGGTTGCTATGGAGGATCATTGACATTATATATTCATCTCTGTGTGACTACAAGTCATTTACACCAACTCCCGTGTCTCTAGCATTTTCCTAAGCTGAGATAGAGATGTGTCAATTGGGTTGCTATGGTAACCAGCCTGGTTGCCATGGAGGAGTCCGCTACCTCAATGAATGTTTCCAGGGTCACTATTAGTGTAACAAACTCACCGCCATGTCTCTAGCATTTTCCAAAGTTGAGATAGGGATGTGTAAATTGGGTTGCTATGGTAACCAGTATGGTTGCTATGGAGGGGTCATTGACTTTATATATTTTTCCCTGTGGGACTACAAGTATAGTAGACCAACTCCCGTGTCTCTCGCACTTTCCTAGGCTGAGATAAAGATGTGTCAATTTGGTTACTATGGTAACCAGTATGGTTACTATGGAGGGGTCAATTACATCAGTGAATGTTCCTGGGGCCACTATTAGTGAAACAAACTCACCCCCATGTCTCTAGCATTCTCCTAAGCTGAGGTAGAGATGTGTCAGTTGGGTTGCTATAGTAACCAGACTGGTTGCTATGGAGGGGTCAATGGCATCATATAATGTTCCCTGTGTGACTACAAGTCAATTAGACCAACTCCCGTGTCTCTCACACTTTCCTAAGCTGAGATAAATATGTGTCAATTCGGTTGCTATGGTAGCCAGTATGGTTGCTATGAAGGAGTCATTGACACAATATATTGATCCCTGTGTGACTACAAGTCATTTAGACCAACTCCCGTGTCTCTCTCATTTTCCTAAGCTGAGATAGAGATGTGCCAAATGGGTTGCTATGGTAACCAGTATGGTTGCTATGGAGGGGTCCGCTACCTCAATGAATGTTCCCGGGGTCGCTATTAGTGAAACAAACTCACCCCCAGGTCTCTAGCATTTTCCTAAGCTGAGATAGATATGTGTCAATATGGTTGCTATGGTAACCAGTTTGGTTGCTATGGAGGGGTCAGTGACAATATATAATGTTCCCTCTGTGACTACAAGTGATTTAGACCAACTCCTGTGTCTCTCGCATTTCCCTAAGCTGAGATAGAGATGTGTCAAATTGGTTGCTATGGTAAATAATCTGGTTGCTATGGATGAGTTAGTGACATCATGTTGTAATCTACATTCAACTTAGATCAAAATAAAACAACTCCCATGTCTCTACGATGTTCCACTTAGAAGATATTTGACATTCAAAAATGATGTTGAAAAGTGGGCGTGGCTTGATAAATTTATGTTAAATCAAAAGCAATGATTGGCTGGATTAGTTATATGCATCCTTAATGTTGCTTTGACTCTCCATTGTGAACCAATTACAAAAGATCTTTTACAATAGGATCGTATTGGAATCAATTGCCCCAGTGAAATGAATGGCAGCAATGCATCTCTATGGCCCATTGTGAGTCTATGGGAAGGCTAAGCCAATCAAATTTCGTTATTCAAATTAGTTGATTAACAGCTGCCTCCAACTGCCACTTTTCGAATCGAGGAGACATTTCTCAGATGTTGACCATGCCTCAAACAAATAAACATTACAGAAGAACCGTAAGACATATCGAGATGATTCTTTCTTAGTGAGAATCAGGAGGCCTCAATGAAGATTATGATGTAAATCTTTTAATGATATGTGGAAAATTCTAGGAGTTATGGCGAGTTAGAAAAATCCTTAATTTAAAACTTTGGAGCATCATTTTCTGGGTGAAATGCATTGATCTTAATGGAGCAATTTTCTTCCCTCGTTAAGGTTTAGCCCTCCTAGTTTAAAAACCGTAGGTCCTATGAAAGAAACAACTGCATTTTCAAAAAGAGGACAAATTTCTCTACTACTTTAATATAAATTTAATCCATAAAGGGTAAATTTTAGTTTAGGAGAGAGCAATAGATGAAGAAGTTTGAGATGTGAAAAGTTAGAGTGGAAGCTAGAGTGGAGCAGAAATAGGTGAAAGTCAGAAATCTTCATTAAACTTAAACTGCGATTAATAAAAATCAATACAAGATTTAAAAAAGTTGAAATATACATCTAATAGATGAAAGTCTGTAGATTTATTTAAAGTTTAAATGGTTTCTCTAGTGGAAAGTATGCTGTAGTTATAAAGGTTGAAAGAAGTGAAAGTTTAAAGGAGGGTTGAAGAATATCCCCATTCATTTCAATGGGAAGAATAATTTGAATAAAGTTAAATATTATAAAAAGTATAAAAGTTTGAAAAGTGTAAAGTAATTGCAACCTAGTCTGAAAAAAGCTGAACGTTTAGAAGTTTGAATGGTGTTTCTAGGCCAAAGTATGCTGAAGTAGTTTGGGTTGGAAAAAGGGGGGGAATAATAAAAACTAGAATATGCATTTCCTAGCGGAAAATGCGTGTGAATGCAGAGAGCTGAAAATGAAAGCAGGCTGAAAGTATCTGAAAAAAATCTAAAGTTGAAAGGTGAAGCTGAAAGGTAAAATATTTGAAAGTTGAAAGTTTTAAAAGATGAAAAAAGTGAAGCTGAAAGGTGAAAGATTTGAAAGTCGGAAGTTTCAAAAGTTGAAAAGTGAAGCTGAAAGGTGAAAGATTTGAAAGCTGAAAGTGTCAGAAATTGAAAGTGGAGGCCGAACGGTGAAACATTATAAAGTTGAAAACGTATAAAGTTGAAAGAAGAAGCATTGTAAAGTTGAAAGTGTCAAAAGTAGAAAGTGGAAGCTAAAGGTGAAACATTTGAAAGTTGAAAGTGTCAAAAGTTGAAAGTGGAAGCTGAACGGTATAATATTAGTAAGTTGAAATTCTGTCTAGCATTTTCCTAACCTAAGATAAAGATATGCCAATTGCGTTGCTATGGTAAAAAGTCTGGTTGCTCTGGACAGGTCATTTACATAATAGAATGTTCCCAGTGTCACTCTGAAGTAAATGAATCAACCCCCATGTCTCTTGCGATTCCCTGAGCTGAATTAGAGATATTCCAATTGGGTTGCTATGATAACTATTATGGTTGCTATGGAAATGTCATTGACATTATCTAATGTTTCCTGTGTCACTATGAGTGAAACAAAACAACCCCCATGTCTCTAGCATTCTCCTAAGCTGAGCTAGAGATGTGTCAATTTGGTTGCTATGGTAACCAGTATGGTTGCTATGGAGGGGTCAGTGACATTGTATAATGTTCCCTGTGTGACTAAAAGTCATTTAGACCAACTCCTGTGTCTCTCTCATTTTCATAAGCTGAGATAGAGATGTGTCAATTTGGTTGCTATGGTAACCAATATGGTTGTTATGGAGGGGTCAGTGACATTATATAATGTTCCCTGTGTGACTACAAGTCATTTAGACCAACTCCTGTGTCTCTCTCATTTTCCTAAGCTGAGATAGAGATGTGTCAATTTGGTTGCTATGGTAACCAGTATGGTTGCTATGGAGGGTAAGTGACATTATATAATGTTGCCTGTGTGACTACAAGTCATTTAGACCAACTCCCGTGTCTCTCTCATTTTCCTAATCTCAGATAGAGATGTGTCAATTTGGTTGCTATGGTAATCAGTATGGTTGCTACGGAGGGGTCAGTGACATTATATGATGTTCCCTGTGTGACTACAAGTCATTTAGACCAACTCCCGTGTCTCTCTCATTTTCCTAAACTGAGATAGAGATGTGTCAATTAGGTTGCTATGGTAACCAGTATGGTTGCTATGGAGGGGTCATTGACATTATATAATGTTCCCTGTGTGACTACAAGTCAATTAGACCAACTCCTGTGTCTCTGGCATTTTCCTAGGCTGAGATAGAGAAGTGTCAATTTGGTTGCTATGGTAAATATTTTGGTTGCTATGGATGAGTTGGTGACATCATGTTTAATCTACATTCAACCTAGATCAATATAAAACAACTCCCATGTCTCTACGATGTTCCACTTAGAAGATATTTGACATTCAAAAATGATGTTGAAAAGTGGGTGTGGCTTGGTGAATTTATGTTAAATCATAAGCAATGATTGGCTGGGTTAGTTATATGCATCCTCAATGTTGCTATGACTCTCCATTGTGAACCAATTACAAAAGCTATTTTACATTAGGATCATATGGGAATCAATTGCCCCATTGAAATGAATGGCAGCAATGCATCTCTATGGCCCATTGTGAGTCTATGGAAAGGCTAAGCCAATCAAATTTTGTTATTCAAATTAGTTGATTAACAGCCGCCTCCAACTGCCACTTTTTGAATCGAGGAGACATTTCTCAGATGTTGACCATGCCTCAAACAAATAAACATTACAGAAGAACCGTAAGACATATCAAGATGATTCTTTCTTTGTGAGAATCAGGAGGCCTCAATGAAGATTATGATGTAAATTTTGTAACCATATGTGGAAAAATCTAGGAGTTATGGCGAGTTAGAAAAAGCCTTAATTTAAAACTTTGGAGCATCATTTTCTGGATGAAATGCATTGATCTTAATGGAGCAATTTTCTTCCCTCGTTAAGGTTTAGCCCTCCTAGTTTAAAAACCGTAGGTCCTATGAAAGAAACAACTGCATCTTTGGAAAGAGGACAAATTTCTCTACTACTTTAATATAAATTTTGTGCATAAAGGGTAAAGTTTAGTTTAGGAGAGAGGAATAAATGAAGAAGTTTGAGATGTGGAAAATTAGAGTGGAAGCTAGAGTGGAGCAGAATTAGGTCAAAATCCAAATTCTTCATTAAACTTAAACTGTGATTTATAAAAATCTGTAAAAGATATAAATAAGTTGAAATATACATCTAATAGATGAAAGTGTGTAGATTTATGTAAAGTTTAAATGGTTTCTCTAGTGGAAAGTATGCTGAAGTTATAAAGGATGAAAGAAGTTTAAAGTTCCCATTCATTTCAATGGGAAGAATAATTTTAAATAAAGTTAAATATTATAAAAAGTATAAAAGTTTGAAAAGTGAAACGTAATAGCAACCTAGTCTGAAAAAAGCTGAACGTTTTGACGTTTGAATGGTGTTTCAAGGCCAAAGTATGCGGGAGTAGATAGGGTTGGAAAAAGGGGGGGGAATAATAAAAAGAAGAAGAAGAAGCGGAA
>SRMA01026961.1:567587-654939 GCA_007224835.1 Danionella cerebrum | reverse complement strand
ATGGTTTGGGTGTTTCCGTTTATATTGTGGATACATATCGCACATAAACAAAAACGTGGTCATGAATTATACTCCGGACATGTTGTTGTTTATTTGCATGGCGTTCGAGCTGTGGTTAACGGATATGAAATTGAATTAGATACGTTTTTAGAGGAGTTTCCGCTGAACACAACAGTATTTAATATGTGTGGGTTATTCTCAGGGTTAGTGAGCTATGATTGAAAATGTAACGCACAAGGGGGCAAGTCCCCGGTACCGGGGACTCTCGGGCTTAAGAGGTTAAGATGAGCAGAAACATGTCAAGCAGCTACGGTTCTCACCAAAAGCTGCTGCAGGTCAGCGTGAGCCATTGCTAGACGGCGATGGCAATCAGGGATCATCATCCTGGACTCCTGCAGCACCTCCATCTGTTTGAGACACATTTGTGATTAAATACGGTCAGTTTGAGCAAGGGTTGGGTGACATCCACCACTGTAGAAGGCTCTGTTAACTGCTTCTCAACAGAAAGATGATTTAAGTGACTGAATGTGGCCTGGTTGGTGCCAGTATTTCAGAAACTGCTGAGTGAACGCAAATGCCTTGTTGTTGCCAGAGGAGAATGGTCAGACTGGTTCAAGCTCATAGAGAGGCAACAGTAACTCAAATTGTACCAAACTGCTTGATGTTTACTCCCAATGTAAGTGGCTTTGGATAAAAGCAACATGTCGAACCTTGAGGTGGATGGGCAACACCTACAGAAGGCCACACTGGGTGCCACTCCGGTGTAGGCTAAGAACAGGAATCTAAGGCTCACCAAAGTTCACCAAAATTGGACGATACAAGGTTAAAAAACGATGCCTGGTCTCATAAGTCTCATGTACTGCAAGAAGAATTTGAGATTTGAGAGTCAACTTACAAAACGTTTTCTGAACCAAAGGCCGCTGATTGAAATTTTTATCAACATATTTTAGAATATACATTGAATTAATGGTAACCTACACCCCCCCCCACCCCAAAAGGCATTTGTTGCACGGCTATTGTTTCCAACAAACTGGCAAACCTCAAGTAGAAAACCAATTAGCGAACTTTGAGCTGAAACTAAACTTTATGTTCAAAAGCTTTTGTATCAAAAAAAAAAAGCAGTATAAATCAGCATTTCTGCATTTAAAACGAAGACACTGCAAACAGAACTGTGGAGAAAGGGAGAGAACATGGGCCACTACGCCGCGAGAAGCTCTAAATTAGCAGCATGTGTTGCTAATTACAAAACTCCTCTAAAGTTACATAACGTCATTAATTTCACATCAGCACATTAAAACTCATTAAAAGCTGCCCTGATTTCATCCACAGCGCTGCCACTGTGAATCAACCCCATCTCTCTTGCTCCGTTCCTGCTGCAGGGAGGTTTATAAGCCTTGTAACAGGAAGTCAGATTTTGGTTTGGAAGGTTTTCTTTTACTCAGTACTGACTCAGGGTCAAGTTTGGGAGTGATGCCGCAATGTATTGGCACTTAATGGGTAAAAATGATTCTGGTGGCACTGGACGACTGAGTGGGGTCTTCATGGGAAAACTCCACTACATTCTATCCTGCAGTAAAGGCCAGACAGGTTGAATGGAAGTCTACATTTAAACATTTGGTAGATGTTTTTACCGATGATACTAGGTCTCAAATCAGACAATGAGATGAGACGAGAGCCAGCACCTGACAGATTTCAGATAACAACTTTGTCCTGAACACCAGCAAGACCAAGGAGGCCACCGTGGACAAAGAGATTCAGGGGGATGGAACACACCAGGATACTCATTCAAAGGGAGCAGGTGGATGATCTCACGTTCCTAGACATCCACATCAGGCCCAACAGCAGATGTCTTCTACAACAGGAAGCTTGAAATAACTGGACTCTTCTCTCAGCTTCTGGTGAATTTCTCCCGAGTACGGGACAAGAAGGATTTGGTGGTGAAAACGGCACAGGGGATTAGACGGGGGCTGGTCATATAGCTGCAGACCTTACCCACCTAGGGCGGAAACTGACCCTCAGAATTAGGGATGAAACCGTACACAAAGCTCACGTTTACGATTCAGCTTAGCAAATTAGCATGTGGTAAAACAGTGACTGCACGCGGTGACGTTTGTTTAGCACTCTTCTCTCATCGTTGTCATATTCGACAGCAAAGCCAAAATATCTCCAGGTTTAAAAGCCTCCTGACAGCACTGACAGAGGGAGATGCACTTTGAATGAAACACAAGACGTCCCACCCTCCTTTAACTTTAGCGCTCGCTGATTGGATGTTTACAGAAAGAGCAGTTCATTGATTGCGTTCACATCAATAAACAATAAGTTCACCAGGTGTTTTGAAATAGTCATACATACAGGAAATATTCAAATGAGGAACCAAAAAACGCTTAATAACCTGAGGACAGCATACAGTTCTGTTATTTTAACTGTGGATTCTCTACTCAGAATGGCCCTTTACACATAAATACACTGCATTTGGAACAATTCCTTCCAAGGCGTCACTTTAATCGTAAATTTAAACAAAATTTAATGTTGCTTTGAAAAGGACCAATAAAGATTCTTGGTTTACACGATACAGGAACAAACACATTTAATCAGTTCAAACCCCAACTTATGTGTTGCTAGTGCAATGCTGTACTGACGGAGCCACAGGCCAGAAGTATTAAACAGGGACAAAATAATTCAAAACAAAAATCAGGGGATATTTATGAACATATTTATGCATTTTAGGCATAGCACTGAAGTTTGGTACGAGCTCTATGGTTCAATATGCATTTATAAACCTGGAAGCACGTGTGTTCTGCATATCTTACCTGTTTCTTGATTAAATACTCGTCTCCTGCTTCTGCCTTGAGACGCTCAATCTTCTCCTCCTGCTGCTTTGCCTCCTTTATGTACATCTCCTCCTCTTTGGCCAAGCTGAGCGGGAGAGGAAACAGCAGCTTAAATGGATGTGCAGATGTGGGTTTTTCTCTTTATTTCTCAGATTTTCAAAACAGTAGAAAAATTGAGAACGGACGAGCAAATGTCTCTTGACAAGTTTCATTATAACGGAAGGGTTACATTTAACAACTGATTCATTTCACTACAAAACTCACATAAATTATCAAAAATAGATGCACCTAAAGATTACTTTAAAATGGAAATAGAAAAGGTTTGATGAAAGGATCGATTGATCGAAAAACTGTTTGTAGAGTTGAACAATTTGACCAAAAAAATTCAATATCACATGGCTTTATAAAACACATTTACAGGAACACACTAGCTGCTTATTTGAATCCTAATTAATGTCTAAACATTAATGTTTGTTCGATTTTTTTAAACAAGCAGCCAGCTATTTACAGGTCGAGAAAAACATATACTAAATAAGATGATTGAAAGAAATGTAAAATTGTATGTGGATCTACTTGACTAAAATCCAATGTAAAAACAGGAAAGAACTGCTTCCTAATATTTTTTAAGAAAATAGAGTTCAATAAGTTGGGTCTAACAATTATAACTTGTTTAAAACAACCTTGAATGTCAATAAAAAAATATATAAGCACTAAATGAGATTTGGGTGTGTATATAAGTCACCAGAAGGGGCAGCAGTGAGTTAACTGGTGTTCCAATCACGTGGTTTGGATCCAATCACATCTACATTTTTTTAACACTCATATACAAATAGAAATTAAAACTCAACAATATCCTATATTTCAGAGAGATAACTCATCAACTGCCACCAATCAGCCTGGACTCTTCGTATCCGTCTATCGGCAATGTTTATTCACCAAGCCAACAAAAATAGCAGCCTCTTTTTTTTTTTTTTTTTTTACAAAAGGTTAGCTTGGTGGAACCAGGAAATGTGAAGAGTAAAATTAGGAAGATTTAGAAGTAAAGCTCTATGTTAAATAAAGTGGTTTGTGGTTGATACTGTGTCTCATATGGAGTCCATCTGCTGTGTCTGGTGACATCATCAGGTGCATGCACCGGCCCAGTGAGACGGAGCCCGATGAAGCCAGGTTTCTCTTCTTAAGCGTTTCGTTTTTGGAGAGGCCACGTGAGAAAGACGAGGGTTTATGTTTCAATTACGAGTTTTGAAGATAGTTTCGTGTACATTTAGGATGCTCTTTTCTTAAATAAAAATTACCATCTAATTTCATATTAATGAGCCGTCAGGTTGAGTTTATTTAGGGAATTTTTTTTATTGTCGACAAATGTCTTCACATTTTTGAAATCAAAATGACCAAAAACAAGAAGTAAGGAGTAAGAACAGATCACTAATATAAATGTAAAATAACTTCTTTTTTTGTATAATTTTTGGCTGAATGGACGTAAGATTTTATCCTGAACACATAAGTAAAAACTATTTAAAGACACATCAAACTAATTACTGCGACTAACAACTACGAACTGTTCAAACACAATAAGAAAATGAGATTTTTCGGATTAAACACTTCCTTCTCGTCCTCAAGTCTCTGTAATCTGTGAAGCTCACAGTAAATTCAAGCACACCGCTAAGCTGCACCAGCTTCATCCAACACGCTATGCTAATCTGTCTTTACTGCACACACATCCACATAGCCACTGTACTACTCCGCTAGGATTAATTGATCATCAATTTACCCTCTAATTTGTACCAAGTCAGGTGGTAAATGGGCCACTTTTGCTTGATTGTTAGAGAAACCGCGCTGCGAGCACATTGATAAATTTTGATTATTTATCAATTATGGGCAAATGAACTAAATGCACTGACTAAATTTGCAGCCTGATTGCCGTAATGGAGTTTGAAACTATCACTATTGATAATGATTCCAGCTAATGGTCGCTTTCCGTCTGCAGCCGCCGAGCTTGTCGGGACGATGTGGCGTTGCAGAATTCATTTTTCATGAAATCAGTGTATGTGTTAGACAGCGAGGAAGAGAGTGAGGGCGCGAGACACTTCTCCATTAATCAAATACCCTGCCAGCTTGAGGCGCATACTTGGAGATTCGTCTCCGCCTGCGACAATATGTCATATTTTACATCAATTACGCACGTTTTAACAGGCTTCAATCACGACGCCTGGGTGCAATGCTGAGCATATGCTCAAGGCAAGGCTTCCTATGCATGCATGTAAAAATTAAACCAAGGAAGGTGCAAGCAGCAAAGTCGAAAGATGGAGGTGTAGCATAATTCTAATAAAAGTGAGGGACAGGCTAATGAAAAAGTGTCATGCTGATGTTAATTTCTTGTTTCTGCAGGGTGATGTGTGAGCTGGTTATAGCTGGGGCGGAGCTGGCCAGCTGTAAATGGGGCTGCCAGGGCCGCTTCCTTCAGCTTAATGGAAAAAGCATCTCTCTGGAAAATAGAGAAAAGAATTAGACCCGACACACACATTCTCTCCTCTCTAATACTGTATTTTTGAGGCGGCAGGTCGACGGCGAGACCCGGTGACAAAAGCAAATTACGTCTGTCATTTTATTAAGTGCATCCGCTGAGCTAGGCTAGAAAACACTGTGTGGAATACATCACCAAATGAGAAGCACAAAAGGAAAGCAAGGGGGAAGATGACTAGACGCGGGATTGCAGAGGAGTTCGGATCAATGTCATCCAGTTTCGTTCGTTTTTGAAAAGGCCAGTTTCTTCCGTGCATCGATATATTGATACCGGGGAGATGCCTGGCGTAATTGCTTCAGACTGAGCAGATAACACGAGTTTGGCACGAGATCTTGACCACTTCACTGTGTGTTTTAGGAGCATCTGAGCTGTGAGGGGCTCCATCTGAAGCTAGTTATTGACTAACACAGGCTCTAAGCTTTGCCCAATAATATTTCCATGCAGAGATCAACTTTGGCACAAATGTTTGTGCCAAAATAACAAAGTTCTTGTGTTGACTGTCCCGTTAATGGCACAAATGTCCATTTGTTTCAAATTGAGTAATCAAAAGCTCAGGCATGTGACCTCTCTAATTAGGTGGCTCGAGTCACATCATGTGACCACAGTTGAATTTAGCTTGCAGTTTCACATAGTCAGAAGCTTTGCTGTTGAATCTATTAAATCTTTTTCGTAATGTGACAGCCCGGTGAGGCTAGTGGGGTGGAGGCAATACAATTGACGTACTCGTCTCTGCAGGTTATAGCGCGGTAACGTAAGATATGTGTGAGGCTAAGCCCAACAAATGTCAAAATGGTTAAAGCTGAAACAGGTAACTTCAAACTCTTTTAATTAAAAATATTTTATTTGTTCGAAGTCTTGTAATTGACGGTTCGTTGTAGTAGGAATTCTTTGTTGGAATTTTCTCCTGCTGCACAAGAGAATTGCAAGACAATGCTCAACTGTGGAGTGAGGGGAAATATTCACCTTTGAGGGGTGCTTTGCGGGTATGTCACTAGCGAAGAGTTCTGGGTTTTGTAGTATTAACAATGTTTGGCTGCTAACTCGGGCTGAAATGTTCACAGGCCAAATATAATTGTGCTAAATAAGGCCTCAAAGGAGTCAGACCTTGCGGCTGCCATCAAATATTCAATGCGGTGTTTCACATCACACATCTGACTGAACGAGTGGTGCCGACCAAAAAAAAGAGCGTCACACTGCCATATCAGATTCATATCAGAACGACCAATGAATGCTGCCTCTTTTGAATAAAGGAGTAGGATGTAAAAGAGCCGCTCGGTGGACAAACACACAATCCTCTTTTTTTTTCCTCCCCATTTTTGTTTAACAGCTCCCAGTGATCAGCCACCAACCGCTCAACATCCAGGATTTCATTCTTTATTCTTTGCATTCTTCTCTGTTTTCTATCCTGTTTCCCCATGTGGTGCATAGTGCATCTGTTGTACAGTAAACGCCATCTTCAGGCATAGAGCATCATCGCATCAATATGTCCTCGACCCAGGTTCAGAAGATTCAAGCGAATCTCAATTGTGATCGGCCTTTAGTGTTTTGAAATACTTGGTGCTTCAGAGTCATGTTTTGAGGCTGTTTGAGCATTAGCAGAAATATTTCTATTGAACTTTTGCTGAGGTCAGCTTACCAGTTATAAAGAGGCAGGGGTCCCCTTTATTAAATGGTAAAAGAAACACTGTGATAACAGCCCTGCAACGGACAAGCAACCAGTCTGGGGCGTCTTGCCCAATGTGAGAAGGAGCTAAATCAAATCTGACCGTAACGTCAAACTAATCACTTTTGTCAGTGTTTATAAAATGACACAAATGTGAAATATTTACAGAAAAAATAAGTGCTCAGTGGAAAAACAGCTCTAACACTTGGATTCTGAGCACAGAGCAAACACACAAACATACTTCCAACGGTTAAACCACTTGACCGTCAAGCAGCATCTCATGGGTCTGACAAATGAAGAAATGCAATTCAGCAATACAGCGTTCAAAGGTGGACAAAATCAATTATCTGAGCTGGAGCCGAGAAGCCCCGGTCTGAGTGAACCACAGAGGCCTGGCGCTCACATGGGGAGAGAAATCAGAGACAGATCTATAGGACCTGAAGACCCAGCTGAATGAAAACAAAGCAACTTGCTTTAATCGATACGAAGGCTGGACCGTCCACGCCGAGAGTGAAAAACAGATGGGAAATCTAGAAGAAACATGTCTGAGAGACACGAACGCTGCGTGTCTGAGCTGGGCCTTGACAGCGGGAATGTTCCATCATGCAACCATCAATTGACACCAGTGGTGCCAATGCAATAAGCAAATTCAGCATAAATGGATTCGGACACCAGGCCCCTCATGTGAACATCAGCGGAGTCCGACAGGCCAGCTTTCGGCTCTTGTCGCAGTCCGGCTCATTACGGTGTTGGCATGGGGAGCGAGTTATTTCCTAACCCTCTCTATTTCTCAATCCCGCCGAGAATCATTCCCTCACTTCCATTAGCAGCCCTATCAAACAGGCCCATCTCAATCAGACCCTCATCTGCTCAATCAATGCAAACAGCTGTCAGGAGGGGATTGGGGGATGAGGAGAGAACACAGACACTCGCAGAACACAAATGACCAACTTTATTTGAGAAATACATTAAATGCTTCTACAACTCTCATCTTAGAGCAGACAAGGGATGCTACAATCCTGGTTTTTCCAGCCAAAACAAGAGTTTTTTTGTACTTGGTGAATAGAAACACTCAAATGGTCTACATAATTCTGTGCAGTATCTTCTGCAATCCACCTCTGTGCAAACACCACTCTATGCACTTATTAATTTCTTGTGTAAAAAAAAAAAAAAAAAAAAAAAAAAATTTCTTGTGTAAAATGTTCCTTTATTCCTTTAATTACTTATTATTTTCATTTAGTAATGTCCAACAGGTTGCTAAATTTATTGTAAACGCAAACCTACTTATAAATAAAGAAATAATGCTCTTACTGATTATGATTGAAAGTTGTTTCTATTTTTTTTTAACAAGAAGGTTCCTAGTTCAAGTCTACAGCGTAGACTTGCATCTCTCTGAGGTAAGGGATTAGGAATGGGCACAGTGGCAAGTTCATCTAATGATACTGGTTAATTGACATTTTATTAAGAAAGAGTCACTTAAGAACCAGTCCTTTAAAACAAACAAATAAAAAATAAAAATAAAAATGTAAGTCACTTATTTCCTTTTGTTGTGTCAATGCTCCTTAACCAATGCAGATAATTTCATGTAAAAAAAAATGGGGAAAACTTTTCCCAAAAATTAACAAAACCATAGAGCATAAAATCAAATGTAAAATATGTAGAGATAAATATCTTAAATGTATTCGCTAAAAAATAGCTAAAATTTACTCGCGTCATACTGATGGAGAAAAAAATAGCAACCTGGAAATTATAACATTTAATCAATTCCTCGTATTGTCAAATTTTTGTAAGAAAAGTACATACGTATAAATTTAAATTGAACACGCCCAAACTTAAAAATAAACTCTAACCTTCTATTTTTAACGAGATCAAGACCAGAGAGAGATCCAGCGGCTGTAAGAGCACCGGACTAAAGTTACTACCGATGCCGATAAAGGAAGCCCATCTGCGGTGTCTGTTGAAGTGATGGCGCGATGACTACGCGGCCTCAGAATTCTGACACTATCACACCAAATTACCTCAATTAAAGTTTGCTTACCGTTTAACCACACCCGTCTTGATTTTAATCTGTCGTATTCTCGGATCCGCCATCGTCTTACAATAGCGAAAATGGAAGAAAAGCTGTTAAAATGTATTACAGGGAGATAGGAGAGCAGCGGAGGTTAGCTTTTGCTAGCACAGGCACACCATCCATACAGTGAATGTGCGCATGCGCAGATGATGAAGCAGAGGAAAGCGCAGGTTGATGATATTTTTGGCAACATTGCAGTTTTTATAGTTCATATCTTTTTTCAGAAGTTCAATAGCAAGTTCTTACATTAAACATTTTCAAAATTTAATGACCATTTATTTTACTAAAGATGAAATGATTTTTTTTTGTTTGTAATAATGTAAATGCCACATCAAACAGCAAATCTAGATTTAGAGTTACATTTAGCATTTAAATCAGCATCATTGATTCACCAATTATACCATACAACCGCTAATGATCATCTGCTGATGAAAATTTTGTCATGAACTGAAACAGAAATAAAAAACTGTACGAGGAACTGTCAAACTCTCCTACAAAGATGAGGTTGAGGAGGTGTGGTAGACGACGTTGTAGACACAGTGGTTGGCGAAAGTGGTTGGCTAAAGAAATCAAGCTAACAAAAACTGCTCAGAACTAGCAGAAACTACAATCATCTGTGGAAGTCCTATGGATGTCTGGCTGGAATAGGTCTTCATGGAAGGGTTTAAGACACTTAAAGTATACACAGAAATGTCATTTACATATATTACCAAGAAGGTTTAAAAACAAGCTAAAACAAAACATTGAAATGCACAAAAACCTTACACAAATAAACTCCCAATAAAGTGAAGCATGGTGGAGGTTCCTTGACGTGGAGGTTCCTTGTGCTGCTCTTTTGATGCCAAAGGCTTGTCTTTCCAAAAATTGAAAAGTTTACAACAATTCCCCACCTACATAATACTTTTTCACGATACTCATTTTAATATGCATATTTACACAGAAAGCTTGTGAAGATTAGATGTAAAGACGATTTTGATGCGTAGAGATGTCCCGATCTGCTCTGTGCACATCATCATTTCACCATGACAAAGACAGATGAGGTGTTGGGGAGGTAAGGTAAGGTCAGGTGATGTTTACAGCCAGAGGAGCTGAAGTGAGATGTGTCACGCATGTCAGGGTTTGTCACAGCACGTGTGAATGATGAACAGAGAGCGATGAATGTCACCGGTGTAAGACTGACCGAAGAAACTGTCCGGTTGAGAGGATGACGGCGCATCAGATTCATCATTCAATATCTCTACACCAAAGCAGTTATTGTTATTGATGTTCAAAGGGGTCAGGTCTTCTGAAAGAGGAGAACGCCATCACGAAGAGGAGGCCTTGTGCTGACCTCTGGAGACCATGACATGCTCTTTACATTATAAAATCTATAGCAATATACAGGCGTGCTTCAATGGTTCAGGAGACTGAGACTGACTCCAGAACCTTCACTTTGTTCGGGTAGAACCAACCACAACTGGACTTGGCCTTGTGTTTTGGATTGTGATTGTGTTGAAATGTCCAGTAACGTCCCATGCGCAGCTTCCAGGCTGATGATGGACATTTTCCTCCAGGATGCTTTGAGAACAAGCTGCATTCATCTTCTCATCAAGATTCCAGTGCCTTTGGAGCTCACACCCCCCCAAACCATCAGTGACCCACATCCGTGCTTCACAGTGGGGATGGTGCTCCATTCATCTTGACTCCTTTCCAAATGTAGCATTTATGGTTGTGTCCAAAAAGTTGGGTTTTGGTCTCATCGCTCCAAATAACTTGTCTCGGAGTATTGGCTTTCTTCTGGCAACTCGACCATGCAACAAATTTTCTCCCATTTTTCGCGCCACTTTTTGTCAGAGATCCCTGTATTTCAGCTGAATTTATTTCTGGGTTTTTCTTTGCATCCCTTACAATTTTTCTGGCAGTTGTAGCAGAATTTTTTTGTCTTTTTTTGCCTGTTGTTTCTAGGGTCTGGGGTGGTATGTGAATGCCCGGTGGTCAGGTCTTTTTCCGTAGGCCTTCCCTTGGTATGTTTTGGACATCAGGGGAAGCAAAAGGCTTGAAGTCTATGGAGAGGAAAAATCTAAGCTCCACACAACTCTGACCCCAATGAAGCAGTTGTGTAGTGTTCAAATACCTAGGAATCGAGTTTGGAGCTCTGCCATTATTGTTATCATATACATTGGCCTACCTCACCTACTGTCAGCCCAGAGTAGGTGGAGTATGTAATATCAGTATGTACTATCATCCAAATCTTACACATGTAATCGATTTTCTGGTCAACAAATAACTTATTTTCTTATTAATGGTCTTTTGAAATGAATTATTAAACTTTTACTCAACCTTTACCATAAAGGATACCATCATGAACCTACCACACATGCTCAAGCAGCCAGGAGGTGACACAGAATTAAAAAAACACACACATTTGAAAAACTCTGTATGACTTTGACAAAAATCTTGCAGTTTCAAGATTTAATCATGAAAAGAGGACATTTTTGGATGTGCTTTAGTGTCATTTTATCATATTTAGAAGATCACCAAAATATTTGAGCTCAGACCACTAATGAGGACTAAAAACATCCACTTGCAGTTGTCACGGTCAAAACTGGCAACTAAAAACCTGTTTGTACTACATTGTAAACCTTTTTTGTGGTGTACTTTTGAAATTGAAGTCAGTGGAAGACTTGTGCCTCAAGTGGTCAGTGGATGAATTGCAGCTTGAGTCACATCTGGAGGGAAATCAGGAAGATACCTTTTGTGCAGTGCCCCTTGATCAGAAAGGGAGCAAGAAATTTCTCAAATTTTGCAAAAAGCTCCCAAAAAAAGGTCTGCAAATGATCCGTGAACTCTCTGTTGATATCGTTCCTTTCATCAGCGATCTTTAACTTCGATTCCAGCAGTTCATTCATCAATTAACAAGAGCCGGCCTTCATTTCTACACATTTGATCACCTGCACTCGGATTTTAACAGTGAGCAAAGGAAAATAATTGCCATGATTCCCCTTTAATGAAATAAATAAATAAAATAAACCATCATTAACTCTGGATCCAGGAGGTTAGGAGGAGAGAAGAAATACTTATTGGTTCTTGCTGCTCCCGGAACGACCTAATGATGTCGGATTTAAGATTTGTCACGGTTTAATGCGATTCATTATATCCAAGAGCGACTTGAGAAAGGCCAGATATTACCTTGTCTAATACAGTTTTCTTCCCCGCTGACACTCTGATGAGGGGCCAGCAAAGCACCAGGCGCCGATGACAGTCCGGCCATCAGACTCTCTCTCTCTCTCTCTCTCTCTCTCTCTCTCTCTCTCTCATACTTATTATCCACATGCAAACCACTATTCAAGAAAAAGTTGGGAGCATTTTAAAAATCACATCAGCCCATCTTTGATTATAATAAGCTCAATTTAACCAGTTCCTGCATCTCTCATTCCTTAGAAAACAGTCTTTCTTTCTCCTTCTTCTTCTTCTTCTCCTTCTTCTTCTTCTTCTTCTTCTTCTTCTTCTTCTCCTTATACAGGCGGAGTCTAAGCAGACATAGCCCTCCTCGGACACCTCCTGCACCTCATCTCAGGATAGCCAGGAGACATAGACCAAAAATCTCTCCTCAGGCAGCCGTCAAAGACATCGAAACAGATTCCTGAGCCACCTCAGCTGGCTCTTCTCAATGTGGAGCACCAGAGCCTTTACTTCAAGCTCCACCTGAGTGACTGCGCTCCCCACCCCATCTCTAACTTCCTGCGGAGGAAACTCACTTCAACTGCCTGTTTGCAGGATCTCATCCGTTTTGTTGTGACCCAAAGCTCACGTCCATATAGGTAAGGTTAGGAACAGAGATTGACCGCCTTGCAGCTAAGCTCCATCACCGCAACAGATTGATATATCGACAGAAGCTGCACCAAACCATCTCTCATTCCCCTTAGTGTAGAAGAAGTGGAGGAGAATCTAAAGCGGTCAAATTAAAATGAGAATAAAGTAAAATGGCACAATCCCTCACCTAGAGCAAAAACTCCTGGCATTAAACCAAATCTGGAGGCCGCTGTGATGCTACCAACTTAGCAAGACATTTAGAAACTCTTCATAACCCCTCTTGAATATTTTTGTTTTCTAATCTAGCAACAAGTGACTGAATGTCAGAACAAACGGTAAAATGGCTGCATTTAATAAGTAGAAGTGCCAAACTGTGATTTTACTGGCTAAAGATGAAAAGCATTAGACTCGTCCAGCGCTATGGTATAGTGGATGGTGTGCTGGACATAAAAGCACGGTTGCCCAGGGCGATGGAGGTTTGAATCCTGAATCTGTCAGAATTTCCCAACCTTCTCCCTTCTCTAGTCACGTCTCTTCCTGTCTAAATACTGTCCTTTCATTTCCATTGAAATGCTACATTTGCCCCCAAATAGTCATACAATATATATCCTGCCCCTTTTACACCTTTACCCGTTGCGTTATGTACTTTCCTGGTGTCGAAATCCGGAACATATGAATGTCAGGAAAACCAAAGTTTGGTCAAATGCCTGTCTGTCTGTCTGTCTAGCTATATGCTCGAATATCATCCCCACGACTTAAGATTGACACGCTTTCCATGGACATTGATATTTGACCAAAATTTGGTTTTCCTGACATTTATATGTTTCGGATTTAAATACTGGGAAAGTAGGTTTAAGGTGTACAAGGTGCATGGATATATATATATATATATTATTTTCGAGCATATGTAGCATATAAATAGAAATGAGAGGACAGTATGGTCTTCTTTTAAAGCAGGATTTGTTGAGTGATTTTGTTTGATTGCATACGAAGAGGTGCATTCAAATAATTTTATTAGGGAAGCTGTTAGCTCGCTAGCTCATTCAATCCTATGTTTGAACAACGGCAATTCTCATCAACGGCAAAAAAAGAGAAAAATTAAACAATAATACCCAAAATAACCACCACAAAGAGAACTATAGTGTTTGTTGGGGGTATTTTGGGCAAAGCGTACAGTTTAAATCATGTTTGGTTTAATTTAAAACTAAGTAAACAGCACGCAACATAAAGAGGACAAACATTTAACTTACAAAACGTGAATACTGGTGATTTAGCCAAACGTTTCATTTACCAGACAGGAAATGCCAATCACAAATCAAGGATTCAGATGGAAGTTTAGCGATCCATTAGATTCTCCTTTCTTTAGGTTTTAGCAGAAAGGTTCGGCAATCACAGCTCTTTCACATTTTTTTTTGCCACTCACTCTGTGACTTTCGGGTGTCATGACCTCATGTGCAAACCCTCTACCAACGTGCCCATTTGAGAGACACAGCTATTTGCTTTTATGAGACCATAAGAAACGTTTCTAGCGATATTAAACACAGCCTGAGTTGCTTGTTCCAGTGCTCTCACACACAGACAGAATCCCCAAACAGCTAAAAGAGAGTCGTTTTTCTCCCTATCCCCGCTCCCTCTTTCTCTGACTCGTTGATTATTGGTATTTTCCTAGTTTTCCAAACTAATAAGTGGCACTATCAAGCATGTGGAGGTGCCAGGAGAGCCCTGGACAAGCTGCTGCCTCTAATTGATATTGAGCGAGGCCTGGGGAGGCGGAGCCGGCGAGGCTGCAGTGACTGCTCCGCTCCCAAGCTTTAATCAGCCGCGCTAATGAGGGGGGGGGGGGTAAAGAGAGAGAGAGCGCTGATGAGAAGAGAGTTACAAGCAACGTCTGTCAGAGTCCGGCGATAATTCACTGCTAATTGTGCTGATTAGAGCAAACTGGATGACTTTGGAGAGCGTGTGGGTGTGCGAGGTTGATCTCAACAAAGGCCTGCTTCTCTAATATTCAATTAAACGTCTAATAATGTCAGTCGATGCTCAAAAGCATGATGAATGTCTGTCATAGCAGCTATTGTTCGTCTGAATCATTTTTATGATACAATTAGAGATTGTTGTATTTCATTATTCTCATTATGGCAAACGGTTGCCCATTTTAAAATAATGTTTTAGCAACAATCCCAGGTACATTTCCTAATTCTTCAAGCTCTTAGAATGCGTATCTGATAACCTCAAAACAATTGAGCTGATCGAAAAAAGAACTACTAAAGGTTTCTGTTTCACATTATGCAGCAGAGCAACTTTGGGAACAAAAGGAATCTCTTTGCTGCTGCGAAGTGTAAAATGGACGAGGTATGAAAGCATTAGATATTTCACAAAAACTTAAGGTTCAGAGCACAGAGGAGTTTGTCCAGATAAAGGCACTTTGCGAAAAGCTTGTCCTTTTATTTTGTTGACAACTATATACTACAACCAGCTCAAATGGGGGGGTGGGGGGGGGGGGGGTTTGCAAAAGGTCACAATTGGCTTAAATTGGCTATTGAGAGTGAATGAGAAATGGCATCTTCAACATTGGAAATTGTTATACCACTAACCCCTCCATAGCAACCACACTATTTACCACAGCAACCAGTTTGCAATAATATCTCAGCTTAGGAAAATAGAGACATGGGGCTGATTTTACTCAAATTCACATGTGGAATACTATACCATGTCACTGATGCCTCCATAGCAACTAAAAGTTTTACCCTAGCAACCAAATCAGAAGATTTGTATCTCAGTTTCAGAAAATCCTAGGAACATGACTATATATATCACTCATATTGAGAAGGGTAACTTTGAATTACATAATTGATTCCACCCTAACAACCAGATTGTTAACCCTAGCAACCAATTTAAAAGGTCTGTAGTTTAGCACAAAAAAAGCATCGAGCACTCGTATGTCACATTTTAGAAATTGTTGATTCCTTTCTGAAAGATTTTCGGTCCTGGTTTTGGTCTGAGTGATCCAGAGGGTTGCAAAAAGACTTGTCTGACAAGTTTTGTGATGGAATCAGGGAACTCAAGTATTCTTTTTTATTTTGAGTGGAGGATCAGAAAATATCCTACGAGTTTGAAATTCAGACAACTGGGTTTTATTTTTTAAATACTGTTTGCTCACCAATCGAAATGTTTCGGGGTAGCTCTGCAGTTTAGCACAAAAGTTTTGTGAACTCTCTGAATTTCACTTTTTTTTTTACACATTTCTGTGTGTCGTGAGACGCGGCTCTAAAGCAAGTCTCACAGTCCTCCTCATCAAACAAAGCTGTTAATTTTTTTTCTTTCTTTATGAAATCTGGTCGATCTTCTGCTCAGCGAGGGTATACGTGTGTGTTCCTCGAGATGTGGCGGATTCCTCTCCAGAATAGCAAATGTTAAATTAGTGAGAATGTGTGCGTGAAAGCTCCCGGTCAATTAGCGCTCAGGAGGCGAGAAGCCGCCGACACCTGCTGCCATTCTCCCTCAAAACACACAAGCATTACACATCTCTCCTCTTCAGAAGGGATAAAGTTGGAAATATGACAGATGCATGAGAGACATTTCTAATATCGACCTGCCATCTCCTCAATTCCTCCCTGAGCAGGTGCACGGGAGTTAAACACATGGCGTATGCAGGATTTACATCTGTTTTGCTCATGACAGACGGAGAGCAGAAATATCCTCCTCTGCTCCTTCAGACAGACGGCTTGATGCTGCTGTTTCGCTCATCACTATGATTGAGATACTTTCATGTTTGGATGCTGCTTTCATATGATAAAAAAATACAGTAATATTATAATTAAAATGCAATAAATTCTTTCAGTCTTTCAGCAAGTTGCTATTTTAATCTCTGTTTGTAATGGACGGGAGACCTGCTCACAGTGTGTGAAACCCTGCTTTCCACCAGCTCCAACAGAACCTTGTGTTCCTTATCAGGATTCACCAATCAATAAAGACGAATCAATTAAAGATACAGGAGGGTTTTCAGCATCTTTTATTCCTCCAGTGTCAATGTTTTTTTGCTTTAAGTTGAGCAGGATCACCTTGAAAGATGGCATCTCTGAAAGCCTTCAACACTATACCAAAAGAGAGTCTCCAAAGTACCAACTCAGAAGGGTTTAATGTGATACTTAATCCTTAAAGAATGTTTTCATTTGATCATGTTAGATCAGTCAGGGTGGCAGTGGCTCAGAAAGAAGGTCGCTGGGCAGTCGGAGGACATTTGCACAGAAACTATGCACAGAAGATCCAAGAAGGCAGGTAACAATCACGGAGAGCAGGGTGAGAGAACCATAGAACCATAGATAGGAGATTGGAGTGACACAGAGAGAGAGAGAGAGGGACCCTTTAAAAGAAGAGAACTAAGCATGGAAAGTCCAATCAACCAGGTAGCAAACAAAGGAGAGCAGCATCAGGAGGACACCAAACCCTGGAAGACGTCTCCAGAGGATCACTAGAGAGGACATGAGTAGCGGGTAAGTCCTAGAGAGTTTGGAGTTGTAAAATGGAGAAAAGAGGGTATGTGGAGAAAACGGAGTGGAGGCACAGAAACTAAGTACAGGAGATTCAAGAATACAGCGAGCAATCACGGAGAGTCAGGGTGAGTGAACCATAGCACTGACTGTAAGGAGGTGTGGAAATAGTTAGGATTAGAGTGACACTGAAAGGAGATTAACAGAACCACTTTATAAATCTGTAATAAAGTTCATTAGTATCTTCCAAATATCTTATAATTCACTCTAAGAATGTAAATATTTAGAAGTTTGCTGTCATCTTTCTTAACTTTAGATGCTGAAAACAAGTTGAAGCACTTCACAGTTTGACACAACATCGGTTTGAGAAAAGGGCTTTGATTTGGTTCATTGTTTGACTTGATCTCTTGTGGATCTACTGCACATTTACTCTCACTGTCCCACGTGACCTTGCATCGTTCCAGCCGGCCGGATCGATATTTGTCCCGGTGTTTATCCACAGGCTCTATACAATTCTAATGTCAGAGAGCCGCCCTCGACTGATAATGATAAATATTTTACCGGAAGATTAGGTGAAGGGAGCGTGTCTATATCCCTGCCCTGGTGTGTCACCTCCGGACCGGCACTCATCCATCCTGTGTCAGTGTCAGTGAGTAAACACGGTGGAATGGGGGCGGCAGAGACCCCCAGCGGACACTCAGCCCTCCCTCCCTATCCTGAGTCCTGCTCTTCTCGGTTTGTCCTCCATCAATCACCACCATCGTGTCCTGGATGTTGGATAGAGTCACTTAATATCCTCTTCTTCATCTGTCTGCTCCGCAACGAGAGCAGGAGGACGCAGGGAGACATGGGAGTGATGGAGAAAGAGAGAAATAAAGGACAAATATCAACTGCTGTAAATATTGAGGGGAAGGGGGGGAGTTACAATAATCACCTACAATCACCACCACCCCCTTTACACCTGCTGTAGGAACTTCCATTACATCAGTTTTACGATAATGGTTTTATTTGACTAGTAAAGCAGGGATACTTGCATTAACTATTACCACTATTACTGTCAAGTTCTCTAGGGTTTATGCTCAACCCCTGACTCCAATTTCTTCCTGCATTTCACCATTTCAAATGTAGCATTGGCTTCAAACTTTTTGAGATCAAAACAAAAGATTTGAGCACTGTAAACAGTGGGGAGTTACTATTACTAGCACTACTACTTCAGAGCCTTTGCTCGGCATTTAGTAGAAGCACCATTTGATCCAATGCTGGAAAGATGGCTAGTTTTCCATATACCTGCATTTGTGGATCCTCTGCTATGCCTCCTGCAGAACCTGTCCAGTTCTGTCAGGTTGGTTGGAGAAGGCCCCTTCAGGGAGGCTCAATTGTTGTAAAGTCAGGGCTCTGGCTAGACCGTTCAAAAAACAGTCACAGAATTGTTCTGAAGCCCCTCGTTTGTGTGTTTATGGCCGTTGTCT
Organism: Danionella cerebrum; assembly: GCA_007224835.1. Lineage (NCBI taxonomy): Eukaryota > Metazoa > Chordata > Actinopteri > Cypriniformes > Danionidae > Danionella > Danionella cerebrum. Next base: position 636,102 of record SRMA01026961.1, on the reverse strand, counting down.
TGTTGGAAGGTAAACCTTTAGTCCAGTCTGAGATCCTGAGCACTCTAGAAAAAATAGGATATCCCTGTACTTGATATTTCCCTCAATTGCAACCCGTTGTCTCGTCCCCCACAGCATCATACTACCACCACCATGCTTGACTGTTGGGACTGTATTGGCCTCATTAGACCAGAGAGTCTTATTTTCTTATTCAGAAAGTACTTCGGGTGTTTTTTCTTTTTAGCAAACTCCACGAGAGCTTTCATGTGTCTTGCATTGAGTGCAGGGGCCACACTGCCAAAAATTGTAGAACAATTCTTTTTTTTTCTGTCAGTAATACATTAAGGAGGAAAAAATTGACTATTTTAACAAATAACTGCAATATAATAAAGAGTGCAAGCATGTGTGTTTGCAATACTTACACTATTTTTTGCATTAAGATCCTTTTTATTTTGGTTACAAATATTTACCCCAATCCTATTTTACTGCTTTTATAATGCCGCTGTTGCTATAATGCATGTACAAATTTGTTGCAATTATTGTTAATAGCATTAATGCGAATTCTGATTGCTACTAATATTCCTAAAACGCTTGACACAAATATTATTGTTTGACTGCGGTTGTTATTTTAGTTAGAAATGTTTCTTTACCACCTTTAAATGTTATAATCACAAATCAAGCTTTAATTAATTAACTGAAAACAAAAGAATGCAACAAACGTCAAATATCTGTGTTGATAATACTGCTCTTAAATGGATCTGCACCGCGGTATTGACTCCCACAATTATACCCAATATCAGAGGCATTAGAGAGCAGATTATTATGGGATTGAAATCAAAGTGAATTCATAAATGATTACAGCAAACAGCGCGGCACATGGTCAAAGGGCGGGTGGGTCTGAAAAATAGCCTTTCATTTCATAAAGCCTTCTTAACAAATAATAAATTGACCTCTTAATAAATGGTGCAATGTTCAAACCTTGAGCAGCCGCTTAACTAATTAGGATTAAATTCCAGTATATTAGAACTCACTAATTTGTCAATTAAAACACAGTTAGCGACCGTGGCATTGAATTAAACATCAGGCATATCCGAGGACCTCCGTCTCTGCACATTGTCTTGTTAAAATGATGAAAAATAGCTTGTTAATTGTAGACACTCACAGCCCCTCACTAATCACAGGCGGAGTGTATTATTTGCGGATGAAGAGATTGTGTTTCCACAGCTCATCCGTGTGATTTATGGTGCTAAAGAGCCTCCTCTAGATGAGGCTGTGTGGAAATGGAGACATCAGCTTCCTCTGCTTGGGCCGCGGTTCATACATGGAAGGGATTTTGACAAATAGGCTGCACTGCTGCGCTTGGATGAATTTCCTCATTCCACATTCACACAGAGTCCGAGCTGAGCGAGAAAAACACCCTTTAGCACACGTGGCCTTCCAGACCTTTGCTCAATATGATTAAAGCTTCATGTTTTCCAAACATTATAAAATTACAGAGGAATCACTGCACAATAGTGCAGACATTGTAATTTTCTCTGGCACATGTCTATTCAACATCAGGGAAATGAAGATTCAGAGCATAACACTTAATGCCTATTAACCCTTACAAGTCCAGGGCCTTTTTGAGCTGACTTTTGCAGTTTTACAATTTTTACAAATATTTTTTGAACAATAAGTCCAGAACAATCATAAAATTGTACAACTTGTACAATTGTAAGTAGTAATTTTTGTAATTTCATTACAGCAAAAATAAAAAAAATTGAGAACAAACTGTTTCGTTAAGTGTTCAGACAAAATAAAAATTCATGAATCCTACAAAAACGCAAGGCAATGTAAAAACAATGTGAAAATGTTCCAAGCACTTTTAGATACTGGAAAAAGACTAGCCATATCACAAGTCTTGAACTTCAAAGGGTTAGCGCTTCCTTTCACCACTAGATGGCACTAGTGGCACGGATTTGGGCTCTGTAAAATGAAACTGAAAGACTATCATGCATTTTCTTACAGTTTAATTTGAATTATCTGTAATATTCATTCAAACCAAGAAAATATCAAAGCTAATAACTGAAAATAATAGACTAAAAATGAAACAAAAGCTGCGTTGCCGCATTCCTACTCAATTCAAAACAGCCGCTGTGATTGGCACAAGGGTTATTGACGTCTAAGGGTTAATGTAAACTATTCACATATTTGATTTAAAAAAATACAATAAACAAAAATGTTTAAAGTTTTTTGATTTACAGGTCCCACTGAAAAATAGATATTGTATAAATTAATTTTAATATGCAAATGTACTCTTGTTCCATTGCGTAAAAATTCTAATTTGTACATATTATTTTACATCATATTAACTTGCTCGGAGAATTGCTGCAAGTTTTTCCAAAATCCAGGTGACAACCAAAATCAAAAATTTTCCAAAATTCTAATTAACAGTAAAATAGTTCAAGTAAAATAGATTGATGCTTTTCCACTGGAATCTAACATGCAGGAGTTTCACTCCATTTATTCAAGGTATTTTACTTTACAGAGGACTCTAAAATAACTAAAATGTTATGTTCCCAAGCTTTCTGGACATTGATAAATATTTAACTTATATTTTAAAAGAATATGAATTGTTTCTTACCAGTATTCATGCCATTCTATGGCGATTTGAAGAATGAACTTGATAACACATGACAATTGAGATTTTTTATATTTTAGAATGATTTTATGTAAAACTGTATTTTAAACAATGTATCAGAATTCTTTTTTGTTTTATTCTCATTTAATTACAAGTGAATGAATACACTTAAGGTCTTATATGCATAATAAATGAATAAATGTAACCCCTTTGTTTATTATTATTATTATTATTATTATTATTATTATTATTATTATTATTATTATTATTATTATTATTATTATTATTATTATTATTATTATTATAATGCTAACATGGTAATGGAGCAACACAAAATACTTACAGCAACAGTGAAGCATTTGTAAGTTTTTCCTGTTTTTTTCTCTATTTTGACTTGAAGATATTTTCTTTGCCGTTTTCCATTTACTTTCAAAAGCTGTTTTGTGTCAATGGTAAATATTTAACCCCTTCTAGAGCCTTCTTTTGTGGCTGGAGTTGAAAGGAGGAGATGCGTTTGTTCGAAACAAAAGACGAATAACATTGTTTTGGCCTAATGTATAATGAATAGCCTGTTTCAAATATTCCCAAAACAAGCTTCAGACGCTTATTCTAAATATGTTTCTATTAATAACGACAGTGAGAAGGAGATCATGTGAGTGTTAATAAGGTACGTGTTCTCCCGGAGAGACATCAGCGCTTGCCTATCATCTCTGAGCCGTGATGAGCTCCGTACAGAAGAAACGCATCATCGGCTGCCTCCATCACATTTCAGCACATCGTGTAATCACAATGAAAGACTTCCCCGGAACGACAGGAGCCACTGGAACTAGGCTTAGATCAGGAAAATATTGTATAAATTTCCCTCTAATTTATTTCATCATTCCACATTAGGGACATATGAATTGTTCAAATTCGATAACAAGTCCTCAGTTCAGTTCATTATGTAAGATAAATTAGACTTCGATAAAAATGCCGGGGCGCGCACAGCTTCCGTCAATGAAATGTAATTTGCGGGAGAATTTGTTTTATCTGTCACAAATATTCTCAATTAGTGGGCGTAATTATTTGATAGTTTCTGCAATTACGCTCTGAACTGCTGGATTTGGAGGAGTGTGCGAGAGTAATTGGTCTAAATGTGATATTTTGCATATTTGCATAATGAGGAAATTGGTAGAAAATTGTGTTCACTCATTTGTGAAAAATCCCATGAATTTTATGAATTTGAAAGGTCTGCTCCCGGAGCCGGTGACTTTGCTGGGAACTCCCAGAGGAAGGAGGGAGGGAAGGAGGGAGAGAGGGGGAGAGACAGAGAGAGAGAGAGAGAGAGGTATTCGTGATTAGCAGCGATTCACACAAAATACAAGAAACAATGATTGAGATGATAAACAGACGGAGAGAGGGATTAATGGACAAAGGTGTAGATTGATGGAGGGAAGAGAGAGATATTATACAGACTGTAGATGGTTGGTTGGATGGGTAAATTACCCTATTAATGGACAAGCAGGGTTCGATAGGGACAGATGGACGGATGGATGGATGGATGGATGGATGGATGGAGTGGTGGCTAGATGGAAACATGGACCCTGGATTGGATGGTAGGATGGATAAAAAGATGAATGGAGGGAGGGATAAATGGAAGGAGGAATTTATGGATGAAGAATGCAGGAGATAAATGAAGGGATGGATGTATTAAAGTATTATTGGCAGGATGGATGGATGGATGGAGTATTAGAGTCTAGGTGTTTAAATTTACAAGGAAAGATGGAAGGAAAAAAGGATGGATTGGGGAGAGACAGATGGAGGAATGGATATGGATGGAGGGAGGTATAAATGGAAGAGTGGATGGAAAGAGGGAGGAATGGATGAAAAGATGGATGGATGTATGTATGGATAGGGGTCAATGGTTGAGCTGATAGAGGATGGATGGATGGATGGATGGATGGAACAGAGTTTGGACTGAATGAATAGATGCAGGGATGAATGCGAAGATGGATGAATTAATAGGACGGAAGGATGGGGATAGGGACGGATTTATGGATTTGGGGAGGAATAGATGGAGGGAGGTGTCGATTGCAAGATGGAGGGATAGAGGAAGCGATGGATGGAAAAATGTGAGGATGGATAGAGGGACAAATGGATACATTGGGGGATGGATGGTTAACAAGATGGAGAATTTAGGATGGGATGATTGGAAAGATCTAGGGATGGACAGAGAGATGGAATGATAGATGGGGTTTGATAGATGGAGGGAGGGAGGGATAGATTGATGATGAAAGGGGGTGGGCTAGATAGAGGAGTGGATAGATGGAGGTATAGATGGATGAATGTATGGAAAGATGGATGGATGGACGCACATATGGATAGGGGTCAATAGATAAATAGATGGAGGCATGGGTGAAGAGATAAATGGATGGCTGGACTGATGGATGGAAGGATGGAGAAATGGAAGCAGGGATGAATCTCTTCAGATCTTCAGATGCTTTCTTCTCGGGATGATTGACAGATCAGCTGCTCGCTTCTTCATTCATCAGGGAAATTAATTCCTCTTGACATTTCCTGCAAACCTCCATCCTCCCGATTCTCCTCCCGATTCTCCTCCAGTTTATCCACTTCATTAAAACGTAATTTAATTTCAAAGATCAAAAATATTTAGTGTGAAATTATGCTAATTACATCAAAGAGTGGTCAGTGATTGACGCACGGGCGATATTGATTTAGATTTTCCAGATCGAGATTGCCCTAAAACTCCTTTACGTAAGCATCGACTACATCTGCTTCCATATTAAAAAAACTGCTTCCTCATGACTTATGAATAGAGGGTATCAGGAAGTGCTCATAAGCGTGTCATCTCCATGATGTGTACTGTACGGATCAGCACTCAAGAGCATCCACCAAAGCAAACACTGCAGCTTTGATAATGAAGGATAAAGCTCACGTACACAGCAACACACACTCCCCTGTGAAATATAGCTCAGCAGCGGCCATAAAGCGCTCACAGTAATGATCCACGCCATTTCATGGGGTATTACACCATAATGATGATGATGGCTCCGCCATTTGCATCAGCCACCTTCAGCTTTACCTCGCACCAAGCCATTTATACAGCAACTATATAAAAAAACTACAATAATATAAACCACGTTTAGCATCAACAGAGGGGACGTTATATATGAAAAAACAGAACAGGCTCTATGGCACCGAGCGGGGGCGAAAACAAATGGAGGGAAGGAAACAAGCCGATGAAGATGTACACTAAAATCCTCCAATGACAGCCCATAAAAATGATAGGGGTTAGGATAGGGACCCGAGGAGGAGGGGTTATCGAACGTAAAAACGTCCCTCGAAAACAACACACACACTCCACAGAAGTGTTCCTCACTCGATAATTTGCAACAAGCAACGTGTGCAAACACCAAAGGCACTCTAGTACACAAACCCAAACAGACACGCATTGCTATCTTCCCCCCTTCGCACACACAGGCAGAGTGTATTTTACCATGGGAGTTAATGGGAATGAAATACCTCAGTGGATGAGTGCAGATGTGTTTGATACAAATAGTCATTTTCCTATTTGCTGGCTCATTGACTTTGATGAATGATGGGAGTTTGGGAGGACGCATGATGAATGGCAGCACCTTGGCTCCATTGCATGCCCTATTGATTCTCTTTCTTTATTACTGCTGCAAGCCAGCTGCCTGATGCTGCGCTCTCTCTCTCTCTCTCCCTCTCCTCTCTTATTCAGGAAGATAAGAGAGATTGAGGTTTGGCTTTCTTTAGGGAGTGAGCATCGGTGTAGTTTTGAGGAGGAATGTTGGTAGTGTTTGAATAACTTCCGTTGAGTTTGTGTCAACTTAGGTCTATTAAGAGCCAACTTTGACTTCATTATAGTGCGAATAACTATCAAGCTGTCTTCCATCTCATCATGATACCTTCAAGGCTGTTCTAGATAACTTCCTAACAACCTGCTTGACTGCCCGCCTATCCTAGCTCACCCTTACACCAACCATTCTTACCCCTTACCAAGAACCCATATGACTGACTGCTTGTCTGTTTTTCCATTACAATGTCCGTCCATATAATAGAGAACCAAATGTTTCCCATCCTGGAAAGATACTGACATAGGCACCCATCACCTAACTGACCTACTGACCAATTTTCCATCAAAACCCACCAGCTTCCATCTCCCCAAGATGCCCATCTCGCTACACACCTGTCCACCAATCAATCACACTGAGTCCCCTACCCAATAACTGACTTCAGATACATCTTCAGCTACCTTTGGTCCCTCAATTTACTAGCCTAACTACCTCACGCAACAGCTAACCTACCAACAGACCAACCAATCTATCTTTCCAAGACAGAACCAAACAGCTTCCATCTTTCCAAGATTCACACCTATCTACATATCTGTTCATCTGTTCATTTCTTACCCAACAACTGATCTACCAACCAGCTTCCTCCATCCTAAGATACATTCCCAATGGTCCTTCAATCAACTACACGAACACCATCCCTCAAAATCTTAATTACCAACATCTTCAGCTACCTATTGGTCCTTTAATCCACTACTCAAACTCCCTCACGCAACACTAACCTACCAACAGACCAACCAATCCATCATACCAAGCCACAACCAACCAGGTTCCATCTTCCTAAGATGCCCACCTAGCTACATACCTGTCCATCCCTTACCAAACAACTGACATGCCAACAAACTTTCCATATTAGCAAAACACAATAAACCAGCTTCCATCTTCCCAAGATACATCTCCTTCACCCAACAGCTGACCTACCAACAGGCCAACCAAGATACCATCTTCTACTCAGCTGTCCATCCATTTTTCATACTAACTCCCTTACCCGACAAATAACCTACCAACCAACCAATCCTTCTAACCAAGAGTCAACCAACAAGCTTCCATCTTCCCAATATGCCCACTTTGCTACAAACCTATCCTTCCATCCTTTACACTAACACCCTCACCCAACAACTGGTATCTTTCAGCATCCCAAGCTGCCTACCCAGCATCATTTAATCTTTAAAAGTCGATATTTTAACTTCCCATTAACCCAACAATCAATTTTCCATCTCATCAAGAAAAAAAAACCCAGCACCATCTACCCGACACAAGTCGATGCACATGTAGTTTCACTCACTGGCATAAATTCAGAATTATCATGCACCAAGTGCGTGCAAAATGATGATGTACAGAACATTTGTAAATACATTTTAATACAGACAATGTCGTGCTTATTTGTGGACCTTCCTTTGAATAAGATCAATAACTTCAGATTTAATGTTAGACCTTAATTTTCACCTTCATAAATTTTGCTCAAGAAGTTACCAAAACACATGTTTGCTCTTGAATTATTTTTTGATTGATGCTAATTCAAGCCAAGGCTGTGAGTGCTGTGTAGGAGTTAGTGCTTGAACTTTTCTTGCTTTGACGAACAGTAACTTGGAAGCTCGAACATTTCATGTAAGAACATCAGAAAAAGTCATAATTGCTCTGCATGCAAGCTTTGCAGAAGTTAATGAATTCAGAGCCCGTTTTTTTCAGAGGCAAACATAGACAATTATGCATGCCAGGTAACTGTGTTCAAAATGGAAACATATAAACTTAGAAATAGGCAGCAGGGTGGCTTCATGGCTAACAATGTTATGACAACATTCTATAAAAATCACTCAAGAGTGAAAGTATGAAAATATGCTCCCAGGAGCGGTGTGATATTGAGATAATTATGACCATGACACATGAACAGATTTAGACTTCTGAAGGAAATCTGGCACATCTAGAAACTCGAATACAAGCTACGGTAAAACTAGACGTTCTAAATTGTGAGCAAGGTGAACCCTCACACGGCAGTGTATTGCAAGAGATTGTGATCCAAAATAGAACTGTCGGAATTACATTTAGAAAAGAGGAGCTCTGGGGTTTATTGCACCTTTTTTTGGTGAAGACCTGTCCATGAGGACAATTGACTGATATGTGAAACAACCAAAACCCTGTCGTTTTGCATAGCATGGTAATGTCACTACAATAACTGACCATCATTGAACAAGGTAAAGCCTCTATCTGAATTTTCAGTCTCAAGATTCATTCGACAACGCACCTCGATGGGACCACACGTGGGACCAAACGAGTGGTGCCAACGAAAAAGAGTTTCACACTGCCATGTCGTATTCCCACAAGGAGGACAACCAATAAGAGCAGGCTCTTTTGATGATGCAAGTAGGACGTAAAAGTGCCACAAGGTGGCGCTCCTCTTACATTGTCACAGCGGCTTCGCACAGGAAAGAAAGATTGCGCCACAAATCCACTCTTTTCTTGACATTTTAGTCAAACAGTTCCATTTGATCAGCCACCAACAATTAACCGCTCTGTTGTGTTCTTCTTTTCTGTTTCCCTGTGTGGCACAGAGTAGCATAAACGCCATCTTCAGGCAGGGAGCATCATTGCAGCAATTTTTCCCCAATCCAGACAAGGAGCACCCTGCTGAGTAGCTATTCGATGATTTGTACAAATCTCAATCGAATCTTTTAATCATTTATAAAGGCACAGAAGACAAGAGATAAAGCAAAGTTAAAAGAGCAGAACAACATCGGTGTCCCAGGACTCATTATCAGCTGAAACACTGAGTAAATTGGTGAGAATGTAAGCAGACTTTGTAAAGATATTCAAAACGCTCAAAACATGGACTCCAGTAACTGCCTTAAGCGAATCTCCAGGACGTCTTTTGAAAAGTGACTGCCATGAACTTCCCACACTTTTGTGAATGCAATGCTTGATTGTTCTCTATAATCGCTCATTTTCAGAACACACGATAGATCATTTATATATACGCTAGTTTCCCAACTGAACTAAAACAAACAAGAGAATTCCAGAATAGAACATATAAAGCTCTTTAAACAAGAAAAAAAGGGACAGTGTTTAATCTCGAGTCATGAGGACTCACTGGATCAAATGTCCTTTATGTAACAAAGTTCGGGAGGAGCTAATTAGATCTAGCGGATCATCCCATCTATCATGAATCATATATAACCCATTTCCCAACAGATATGCATTGAAGTGTGTTCACTTGCACCACCACCAACTTTTCACCACACCCTAGATTGTGGGGAAGAGAAGGGTCCAGATCCATGGGTTTCCCGGACTCCTTACTCAAAGCTAGCCAGGTACGTTTTAGCCACAAACAGTTGTGCTTATCAAGGTTACATACCCTGGAAAATTTTTGGATTTCTTCTCCATTTTTTTTCTCCATCCAATCAGGGATCTGCCAGTTTTTACACATCATGTTTACTCTGGCCAATGAGTAAAATACCAACATCACTCACAGAACGCAAAGAAAAAGCCTTTAAAATTGTGCTGAACCGTACCTTACCGTATCATGCAGTGGAAAAACTCCATTAAAGTCTTAAATTATTCTTTCATTTACCCGCTTTCTAAACAAAGTGAAGCAAAGTAAACTAGTGCGGGAGCGGTGCTGTCTCTAGTGCTCTTTCTGTGCTCCGGCAGGTCCACACTCGCTCAATAGTCATTCTGATTTCTGTGATTTAGTTAATTACCCAGTATCAGCTCCTGGCATCGATCGCCCGTTCTCCCGGGGCTCAGAGTCTGATTGACAGCTATCTACACCACCTGAAAACCAACCGTGTGTCTGAGACTGGCAGTCTTTGAGATGTAATGTATGTAGAAAGCACTTGGGCATGGGATGCAAAATAATAATAATGTAGCTGAAATACAACATATGCAATGCATTTGAACACATACCTTTCTAGTGTTAATTCTGACTGCTTCTCAAGAAATTCAAACATTACAAATGCAATAATGAGAAATGAAGACGAACAAAGGAAACTCATCCTTAAGATAATTGGCTTTTATTTTGCAATTACGTTCATAAAGCTAAATTAAAAAAATGTAAGCCTACTAACGGAGTCAATTAATCTTCCTAATCTTCTGGAAACTGATGAGTCTCGTTAAACAACATTATTTTTATTGAAGACATGACAACATAACGTAGAGAAATATAAAGACTGAGTTCTGTTTTCACTGATTTGAGCAGATAATTAGATTATGCGCTCGAAAGAAAGGCCAGTTGTGTGGTTGTGTGATTGAGAGGCTGCTGAGCGGTGGAGTATACGAGTCGTGCCTCTCAGACGTGGCTGTCTGACTGCCGATAACAACGCTGACCCCAGCAGAAAGTTTTTGGAGCCTTTACTGGGTTTGGATCGCTTGGAATGCAACACGCAGCCTGGTTTCTCGTATTCGGTCACAGTTCATCATCCACCTATTCATCCGTCTGTTTTTTTAACTAATAAATCCACAGTAGAGATTGGTAAAAATCATTGTTTTCTGGATATTTTAGGTCAAAGTTCGTTTGTATAACATTAAATACATTGCAAATCAAACAACTCCATTATATTTCGCTCCTTGTCCATTAAAACTGAACCGTAAAGCATAGGGGTGAAAATATACACATAAGAAATAGAACACCTCAAAATGTGAAGATTGATTTGGAAGTATTTAAAATTAGCATTATGACCATTTTCATGTTTATTCGAGATGTTTTGTAACCGTAGCAGCTAACCGATAAGCTCCTTCGGTTAGTCCAAAACAAAGGAGAGTTCAACAAACAAAACAAGTTCAAATAAACTTCCATGAACCATAAAAACCAGTGACCACCACCATCACCAAGCTTCTGTACATTTTAAACAGAACAGCATTTTAAACATGTTCTTTTTTCTGTAAACACTTATAGTTCTTATAGATTCGTCCACACTCATCATTTGTCAGTTAATCGCCTGCTCAGGGCACCTGGATGGTTTCAGGGTTGGGAGGAGAAGACAATTATGGGATGTGGGTTGACCGCGTGCCCAGTTTGGCTCCTGATGTTTCCTATGTGCCAGGAAGTGCACAGCCAGCAGGAGAGACAGGTAATTACATCTCCACACGAGCCATCGCTTCATTACCGAGCTGGTGAGATGGGGTTCATGGGGGGCGCTTGTGATTTTGGTAGAAACAGTAATGGCTGGCTGCGTGAGGGTGATTCGATGTTAACGGCTGGAGAGGCTGAAGGAAATGTGACGGACAGAGTTTCAGCACTAACAGGCGTGTAAATCAACTCCTTGATTTAGAGGGTTTCAGCTCCCACTTTCCTTCTGGATGTGTACCATTAAAGTGCAAGAAAACATCCCATGCATTGCATTCAATTCAGTAAATACACATTGTGTGTATTAGATTTTCAACTTGTAAAGCATGTTTGAGTTTGTAGCTCAAAGACCAATACACCACGATCGAAAACCATAGGCGCCAACAGGAGCTCACACATCTGTCCGAACGAGGGCTGCCAACGAAAAAGAGAACGACCAATGAAAGCTGGCTCTTTTAATGATGTGGATGGAAAACAGCCAGTGGCGCTCACCTCACATTTTCATAGTGACTTCGTACAGAAAACAGGAAAGAAAGATCACGCCACAAATCCTCTCATTTCTTCACATTTTTGTCATTAGCTCCCTGCAATCTGCCACCAACAGTATAAACCTCTTGACATCCAGGATTTGTTCTTCTCTGTCATTCTTCATTTCCTGTTTCCCTGTGTGGTGCAGAGTGCATCTGTTGTACCACAAACGCCATCTTCAGGCAGGGAGCATCATTGCATCAATATTTCCTCACCCCAAACAAAGAGCAAGCGAAGATTTGTGTGAATCTCAATCTTTTTATTTTTACCTTTAACAACCCCCAAATTATGATTTTTGTTGTGGGAGCCAAACGGTGGTAAAAACAGAAAAATGCTTGTTTGGACAGAATTTAAGACTCTCACATGATTTGTTTGTGACTGAAATGCTCCTTTACGTGACACAATCTGCTGGTATTTAGACTCAAGTTAAGTTTACAGGCTGAAACAAAGTCACTCTCTACTGTCACATGTGAAAAATAACAAAAATAAAGGCATTGCAACAAAAGTAGGTCCCTAAGTTTTGAGTATTGGAAGTAATTAAAACTTGGTAAAAGACTCCTCTGTTGTTTGTTCGCCTCAGACTACAAGTCTTAAAATCTTACGTAATAAAAATGCAATACACACTGTTTGTAAACCATTACATTTCTTTTAATTGTATTCTTTCTATAAAAAAAACATTCAAAAGGAAATCAGTCATCAAGCAACTGAGAATAAAATAAAAACTGAGTTTTTCCGTTCAAGTCCATTCTGGACGTTTGAATTGTGGAAGTCTTAAGGGACAAAATCCTACGAAAAAGTTTTTTGGAGCAAGTTTCCAAATTCAACGGCAAATTAAATATTTCTAATTGTTTTCTAAAATTGGCCTTGTACTTTAGCAAACTGCTAGAGATTTTGTGATAAGCATAAAACCATTGCAGTCTCATCTAAAAGCCTCTGCAACATTAAATTGAAAAGATTTTTTGATTTCGTTGAACGGTTTGTTCTGGGCCTTCTGCTGAATTTCAATGTTTTCTCTTGAAGCAGGAAGTTGTTATATCTCAGCCAAACCATGCGTGATCGGTCCCAAATCCAACAAACAATGTCTAAACATATCCACAATATATAGCGCCACCATGTGGTCACAGGAACTTTAAGATTTAACCATCGAAATTCCCACCAATTTTGACATGTGGCCCAAATATTGTCCAAATTAACAACAGAAAAATGTCACTCATTTATAGCGGCACCTGGAGCTCATGATATTTTGTGTTGTGGATCTTATTTTTTAATTATCCCCTATTTTCATAAAGTGCAACAAATATCACTTGAATATTTCTCTTAAACAAGGATTGGACAGAATGTAGATGATAGACTTTAATGGTATCTTATGACTGATAAAATCTGTGCACACAATAGATTTCCAGGGCAGGTGTCTAAGTAAGCTCCGCCCACATCCCATTTGTTAGCACGTTTTCGACTATTTAGGACCACATTAGCTTCACCTGTTGATTTCACGGCTACGTAACACATTTTCAACCAACTATGTTTATCCTTCCAGGCTTGAATTTGACGGCAAACCCTGAGCTTTATTGGTACTACAACTACAGCCCACTGTGAAACTAGGTGAAAGTGAAAATATGGCCAACGGAAAAGGGCATGCTGGGTGGGGTTGGTGGGAGTTGTTCATTGGACCAGTGGGTGGAGATCAATTTTCATCCAGCCTATCAGTCAAATGCACTACACCCAGTTCTGCTGATAGCACACTTTCAGCTGAAGTCAAGCCATGTCCAACTGCCAAGTGTTTCAGAAAGAAAGAGAGAGAGGCAGAGTCAAAGACTCATAACCACAGGTCCAGAGTGAGCAAGAATCTGTATTGATGCTTTATTTCCGAGCCAGGAGAGAGCTAGGGTGAGAGAGAAGCACCGAGAGGAAGCTCTCAGGTGAGTAAAGCCGGTGCGAGGGGCTGTTCGCTCTGGGAGACGGTGGTGGCAGAAACGCTGCTTGTGTCGATGCATTATGCATTAGAGTCTGTGCTGGACTGACAGCCCCCTCCGCCATCGCTAATCAAAGACGACACATCTCGATGTCCAGACACACACACACAAATTTACTAATCAAAAAGTGTATTTCCTAGAGGCTGTCTCCCAGGAGAAATCCGGCAGGAAGAAATTGGAATAATTTATTAGCTTACAAGTTTTGGTTGACAGTTAGCCCGGGGCTATTTATCTCAGTAATAGAGAACGTCTCCAATGTGGCAAAATTGACCAAATCAAACAGCTTTGATCAGAAAATGAATCTGGCAACCTTGTCTCTCTTCACACACCCCTCGAGAAAAGCGAGAAACAAACAAATAAAAAAAAGGTATGAAGGTAGACGGGTGGAAGAGAGGGAGAAGGGATGTATATAATGTTAGACAGATTCTCAGATTTCAAAGGAAAAGCTGTCAGAGGTGATAAACTATGAGCTTTATAACTATACAAATATTGGTGCCGTGACCCGGATATGCGATTCTACCATCCAATCATTAAAAGAAGTCACCCAAAAATCTCACCAGAAATACTTTTATGCACAACTAGCACCTTTATTGAACTTAAACACACTTCTAGCATTCGTATGAAATTAAAATACAGTATGTAATCCAATTCTGGTATTTACTTTTAAGTTCAATGGATCCTTTCAATGGATATAGAGTAAGATGTTCTGCTGCAATCTTCATGTTTATGAAAGTAGTCTCCTCATTTTATGAATTTAACTGTTGCTCTAACTTTTTTCCCCGTAGATATGTATTCGTAGATGTCCTACAAGGCTCTGTAATGAATGCCAACATGGCCACCATATTAGGACAGGGTTACAACTAGCATGTAGCCCCCCATGTGAATTGGAATTGTTAGTGTGGGCTTTTCCACTGGGAGCTCTGGTTTTCCCATATGTCTCAAACACATTGCTTGGGTTAATTACTTATTCTAAAACTTTTACATATATTTTTATTAATTAATTCATTCATCTTCTAACCTGCTTATTATTGCCTTTCAGGGTCACAGGGGTCTGCTGGTGGCTATCTCCAGCGCACACTGGGTGAGAGGCGGGGGTACACACTGACAGGTTAATAGGCCATCACAGGACAAGACACACATTCACACCAAAGGAAATTTATGAAAAAACTGATTGACAAAACCACAAATCATTATTAGACCCTGTAGTTAGATGTTAGTTAAATACTTTTTAACTTTGGCCCCTGCCCCAAAAAAATCTATTTAATACTTTTACACACTGTCCAACAGAAATAGAACTAATCTACGTCAAGCTTCTGCTTCTGTGAAGCTGCTTTGAAGCATCAGCATTAAAGCATTAGAAATACACTTGACTCGAGTTGTGAAGGTGGCTTTGACAATCACAGATTCTTTCTGTGAGCGGCGCTCATCACTTTCAGGAGTTGCTTTCAGTAAATGACACTAAACTCTCGCATTTTAAAGGCCGTCCATGACCCGGGCTGAAAACAGCATGTGACAAGCTTCAGACACGCGCCACAGGCTTCACCCCTGGAGCAAAGGGGAACAAATTCGGGTCGAGCGGGACAACAAACCGGCATGGCTAACGCTTTTGACAACAGAGCAATACACGGCCGACAGACACGCTCATTTGCGCCTGAGATTGATGGTTCAAAGGGTCCTGATTTTGACACTGAAAAGGAACAAATATTCTCCCATGTTGATCTGGTTTAATTAAAGCCGTGTGCTTTGATGAACGCTTGTCAGGAGCCGCTTGATGTCGCATCAAGAGAAGTTAAATGCGTCTCACTCAAGATGAGCACCAAAGAAGTTTGTGTTGGAGAGCAGCCCTCCAGCAACCTTCAGCTCCATGTGCGCTGAGGGTTCAATGAACTCTACTCAGACTCTGGGGATGTTAATTTCTACTAAGTTTGGGATTAAAAGTTTGTATTTTATTTGTTTGTTTCTTTGGTGACTAACGCCTGATGTTCAAAGACTCGAAACAAATAAAAGGAAAATATTTAAATATTCTCATAAGTACTTGTTTCAACTCTATTCAGAGAGCGGTTGGTGTCTGTCTGAGTTCTTTTCCTATGAGCAATTTCCAGTGTGGTGCTTAGAAATCAGACATAATTCAAATAGAATAGAATAGAATAGAATAGAATAGAATAGAATAGAATAGAATAGAATAGAATAGAATAGAATAGAATAGAATAATCCTTTAGAGATGTCCCAATACAACACCTTACAGTAAGAGCTTAATTAGCACTTAAAAATCCTATTATAAGTAAAATATAATAGAATTGAAATAGAGATAAGCAGAAAGAAATGTGTGCATATGAGACGTACAAAAATTGCACATTAACCGAATTATTGCACATTTATTATTAAAACCTAATTTGAGGATTTAATAGACGATGCAACAAAAAGATAATATTATAATATATATAATATAAGATAATATATAAGATAAATATTTGGAATAATGATTATTTTTATTATTATGAAATTAAACAATAAAACACAAAGGATGAATAAAACACTATAAAAAAAGTGAACACAGGGTTTGATGCTGGTGCATCCGCCATGCTCCGGACTCCGGGCTTACTGGATCCATGCACCCTTGTCATTGACTCCTGTAAACTGAAAGAGAGGATAAATATTGAAGGAAGATCAATGGAATGCTACAGACTTTTAAACTGAAGAAAGAAAAGCAACACTTCTACACACTAATTATCAAGTGGCACTTGAACTTCATCTATAAGTTAAGGCAAGTTGATTTTGGATGCTAGAGTTTGTTTATGGTAAAAAGTGTTAATAAATGTTAAACTAAACACGTTATCAATTGTTAAACAAATGGTGAATCTCTGTAAGATTCGTCTGTTTGTAAATCTGACTGATGAAGTGTCCTCCATCTCCTAGATGAGATGATGTGTCCTCCATCTCTATGTCTTGGCATTATATTTGTGCATGTCTAACGCTTTATAATTGTATTTTGTTTGTTGATTTCACTGTTGAACTAAAGTGTGATGAATGAAACATTTGAAACAAGTTCACACAAAAGAGCTTTGACTTCTTTGTAAAAGCTGCTATTGTTCCTCTGAGCGGCTGGAGCCCTGTGTATGAGAGCAGTTCATTACAGGCTCCTCACGCTGCCAATAAAGTGGTTTTTCACCTCATGCCGCCTGCGTTTTAAACTCCATTTGGACTCATGCCGACAATTACCTCCTCAAAGTCTCTAAAGTACCAAAGCTCTGCCTAATTAGTATGCATTATCAATTAAGGGCCTTAATAGGCGGCAGATTGATCACATCCCCCTGTTTCAGAGGCCGAACAGAGGCGAAAGCTGGAATGAAACTCCCAGAGCTGCTCTCACTCACCGACAGCATGAAAACTGACAGAAACTAGTGAAGCAGATGGTAAAGCACTGCAGAAACTACAGCAATGTTACCGAGAGTCATGCTCATGTGGGTTTTTCTGATCAGATGGATGGATGGATGGATGGATGGATGGATGGATGGATGGATGGTTGGTTGAAATGGGTTGATGGGTGGGTGCAAAGGTGGATGGATGGATGAAGAAATAGGGTTAGAAATAATTGATAGGTGATATAGGTTGGCGGATGGATGGATGGGTGATATGGATTGGTGGATGGATGGGAGATATGGATTATTAGGTGGGTTGGTGGATGGGTGGATAGAAAGATGGATTGTTGGGTGATATGAGTTGGCGGATGGATGGATAGATGGGTTTTATGGGTTGACGGGTGGGTGGGTTGATGGATGGACTGGATGTTGATATGGGTTGGCGGATGGTTGGATGGATGGATGGATGGGTGGCATGGGTTGGTGGGTGGGTGGGTTGGTGTATGGGTGGATAGAAAGATGGATAGAGTGTTGGGTGATACAAGTTGGCAGATGGATGAATGGATGGGTTGTTGTTTGATTTGGGTTGGTGGATAGATGGATGGATGGATGGATTGTTGGGTGATATGGGTCGGCGGATAAATGGATAGATAGGTGATATTGGTTGGCAGGTGGTTGGGTGGATGGATGGATGAATGGATAGAGTAGGATGAATTGATAGGTGGTTTGGGTTGATGGATGGATGGGCTGGTTGGGGATATGGGTTGGAGGATGGAAGGATGGGTGATATGGGATGCTGGGTGGGTGTATGGATGGATGGATGGATGGGTGACATAGGTTGTTTGGGTGTACGGTGGATAGATGAATGGATGGGTGATATGGGATGGTGGGTGGGTGTATGGATGGATGGATGGATGGATGGATGGGTGATATGGGTTGGCGGATAAACGGATAGATGGGTGATATTGATTGGCAGGTGGTTGGGTGGATGGATGGATGAATGGATAGAGTAGGATGAATTGATAGGTGATTTGGGTTGATGGATGGATGGACTGGTTGGAGATATGGGTTGGTAGGTGTGTGAGTGGATGCATGGGATTAGTGGGTGATTTGGGTTGTTGGATGGAGAAATAGATGATTGGATGAATGATTGAAAGGTTTTGGTAAAGAATTTAAATATAAATGGATGGAGGAAGGAAAGAACGGGTGGATGGATGAGCAGAAAAACTAGTGGAAAGAGTGATGAACAAAAGGACAGACAGACAGAAAGACGAAAAGGAAACAAGGACATTTGACATGTTAAGTGCATGAAATCCGGATGTGGTCATCCATCAGCTGACGGAGCCTCGGGTTCCCAGCAAACATTCATTCTCGGGACGTTGTTTAATTGTACTGATTTATATAAAAGTCGCTGAGTGGAGAAAGAGAGGCTGATTTTCACTTACTCTCACCAAACTGAGTCCTCGTTCATCACGCCGCCTCGTCAAGGCATTAGAAGAAACCCCAGCAACATGAAAACCCTGAAGATTGATTGACTGAAGCATCGACGAGGATCAGAAAACACAGACGAGAGAAATGAGAGGATATCCAGAAATTAAATAACAGAGGAAACGGCTCATCTTTCTCTTCTGGATATTCTTGAGAGAAGACAGGTTTACGAACCATGCAACAACAACATGAGAGTAAGACCACCCCCGTGAACAACTACGAACAAATAAAAGCTTTTTTGTGATATCATTTGCATATATAGGCACTTATTTAATGTAGTCATTTTAAATTAGGTCCAAGAGAGTCTCCCATGCGTTAATAACTAAACAGATTTACCGTCCCAATGCAGCGTCCAGTAGTTAGCCCAAGTTGGCACCAATAAGGTTTCAGCTAGTCCAGAACACTGCTGTGGACTAGGTCTAGAGAGTTCGACCACATCACTCCAGTTCTGGCTTCCTTGCACTAGTTATCTGTAACACTCCGAAGGACAATCTGGAGATCAACCAGTATAATATCTGGGTCTTTCACAATAAACCAACACCAAGATCCTGGGCTTTAGACTTGGATAAACCATTGCAATCCGTTCCTGGACCTGGTGCAGGTGTCTCTTCATTTGCAATCCCGGGGCTTTAAACAAACATAGTCTTGTAGGTAACCTCTCTGTAGGTTCTGGTTCAGATGGCTCTCCATTAGTGTTATAAACGATATTCAGGTTGAACTTGTGAGAGATAGGGCTTCACTGGTACGAGTCTGGCCATTAGTTTCTAGATCAGTCGGTTGAGCAGTCATTGATCGAGTATCTTGAGACTTGGAGAGCTGATGCTAGCCACGACATCAGAAAAACAGCGGAGAAGAATTGAGGAGAAAGAAGAAGGGACAATGTGAAAGGAACTATATACAAGTTCAATTTTTTACAGGTGGAGCTCTTAGTACTCATCTCTCTCTCTCTCTCTCTCTCTGGAGCCAGGAATCTGTAGAACCCACGATGGTCTTCGGAGCATTGTACAAGAGTATCTGTGATGTAGAGATGAGTAGGAAACCGGAGTGAACCACAGAAGCAGATGCAGTGAACCAGGAGCAGTGGGCGGCCACAGCTGCAGCGTCCCGGGGAGCAGTGACTAGCTCAAGGCCGCCGCAGTCGTCATTATCACAGGTGGGAGACCGTTTCCACACTAATCCCACCTTTGATTCCCAGTGGAGTTGGGAACCAGTGACCCTTTGATCTCCAGTCAATCACCTTTCCGCTAGGCCATGTGGCCAAAGTGTACATTTCTGCTGAGAGCTTTTTCTTTATGTTTTTTTACCTGCTGGAGGAGGCAGCAGACCTCCCCTTTTCACCACCCAGCTGCAGATGAACAAACACACAAAATTGAATCAAAGAATCACTGAAGGATTGAATCAAATCTTTCAGTGATGATCAGGAAAATGAAAGAGCATTTAATAAAAAAAAAACCAAGGAAATTAATAAAATTAGCAAGAACAATGAAGCGAATATAAAACAATTTTAACATAAACAAAATGATTAAACACAAAATTACCAGCCTTTGGATTTCTCCCTGGCATGTTGCCATGTCTTCATAGCTTATTTACTTTTGATTATTTTTGGGATTATTTCCCATCAGCACTCGGTGGCCTACATTACGCCTCATAATGCACGGGTCAATATTGTGAGTTACTGAGATTGTCACTGATCATTAATGTAAAGTTAGACAAATGATGCTCATAAATAGCACAGTTTTCCGTAGAGAAAAAGTCACCAGATTTTAAACCAGAGCGCTCCCTGCAAACACCTCTGTTTCGTATTGTGGCTAAAGCAAATATTATACAAGTAAAAACGCATGCTGGTCACACTTTTCTCGTGCATAAGTTTTAATTCCTCCAAACGAATGCATTAGGCTGTTTGCTCATTTGAATAAACACTGATACAAATCATTAGATGAATTACTTGGGCCGCTGATTACAACTTCTGCATCAAAATGCACTTAATTTTCATTAGCAGGTATAAAATTAGATGATTATTATATTAATTAAGATCATTACCAACAATTATCCTTCCCGAGCACAAGGCCGTCCTGCAAACTAGGTCAGTTTGATGATGCATTATTCCTAAATGCAGCCTCTTTTCAGGACTAGGTTCAAATCTGGAAAAAAACACTGGTCAGGTCTTTGCTTCAGCACGAAAGGCACTGGTTTTCAGGTGTTTTTAACACGAGAACAGGCTGCGGGTCCATTATGGCTATAGGAGCAAACACACTCGCCCAGACGTGTGTGATGTCCGGGGAGTTCACGGCTGGTAATACGCTGGGCAGAATGTGCTGAGAATTCAGGGAAACTGTGGAATTGAAGAGTCACAAATAATAAACATCAGCGGGACAGTGACCGGAGAGAATGGCCTTCCTTTCTGTCTGTCTGAGAGGGATACACAGAGCAGGAGAAAACAGGAGCACAAAGGAGAAAGCACACAGGGTTAAGGCGGATGCAAAAGAGGTTATGGTGAATATCCAATGCACAACTCACCTCAGTGTGATGGAAAGGTAAATAGTGGAAATCTAAGTGGAAAAAAAGTTAATTGCTGTGTGTGTTAATATATACACTCACTGGCCACTTTATTAGGTACACCATTCCTAATAAACCAATCACGATGCATCAGCTGCGGGTCAAACCGAACATTTCAGAAACTGCTGATCTACTGGGATTGTCATGCACAACCAGAGAATGATCTGAAAAATAGTAAATATCCAGTGAGCAGAATTCAGCAATTTCAGCCTTGTTGAAATTGGACAATAGATAATTGGAAAAAAATTGATGAGTCTTGACTTCTGCTGCGACATTTTATTGGTTCCAATAAATCTGTAAATGTAAATTTTTTAACATTTCAACATGACAAATAAAATATGCATTTTGGTATTAAATCAAAACATCTCAAAAGAAATCACACAACATTACCACATTTCAGGCTGGAAATGCAAGGAAGCACTTTGTGGTGTGCAGGATTATTCCGATTCGTTGCTTTTCTGTGACCTAATTCTGATTGAATGTGATCTAATTAATCACGCAGTGTTGCACGATTGTATTATATATATATATATCCGTATATTCAGATGAAAAGACCAGCCATCTCTGGTTTCACATATACCAGGCGCGTGCTCGAGCATTTCCAGCCGGTTCTCTGCACGCTGATGTATATTTCATTGTCCGTGGCTTAATTTTGATTTATCGTCCGTCCATAAATTAGAAAAATATGTTTTGGAATTCCATCTTGCGGAAAAGCTGCCCGTGATGCCGGGGGATTGGACGATATTTAAGATGTCAGAGATACATATTGGATTAGCGCGCTTTGTTCGCGCGCCACGGCAGGTGTTTAATCACAGCTGATGCGCGCGCTCAAATGCGTCAGGACATGTGCGGGTGCGCGCCCCGGGACTGCGATAAATCACAGCCGAAAGCAGCTCCAACATGTCCCTTCCTCACCTGCGCACCCATCCTCAGTGAGAGAGCCGAGATTTAGCCCAGAGATGGAACACACATCCTTAGAAGAGGATCAGCTCATGTTAGACGTTTGGAGATTAGAGTTAGAGAGTTAGAGAGGCCAGGTCCTCTGCTCTTTATACCGTGGATGGAAACATTTTGTGATTTGAACACTGTTACTTTTAATTGTGTGGACGAAACTAGGTCATTTCTGCCTTTTATTCGCTATATCTGGCTTCCTGTTTGACAATAAATGTATTTATTAAATACATTTGGCTTGCACAGTATGCAGTACTGTCTTTTCTCCTCGGTTGGGAGGATTGCATGAGATTTTTTTTAATAAAAGATCACAAAAATTAACATTTTCAGAGTGGCATTTTGGGTTGAAATGTACACTCATCCCGCTAATGTCATCCATCAAATCACATGACTCTAGTATATCCCATGCCAGAAGCGCCATGCCATCACCCTCTACTGAGACAGAGCTTGCCCTTTACCCAAAATATCTTTCTTTCGTGAATATATTTAGATATTGATACAAGGGGTCCCACAGGGCTCAATATTGAGGCCACTTTAATAAGCTTTGTATTTTCTCCCTTTGAGGCGTCATCTCTCCCATCACTCTGTACCTTATCCTGCTGCAGAAGAAGACAACCTCAATGATGTATACAGTCTGCAAGATTAAAGAAAAGATGGCTTTTAATTTCTCACGTTTTTAAGAGAATAAAATCCAGATCAAGCGGCTTTTTGTCAATCTGGGACCTCATCTATCACAGTCTCAACCTGGGTGTTGATTTTAAATGCCAACATCAAATTGGTTCAGTGGTAAATTCCAGTAATTATATCTACACCAACTTGCTAAACTGAAACAATTTCTAACTAGTGCCCATTTTGATGCAAGAATAAGATGACAAGAGAATGCAAGAGAAGCAAATACAAGTAGAGAATACAAGAGAAGCAAAAAAGAAGAGAAAAGAAGCAAATAAGGGAAAATTAGAGGAGAGATTTCCAGTTTTCCAGTACTTTCAAAATATTATTCAAGTTGGGAAGGACACAGAGAGGGAGAAAGGGAGGGAAACAGAGATAGAGGGGGGTGATGGGGGGAAAGATGGAGAGAGAGATGGGGATAGGAAGAGAGAGGGAGAGAGAGATAGGGGAGAGGGAGATAGGGACAGTGAGAGAGAGAGAGGGAAAGAGAGAGAGAGAGAGAGAGAGAGAGAGAGAGAGAGAGAGAGAGAGAGAGAGAGAGAGAGACATTCTCAAGGTCACTCGGTGAACCGGAACGAGCTCGGGGAGACGCATGGCGAAACCGGCGCGTTTTGACACGAGCGCGAGCTTTGATTAAAAGGTAAAGTAATGGGTTTAAACACACGCCACGCGCGGGGCGAGCCAGACTCTGTTGGCTTTTCGCAAATTACTTAACGGTGCAGTGATGGAAATAAGATTGTAATGTTTGGTAATGGAAAAGAAAGCCGCATATTCTTTTTTTTCTGGCCTTCTTGTTTTCTGACACACACAAAATAAATTACCCAGACTAATGGGCATGGCGCGCGGATTTTCTCCCCTCACCTTCTGGGGGAATTCAAACGTGGTCCTCGCGGTTCATTTTACATTCGTTATCTCACGCAATATTGGTTGAAATGATGAAACATCAAACACCTAATGTAACATTAACAGTACTGACTGCTGAGACAAATAGCTCGCGCAAAAGCCCAAAAGTAACTCAAGCTTGAACGGAGCGCTGCTGCGCGCGCAGCTCCTGGAGTTAGAAGCTGGAAACAAGCCTCGCAAAATAGAACAAATGAGCTTTTGCTAAACACAAACAAATAGAATAGTGGCTCACAAATGTGCATTTATTAGATAACGCAGACCTGGCATCCTCCAGACCCTCTACATGCACAAAAGATGTGCTCTCAACCTCGCTCAGAAAAAAACATTGCAAATGGATTGCTGAAATCAACTTCAATGGTTGAAATTGATTAAAAATAGAGACATCATGTATTATGACTGATTTGCACTTATACAGCTAAAAAGCACAATTTTCTGATTATGTTCATATTTAAGACTTTTCCCTCAAGTTTTAGGCAACATGTTTACTCTTTTTATAGCTTTGTTCCAACTTTTGACCAAATTGTTTGGAGAAGTATATGTAAAATGAACGATGTCATCAATTAATATAGTTTAATTACACTATAATATTCGTTTTTTCTTCACTCCAGCAGCATCAACACTGGGATGATGACTGGACGAAATGTTAATCATATGCAACACTATGTGAGTTTATACCCATGGTCTTCCTCAATGTTACTCACTGTGAGTTCAGTAGCCAAATAAAAAGATTTTAACACCTTTACAGCTTTGTTTGCAATTATTATTATTATTATTATTATTATTATTATTATTATTATTATTATTATACAATTCCTCACCCTGGAAAGAAAATGTTAACCTTATGTCAGAAATATAAATATAGCATTCACTATCACTCTTAATAAACATTAGAATATTTCAAATACAACAATCAATTGTTGTCTCTGATTTTTCACTTTAGATTTTCAATTTAAGAGGCCTCCCATCATCCAAGTCAAAATCTGAAAGCTACAAATTATGTACATGAGGGTTAAAGCATATGTATTTTTAATCATTTTGAGCCAGCAGAAATTGGTTAATGTTGGTGTTTTTAAGTGTTTTTTTTTATAAAAATGATTTTTATTTTTTTCTAAATCTGTGAATAAAAATGATGTCTAAGTTATGTTTGCCTTTTGTTTTGTATAAGCAATGATTAAATACTAAATATTAATATTAATATATGTACATAAACACAATCACACATAAAAATTTAAAATTATGCTCTAAA
Source organism: Danionella cerebrum (assembly GCA_007224835.1). Classification (NCBI taxonomy): domain Eukaryota; kingdom Metazoa; phylum Chordata; class Actinopteri; order Cypriniformes; family Danionidae; genus Danionella; species Danionella cerebrum. Next base: position 610,899 of record SRMA01026961.1, on the reverse strand, counting down.
TTGTTTCATGTTTTTTAAAAGAACATTTGATAACGTTTTAAATTGTAATAATTTGATAAAGTGGTTTAGTTTTTGTGCTATTATGCATTATGGCTCAGTGATTAAACAGATAATAAAAAGGATGGCAATTATTTTATGCTCTTCTTTTAAATCGGGCTATTATTTGTAGGGACTGGTGGCATGATAAAATGAAGTTTCTCCATGTTGTTAGTTTAAACGACTACTTCCAAATAAAACTTCCATAAATCGTTAAATAATGTGTTTTTAGCATCCTATACAAATGAATAGGGGCTTTTTACAAATAAGACACACAAACATGATCCGAACTGAGGGAAGCATCGTCTTTGGCTCATTATTTAGCAGGAGGTCCCTCCTCAGCAGCACTGACCACCAGTGACAGCCTCCGAGCTCCAGTGTGTGATAGCGCCATTATAGAGCGATCAGAATACTGCAATTAAACTGACATTATTCTCGACCAGCGCTGTCCATAGGTGTCCACCGTTTACCGGGGAACCACCTCCTCTTAATTGCCTCCTAATTCCGCGTGTCAGATCCGTGTTTGCCCGCTGTCCCGCCCGCTCCGCGGCCGTCGAGTGCGTGTCTTCTTCCCGTTCCTAACTTCGAGCGAGGCGGTACTCAAGTCAATGACACACGGCAAATTGCGCTTAATAAACGAGCTTAATGGATCCCGGGATTGGATTGTGAGGGCAACGCTTCCTCTGGTTAAACAAAACATTTATAACTAGAAAGAAGTGTTTCCCGCGCCAAATTTAAACTTAGCATAAAGCTAATGATAGTCACAAACAATGAACGAGGATTAGACTAATCATTTCACTCACATAACACAAGTTCACAATAAAAGACATTAAAGCACATTTAGCACTTCCGCATATTTATTGTGTATTGTTTATATTGTTGTTATTTGGTTTCAAAAGCAGGCTATGTTCAGTGCTAATGTGCTAGCGTGAATCGTGTTCCTGTAACACAACCGTTTTTCTTGAAAGGTTATATAAAACTAAATCTGAACAATATGTTCCAGCCTTTTGAATTTGAGGACCAAAATGAGATCAAGACCATTTCGAACTGTAGCTGGTTGTTTGTTCCACAAAGTTAGACTTTGTAGGACCTGAGAGGATCAAAGTCAAGGCGGATTCTTGAACAGTGAGATTAAAATATATATAAGAAACTGCAATTATTCAGTGCCTAGCAGGTTTTAAAATAAATACAGTAGTGAAGAGGAAGCCAATGGAGCTGCTTGTGATAAGAGCAAGACGTTTTTGCCACATCATTCTGTAGTGGCAAGTTGGCACAGGGCTCAATTACAACTAGATGGATTTTTTAAAATGTTCCTTATATCACTATGAGAAACTAATTTATTATTTTCCAAAGTTGATGTAGAGATTGGGTTGCTTTGGTAAACAGTCTGGTTGCTATGGAGGGGTCAGAATGTCACCACAAACCAACCCCCACTTCTCTCTGATTTCCCAAAGCTGAGATAGATTTCTGAAAATGTTGTTGCCGTTGTAAACAGTTTGGTTGCTAAAGGGAGCCATTCATAAAAAAATAAGATGTTACTATGATTGTACACAAACCTGCATTTTTCTGTGGTGTTTGACCTTGATATTTTTGTTGCAATTTTCCATTAATTTTCAATGTTACTGTTAACTCAGTGGTCATTTTTAGAAGTTTCTACAAGGTTCACAGTTTATCTTACAGTTTCGCAAATGTTCATTTTCCCAGCATTCTCACCTATTTCCCAGGATTTAGCCGTACCAGTCTAAAAAGATATAGTAAAATAGGTCTGTGTTTACTAGTGTATTTTGATAGTTATATGACATTTGGTAAAAGTATTGTAGTAAAACATGTGCTGGCTACAGTTTAGTCTCTTATCAGATACTTCCAATTTGAACAGACTTCATGAATATTCCATACTGTTAACCAATCAGTGCAGTGAACGCTTCATGCTGAAGAGTGGAATGACACACTACTGCCCCCTACCAGCATGAAGACTGATTTATAAACTACAAGATACAGTACTTGTAATCCTCAATGAATAGAACAAATAAGGGAACAAAAGTTAAAGTCACCATCAAACATTGATATTCGTTTCTCTTGCCTGCTCAAATGTTGGGAGACGCAAGTGAAATGTCAAATCTGAAGATTTTTTATTTGTCTCTCTCGTTTTACAGGCATTGCATGTTTGGATGAGCAAAACAATCTCATCGGACGTTATTGATGCTACAGATGTTGTAGTAATCAAATTATCGGTCTGTGAAGGGCCCCCCTCAGCCACCAGCTCACTCTCTGATGAATTACGGTAAAGGTCATCACGCAGCTCCATTTTATTGGGAGTTTTATGGTGATGCTTGGATGAGCATCTGTAGCATATATGGGATATTATATTAGGAATATTATATTTAAAATAACAAGCGTGCAAGCAAATAATCCACACCACAGTTGTGCACAAGATCCGAGTTCCATCTTGGTTGTGCATGAAATGGTCAATTAGTGTAAGCAGAAATGGTTTTATTAACATTTTTTGTAGCTGTCAAACAACTGATATTAATTATAACCGGAGATCTTGCGATGTTCAACATCCAAATTAAAATCCAGCAAGCTGTAGTCCAAAATATTGGAAATATTACGTTCACATCAGCTATTAATGTGTTTTTAAGTTAAAAATGTGTTTTGTTTCACAACACCTGCTTTAACTGGAATCTCAAAACACTAGGTATAAATGAACTGCTTTTCTCCAAGGTAGAATTCGAAAGTGTATAGAAAAAATAGTATTTCCATGTATTTAACACAGTTTCCACCGTAAAGTGGCTATTTTGTCCAATCTATGTGACACAAATGCATCCTAACAAACCACCATGTGTTATATATTCACAAAATAACCATTTTCATCCATGCAATCACTTTAAACGGCGTTATTTTCAGCTCCGTGGTCATCACATTATCTGCATAATGGAATGTTTCCATATAATTCATCCATTGAATCCTAACAGCAGGACACCTCTAATCCCTAACGGAGCACCAACACCTAACGCTGATCTTTTATAGGATTATCAAGGATTACACCACATTAGGGTACCACATAACACCCCCACCCCTCCCACCAGTCCCTCAGCCTCATCCATTGTGCTCCACCAGTCTCTGGGCTGACACCCGGGGTTATTTGCTGTCACTCGGTGCACATTAATCCCGCCACAATTAGGTGTCAGCTCAGCCTGTTCTCAGTTTGATGATAGCCTTGGGCGGCTGGAGCACTCGGGCCCTAATCAGCAGAGTAAACTCACGCTATATTTCAATTTGGGGAGGCGCTCTTCCACGCGAAGGGCCCCAGCACGGCGATAAATAAAGCGCCTATTTACGGCAGCATCACACAGAGACATCCACATGCACTTACCAGCTCCCCTCTCATCATGGCCTGCATTCAACAACCGCCATAAATCAGAGCTTTTCAAAGCCGGTGATTAGTGAAGCTATTTACACTGCGCCGAGAACCCAAACACACGCCTCGCGGGCCCCCTGCGCATCCACTGGAGCTCCAGAAGCTGTTCTCCATCTAAAGCTCGAAGAAAAAGAGCGACATGTTTACGACAACAAAAATGTGGAAATAGTTTCAGAAGTTCATCTGTTTCACCTTCCATCTTTTCATCCATCCTAAATCGGTCATCCTCCTTTCCATTCCTCCATCCATCTACAATCCACAGTTCTGTTCCCCATCCATCCATCCTAAATCTAGTATCCACTTTTTCGTTCCTCCTTTCTGACATTATCTGCTCTAAATCTACCACCCATCCTTCCATTCCTCTTTCCATTGACCCATCCTTCCTAAACTTATAATCCACTGTTATGTTCCCCATTCATCCATCCTAAATCTATCATCCACCTTTCCATTCCTCCATCCTGCCATTATCTGCTCTAATAATACCATCCATCCTTCCCTTTCTGTCATTTTCTTTTTTCTAATATTGCCTAAAGCATCTTTCCATTCATCCGCCTTGAATCTATCAAACATTCCTCCATTCTTCCATTTCTGTGTCTATCCACATCGAACCATCTCTTCAAACCTAAATTTGTTTATATATCTCTTCATCCTTTTTCCAAACATACACCAATCCCAACATTCTTCCATCCTAATCCTTCAATCCATTCTTCCTTTCCTCCATCCACCCATCATCTGCTGTAAATCTATCATACCTACCATCAGATGTTTCAGGGTGTACCAGATGTGCTTCTAAAGTCACATCTTCTGCAAAACAGATCCGTGTGAGAGAACAAATGTGACCCAAAGTGGACCGCTCTCCACACAAAACCAATCAATTTCAACTCCAAACTGCTAATTAGAGCAGAAGGAGTCACCGGGGTGATTTCCCCTCTTCACTTGGATTACACATCTCTGCTATTACTGCTAATCTGGCATTAGCTATGCGGCACGAGGTGGAACGAATAGACCAAAACAGCACCTTTGAGATGTTAAGCAGTGTGCTCTGTCTCTTGTTGGAGTGTTAATTGGGTAAGTGTAGTCCATTTGTGTAATCCCTCCGACTCTGCTGATCTCTCAGGGCTTTGCGCTTTAAACGGGAGTGGATCTGGGTGAAGTGGCACCCCTAATCTCTATTCAAATATCTCCATATGACAACTGCCCACAATTACAGAGCGCCATCACTCTCTATTTCATCCTTCATCCCAATTCTGTCAAGGGAGCACGAGGCGAGGCAAACAAAAGGAACATTTTAAACGTTTGGTTTTCCATGAGCTGCCACTCAGGGTAATCCTCACGCAGGATCGAAGGGAGCATTATGTCATCTCTGCGAGTCCAGCACTCTCTTGATAAAGCCACACAACCTTCTAGAATCTCATCCATGTTCACTTCCTCTGCCAAGTGATGCCATGCCTTGCACATTCTGCTCACTGGTCTTGAGATTGTCACACGATGCGAATAATTTCAAAAGGCAAAATATAAGGAGAAATAGCAACCAATAGAACAATTACATTTTGATGCAATTTATGGCAAATGGATTGGCAAATTTTTTTTATCTAATGTAATATGGCTGACAGGAAGTTCAATAGACTATGGTAAAATTAGTATCTATGTTCTCGGCTAGAGCCAGTAAAAAAGGCAAGCCAGGATTTATAAGAATAAAGCATTTTTTCAAGCATTTTAAAAATGTGTTTATATCTGTTGACTACAAGGTGGCGCTGTCATAAAACTTGATAAGTGTCTTCAGGGCATGGTGCCAAACATGCATGCCAACTTTCAGAGTTTTATGGTAAAGCCTTGGCAAAATACAGGTATTTGTGACATAATTCAAAATGGCGACACCCAAAATGGTCGGGTTGAAGCTCCAAATGCTTTGAGATGAATTTTATGGTTTTGGGACAAGCGGGTTGGGTTTTTAATATCTTTTATGGGGCACTGTGGTAACCGGGGTTCCTAGTTGTTACAACATACATCAAGTTTGGTGTAAAAAGTGTTGTAGTGTTATAGACTAACGAACATTTTAGGGAGATTTGCGTAATGACTGTTGCTGATTTTTCGAAAATGGTTTAACAAATCAAAATTCTGAATATAACTTAAATGGTGCAGTGAGTAGATCATTGGATCCAAAAATTTCATGATAATTGGCAGACAGTCTAGGAGGAGTCTGCAAAAGTAGGTGCAATTCAATTCAGATCCAATTGATCCAGGTGCACTTTCGTATCTAGTCCAAATTTGGCCCAACGGTGTCGCTACACGGTTTGAGTTAGAGACTTTAAATTTGGTCAGCTTATAGGATAGAGGTGTGTCAGTAAGTCTGCCAAGTTTCATAACATTCCTACAAACGTTCATTGGTCTGCCGAAGAAAAATAAAAAGAGAAACAGGTGCCTTCACCACGTGTTCGCCAATAATAATGAATTTTATTTATTGCTGCCTTTCATATAACTCAAGGAACCTTGAAAAACACAGTCACACTTCCAGTATAAAATTAAACAGAGAAAACAAGACTCAACACAAAACTTTAACACAAGAATATCCCTCTAAACACAAAAGCTTCGAGGTTTGGTCTAAAGTTGATCAGGACTTGTTTGGTACTACAGCTGCCGAAGGTTTCTTCCGCAGCGAGGCTACCGCATTACTGAATGCCGGGGATTCCAGCATGGATTTTAGAATTCGTGGAGACCATCAAAACGTTATGTTACAAGAGCAAGCGCCAGGCACCTAGTGAAAGAACTGGTCTCAGACAGTTTCGAATATGGAAATAGGCTGAGTAGGTGACAGAGTGTTGTCTTCACTTGTTTGGAAACAGAGTCTAGTTTAATAGAGGTGAGACGAGATTTGCAGAGATTGCTTTTAGATCCGATGATAATGATTTTGGTTTTAATAAAGTTGAGCTTGAGGTGGTGAGATGAGAAGCAGACTTCAGTTCTGCAAGACACTGAACAAGTGACGAGTGGGTAGAAGAAAGTGGAGCTTAGGAAGAAACAGAGTTGTGTGTCGATAGCGTGACGATGGAAACAAATCCGACTTGCCAACAACTACAAAATCAAATGTGAATTATGAACCCAGTACAGCATTCGTATGTAGAAAATATGACCATTTCAAACTCTTTCTATATTTAAACCTTCAATCAGAACCTTTGATGATTTGAGGGATGTGGACGGGTCCCTCTTGACAGAAGTGCCCAGAGCAGTCAATTGGGAAATGAGATGCGCATTTAAAAACCTTGCACGGATGCAGAGAGTACACCATCAGTATGGGTGCACCCCACCCCGCGGGGTAATTAATTGGGCCTGAATGCACATGGGCAAGGACCGGTGACACTCCGCATCTGTGCGGCTAAGTTGCGTGTGCGTTTTGTCTGTTCTCCGTGTGGACAGTCCATTCAGAAGGCGACGTGCTGGGGAGGACTCTTAAATGGCAAATTAGCATTCTGATGAGAGCTTGCGGGGCCCCTGAGAGAGCCCGGAAAAAAGAGAGGGTGGCATTAATGACTCCTGTGACATAATTCTCCAGCAAAACCAGGCCCTCTCTCTCTATTCTCATCCCATCATCATCCCGGCACGGTGCTAAACAGAGCCCGCTATAGACCCTCCATCCCAAGGGAACCCGTGCCCTCTGTGGCTCCAGCTCCCGAAGAGTCTCAATACAAATAGGCAATTTGTAATACATATTGTGAGGAGGAGGCCGGTCTGGGTTTGAGAAGTGCTCCGGCAGCAGGATCTCATTTCCAGCACTTCTCTCATGCTGTTCAGCAGATTCGGCTATCAATGGCAAACACAACTCGCACCTGCTCACGAATTTCCTTTTAATTCCTTTTTCTCGCCACTACGAAGGGAAATGACCGGACTTTTAAGAGGCCAATCAGACGCGCTCCTGTTATACGGGCTTCTTGAAAATGTTTCGTCGTCAAATCTTGAAAATGGAGGAAATAATGAGTTTTATAGTCACCCTCTATTAGGAGCTTCATTTCAAATGCATTTGCGTGTTAGGACGTTTATTAGATTGAGAGAGATGCACGCTGTCGCCCATCTCCAGCACAAACACGTCAGAAGTCAGGCTTTTACACGGAGCCTCTTGATTTACAGCTCGTGATTGTTTGTAAAAGAGGAATTGATTTAAAAAGCTAAAGCGTGGACGAAAGCTAAATGGGCATTTCCATGACTCTCTCTCTCTCTCCGAGCTGGGACGAGTGGACAGCCATCGCTGCTGTTGTTTAATGAGGAGCACTCAGGCTCTTTGTCAAGTCTTTGTGTCTCTAATGCTTCTCGCTTTTGTCTGCTCCTGGATTCAGCCGGAGCTCTATTCAGAGCAAATTTACTGCTGAATAGAGCAGTCAAACCCCGGGCCACCACCCCCTGCTGTCAACAGCTCATCATTCATCCACATTAACTGACTCTCAGCTCTGGATGAGTGCGTGCAGGGAGCTGACGATAGATTTCTGCAAAAACTACAAACAACCAGACTGATGAAAATAAAACCTAAACTTTGCTGCAAGATGTAAAAATGTGTGTAAAAAAAGATTTAGCCTCCTATTGGGCTCTGAATGAATCTTTGCTGCGGTTCAGGAGGATGTGGTGCATGCATGGTTTCAAAGGCCACATAACGTAAGCGAAGCGTGAGTATAGGGAAAAATCGCACAGAATCGCTGCTGAGTCGGTGTCCCAGACTCACAGGAGTTCCACAGGGTTCAGTTCTTGGTCCTCTACTCTTCTCAAACCTATACACCACTTCCCTAGGTCTCACCAACAGACACCATTGTTACAATAATCCACCTTGTAATCTTTCCATCCTGATATCATACACACAAATACATAAACATTTTTGAAAATATTAACATATATACAGAAATATGTTCATTTATTTTATTATTTATGTTTTCTGACATACAACAATTATAATAATTTTAGATATTTACACAAATAAACGTTTTGATTACAATAACAAAATGACATTTCTCATATGTCTTTTGGCAAAGAATATTACAAATGCTTTTTTTTGTTCATGCCATTGTTCATATTTAAAAACTAGGTTTTATTTCATCACGAAACGGTGCATAAAAACTACAACCAAAAAAAATGCATGTTTTTTTTTGATAAATTAAATTGTAAAACATGTAAATACATTTTTTTTTTTGTAAAATCCCAGGTTGTTTCTTTCCATGTAAATCTGCACATAATATCATTCAGGGTTTGAGTTGTTAATAATGCCAATTTCATTTCTTTTTTGAAAGATATTTATTCGACATTTAAACAACAAACACGCATCACAAATAAAGGCTTAAATATCTCGAAAAGGACCCCATTGAAAGTCAAACGGTCTCGCACTTGATTAAACCGCTGGGTTTTTGTTTTTCTATTTCCACTGTTTCTCAGACACATGTTAATGCACTGAGTGTTTTTATCTTTATTCAGACGCTGGAGGGCTTTCAGCGAGCAAACCAGGCTAATGAAGACACTAAAGGCTTTCCACTGAGCAAGGGGCATTACATCGAGAGCTTTTACCTCCCAAACACAAGCACACGCCACAAATCTCTCTCCAGAATCCAGGAAACACCTGCAAAGAGGCACTTAAACCTCGCCGTCTTTCAATCCGAGCTTAATGTGAAATGAAAACACCCTCTTTTATCACAACACGTTCATATAAAAGCCATTATCAGCCAATTACACAAACTCCCTCCCTTCCAGGCTGATGAAAGAATGACTTATTAACGCTAAAAATTACAAGATTTCATTAAACATTCATAATTTGCTCTAATGTCTTTTTATTGAGTATTAAATCAGATGAGATGACTGCTGTTCCAGCAGAGTTATCGCCGCTCTTTTCGTCTTAATTATTATTTTTTTATGGGACCAAACTACAAATGGACGTTTGTACACAGCATTAGACGAAACAAGAGGAACGATAAGAAAAAATGTTTAGAACGAGCTCGCTCAGATTCCTCACTGATGTTACAAATCTGAGATAAAAAAATCTGCTGCCCCCTAGTGAGTGGAAGTTATCACATTTTTACTAAAACAGATCAAGTATAGGTGTTGCATGCCAAAGAAATGAGAATTGCATTAATTGGAGCGTGGCTTGAGGTTGAGTAAGTGAGGCGTGTCTCAGGGTTGGGGAAGTGGTGTGTTGGTTGAGGTTGGGAAAGGTGTGAATTGTTACAAAGAGGGGTGTAGCTTAAAGTTGAGAAAGAAGGTCATGACGTGAGATCAGGTAATCGGGGCATGTCGAGTTTGGGAAAGTGCACATAGGAGGAGGTTAAGGATGTAAGGAGTGGCTTGAGGTTGGGGAAGTGGGGCATGGCTTGAGATCAGGGAAGCGAGGAATGTCTTGAGATCAGGGAAGCCAGGCATGTCCAGGTTGGGGGAAGTGTGCATGGCTTGAGGTTGCCGGGGATGTCTAGGTTGGGGAGGTGGGACGTGGCTTGAGGAAGATCGGCGTGGCTCAAGGTTTGAGAAGTGGGGTGAGGCTTGAGGTCAGGATGTGGGGTGTGACTTGAGGTCGGGAAGTGGCATGAGGTTGTAAAGGTGGCGATGTGGTATGAGGTAGGGAAATTGGGTGTAGCTTGAAGTCAGGGAACATCGGCATGGTTTAAAGTCAGGCATGAAGTTTTGAAGGTAGGGAAGGCTTGAGGTTGGGGAAGTGGGGTGTGGCATGAGGTCATGGAAGTGGGGCGTGGCTTAAGGATTGTGATACTTATCGTAACCTGAAAATAATATCAAGGTATGCATCGTATTGTGAGCAGTGGATGAAATGACTAGAAACATGAAGCAGCTTCACAATCACATTAAATCAGATTCTACAATATGGATGAGGCTTAATAAAGATACTGCATCATTTAATAAAATGTTTCTGATCAAATCAGAGGCTCATTGCACATCAGGGAAACCTTTTCGGATAGAATCATTAAAGAAACACAATAAAGACCAAATGAACGTTTGGATAGAATTTAGTCAACAATGTGTGCTGGAACTAAGTGTTTGTTTTGCCATTCTGCCAACAGCCGGAAATTCCATTTCACATCTCCATTCCAGCAGTGAATCAACTATAAAAGAATAAAACGAGGAAAACAAGACCAAAGACGAGAGAAAATCAGAACGATGAATCTCTCTCTCGACTAATGAGACTCTGATTGAATACTTCAGAGGGGGAACATGTAGTCGTTTAAGTTCAGCTCCACAAAAAAAATCTAATTACAATAAAACAGACATAACATAGCAGAGAAGCAGCCACTTACAGCTAATCATATCAATTACTGCGCCCAGGGCTCCTCAGAGACGCCCTGTGATTGTTTGAAGAGAAAAATTGTGTTTGCTGAACCCCAGACACTCACTTACTGACAGAAAAAGCATCCATTACTCTCCATTCATTTCCCTCGCTGACACGCTCCCATCACCTCACACACCGGGATGCACGGGAACTGCTGGGGCGCGTGCTAACTGTGTAAACTGGAAGTTAAGTGAGATGAGGAACTTAAAGGTATGAATAAAAGAGTGTTGTTGGGTTATGTGCATTATTGTAAAGGTTTATGTCTGGAGGTGCATTTACTCTGTTGAGGCAAGATTTTTGTTTAGGTCACATCTTCTGTTCAAGATGACATGTGTCTGATCTCACTCGTTAGTTTTCACAAATCACTCTAGCATTGCAAGCATATGGAGGGTCACCTGAATGGGAGTCAACTGGGATTAATCAGATTGTCCTGATAAGCTCCCCCTGAAACTTGTTAAATAAATGACATAGGTAGGCACGAAGACACTTTTGCGCCACCAGAATTTTTTTTTTGCATTTTCCATGTTTTCATATACAATTTGAAAATGTGTTTCTCTCATGAGGGCGGAGCTTAACAGCAGCTTGCTCTCATTGGCTAGTGACATTGTGATTGGCAGGTCAGTGAATCAGAAGAGATGTTTAGTTTCGCGGAGCATGTTTTAGATTCTGAGTTTTGATAATACAAGTAAATTAGATAACATTAATGCTAAATTACAGATTTTATCCACATTAAATGAAGAACACTACCCCACAATGCCAGGAATGCTGAACAGTAAAAGTTATGTCTCCATTAAAAAATTACATTTAAATAGTGTCTCTGTAATTTTTTTAATATTTAGTTCATTTTTTATAAAAGTTGTCTTCATTACAATTTTTTTTGGACACAGAATTAATTTGCTTTCGTAACAAACAAAGAAGGTCACACTTATCAAACTTGATTTAAATAAAAACTATACAGTAAAAGATGAAGACATCAATGTAATTTATGCGTTCTCATTAACAGATATTTAATCGAACTGAATGATTTCTTGATTTAACATTTTGTCAGTCTCAGGCTTAGTTTTGTTTCGTTTTTGTTTGCATGAACCTTAAAGTGATTCCATCAGTGACAGGAGAAAAACTTTTGGGAAGAAAAAATGTATTAAATTATTGTTTTTTTTCAGTAGTTTACTAAAAAAAAAATCCAAAATGGTGAATTTTTCCATTTTGGATTTTTTTCCTTCCAAAATCACAGAATTTCACATTTCTGAATTCACATTGTGAATTCACTACGTTGTGTGAAACAGGATGATTTTTTCACATGTCGAGAAAAAGTATACGTGAGACACACAGCTCTTTGACCTCAATCTAGAGGGCGCTGAAGATCCTGGAGATTACGGAACCATGAATAAGGAATAATAGAACTAGTCAAGTGCAATCCAGTTTTTCTTTCACGTTGTTTTCATAAACGAGCATTATGCATTCTAGTCCAAAATGGACTTTCAAGTGAAGCAGGAGATAATTCTTTGAAGCAAGACGTTGGAGTTAGAGACTTTTAAAACTGAAGAAAGATAAAGAACACTTCTACACAAAACAAGTTATCGATTATTTTCTTCAGACGGACTTAAAGGCAAGTCGATAATAATCTATGCTACAGTTTGTTTATGGGAAAATGTTGAAAAGGAATTGTAAACAAAACATGTGAACCGTTGTTTTGTAACGATACACTCTGCTCATGATAAGATACATACATCTATATTATTTCTAGGATACGATATACACATTTTTAACCAACTATTAAAACTTTATATTTCAAAATGTTAATTTTAAAAGTTGTGAGACCGCAAAGTTGTCGAGTTGATCTAGTTTGAGAGCATTTGAAACCATCCATCCACTAGGGGGCAGTGTTAATATTTGCATTAAATTATCTTTTTTTTTCTCTAAGGGATGGAGAGATAATGATCTTTTTTATATAAAATGTGAGTAAAAGATAATACTTTGTTTTTATCTTTGATACTTTGTCTTCTTGTTTTATGTCATATTCGCAAAGAAGTTTCAGAAGTGACTAGAATCACAATCACTCCAAGAAGCAAAGTGACCACTTTGTATTGCGATATATTAGGCCTCGATATATTGTTACACCCCTAGGGTTATCTACAGCTACTCTGAAGGGGTTCTTTAAAATCTTAAAACTAAAATTCTATAAAAAAAATGTTCAAAAATATTTATAGGACACCATACAGAACTCCAAAATTGGTTAACAACGGCAGTAGCTCTTACAATTTTATACAACTCCATTTAGTAGAGGTTTTTTGTCATAAAAATGAATACAATTTTATTCGGATTTAAAAATAACACGACATTTTCCACATCATAAGCACATTCTATTAAAAGGAGTTTTGTAGCTTTGGAAAACTCTGAAACAGCTCGTACCTGCTCCTGATGACTCTTAAATCGTCTGGTTGACATCAAAAATGGCATAAAGCTTCACAGAGCCAGTTACCAAGGCAACATACATCAGCCCCCCGCCCTAGCAACCAACAGCATCTCTGGTTTAATTGAAAGTGCTGTGTTTACATTGCTCTAATTGGAGTCAAATCACGTTGCAGTAGAGCTTAAAAAATAATTATCCTGGCACAGACTGAACGAACGACTCCGAATCCTCCATTTGTAACCTCAGCAAATCTGCTTTAATTGAAGAAAAGCACCGAGCATCATGCTTTTAGTCGCAGCGTTGTGCTAAACAGGGTTTTTTGAGGGCAACGGCAGTTCGTTTCGGTGAGCCTGACCTCTATTAATCCAAGAAAATGTCGTCTCACATGCGCTCCGTTTTATTCTAATAGCTTTTAATTGTCATTAACGGAGCAGACGAAAGTTGATGAATTGTAATTCTCTTTATTTCATTAACTTGCATGTTGACTGGTGTTTAAGCGAACTGTAGTTTAATGGCTCCTGTTTTGCTCTCCGGGCACTCGGCTTCTTTTGCCTGTTATTTAATGCTAATATTTGCTCATTTTTAGATCCCGTTAAAAGAAAAAAAAGGAGCCACAATATGTCTCTCCAGCAATTACAAAATCTCCTGCAGTCCATTTCATTCTCAAACCATTGGATGTATTTTTTAAACATCATAATCCAAATAAAGTCACATCTCACGAGATAACACATTAGTGAACACGGATACGATGCAGAATAGCTCCAGGGTTCAAACTGAAGATGTTTGTTTGGTGTTCGTCGAGGCTCTCAACTCAACAGTTGGAGAAACTCATTAGAATTTAACTCACGAAGCTCTAAAGCCATTGTTTAGATTGTTTCGGGGCATTTTGCTTTTGACACTTTTATCTTTCCCTAATCCAAAATTTTTTAAACCTCAAATTTGGTGTCAATTTAAAAAAGAACCTAAGCATTATCTGCAATGAAATCATTTCAGAATCAGCCGTGAAATATTCCGAATGTAAAAGGCTCTATGGAAAGTTGAGTTTTTTTGACCAAAGAAAGCAGGCTCTTAATATCACGCGAGCAGGATGTAAAAGAGCCACCTGGTGCATTTTCATAGCAACTTCATACATGAAGCAAGAAGGAAGTGAAAGACGACGACGACAGCGAAGAAATCAAAGGACACCTGGATGTCGAGCGGTTTATTCTGTTGATGGCTGGTCAGAGGGAGATGTTTGACAAAAATGGAGAAAAACAAAGGATTTGTGGCGCTGTATTGACTTGGTTCTGGGAGTCGCCATCTTCAGGCAGGAGCATCATTGCATTAATATTTCTATGACATTTCTCCAAATTGAGAAGAGCCTGCTCGGGTGGCTCAGGCTTCTGTTTCGGATACCTCTTGGGTGCCTCCCTGGGGAGTAGAAGTGGCCCCGAGGACGACCGAGGACTCACTGGAAAGACTATGTCTCGCAGATGGCCTTGGTATCCTCTTGGATGAGCTAGGGATGGTGCCCAGGGAGAGCGATGTCTGGGCCTCCGTGCTTAGACTGCTTCAAAACAAACCCCTTCAAAGCCAAGTCTATATCTGGGAGAGACCTTGTTGCTGCAGCAGAACTACCTCGTGTCTGCTTGCTGTGCTCAATCTTGCCATGACTGGAAAGTGTCTTTCTCAAGCTCACTTTGGCTGCAGCTCCTCATGCCACGATCTGATCATTATCCACCCAAAAGGAGAGAAGCCAATAGCAGCATTTTCTCATTGTCATTCGCATTAACGTTTCTTTGCATTCAGTGTTGGGTTTGTAACTGATCTCCCGTCTGCCAGCTGTTTCTGCTACTTGGGAAATAATTCAGGGTTTTAACAAAAGCAAAAGCTTTCAGTGTAAATTTAAACGCGCAACTTTCCAAGTCCATGCCGAAACGCTTCAAAATAATGTCATCACATCTGCAGAAATAAAGCTTGTGCAGCAGCAGTTTGACGGCTGCTGGAGATGAGTGTTTCTCTCGGGCGCCTCGAGAGATCGCCTTGACGTCTTAACAGCATGCGGTGATGGACGGAGATGTACAGAAGCTTCTCTCTCTCTCACAAACACACATAAACCTGTCAGACGCTCATCATAGCAGCTCGCTGGATCACTGCCGACATAAACCAGCGATGCTATAATGTCCTATAAAGATCTGGCCAGGAGGGGACATAAAGAAGTGTGTGGAGCAAACAAACCACACACAACATGAATTCACTCATTTAAACTCTCACAGTGCTCTGGGTAGAGAAGGAAATTCTTGCACACTATAAAAAACTGGAAAAATTAATTAGTTTTGAGGGCCAACCATAGACTGTGAAAACATAGACAACACATTGCGGCCTCCTTCCATTAGGAGTGTTGAGACAGATGAGCAGAACTATGGTACTGACAAAGTCAGAAGGAAGCTGCGTAAAGCAGACGAGATGAACAGAGCTCCACCCACATCCTGTTCAGAAATAAACCTTTGATCTGGGTTTTTTTTAAAAAGATTCTGTTGTCATTAAGATTTGAAAAGAGTAAACACTGTTGTTTGAGAATAAGAATCAGAACATTTACCCGGGTGCGTAAACTTATGATCACAACTGTAAAAAGCTCTTCCCGAACTTTGTTATATAAACATAACTTAGTATTAGTATTTTGGAGGTCTGCAATTAATCAGGAAGTAATCAAAGCCGAAATGGCTGCACTTTGCTCCAAACACAAAAGCAAGCCCACATGGATATGCAAATCTTGACCAATCAGAGAGCTTGGCTGAAAATCAGCTTTGTGTTGATCAGCCTTGTACAATTATTTTTTATAGTTATGTAAAATTTTAAATACATTATGGAAAATACATTTTATTGAATAGTTATAACAAAATTACAAGGGATACAAAAATAGCCATTAATTAAAAAAAATGTATAATTAAAACTGCAAGCAGTGATTAAAGGGCTCTCGCAGGCTCTTTCAGTGGCCAATTGTTTGCACTATGCCCAGCCCTTATTTCTGAGATTTATTTACGCATAAACTGATAACAATTTGGGAAAAATGGGCAAATAATAAAAACCACAAAATAAAGTGTCAGATCAACAGGTGGCGCTATACATGAGAATAAATATTGTTTTATGTCTGTATTGAGCACTATACTTCTTACAATAGATGAAAGAAGTATCTAATCAATGTAAAAGGCTGTATTTCCTGTGGCCACCTGGTGGCGCTATAACTGATACTGTAGATTGCTATAGAGTAGAGTTCAGGCTTGCTATCTTAACACGTGTACCAAGTTTGACGCAGTCAGATGTTGTCTGGACACTGAGTTAGAACTGCTCATCATTTCGTTTTTTGTCGGTCGGCGTGCGCACGGTTTAACCAAGGCAAAAAAAGCGCTCAGAATTTAACAACGCGAATGCCTTAAGATACGACTGAAGGAGTTTAGAGATGAGCATATCAAACCTATACTGGGAGTTTGTCAAAGTATGACAAGCAAAAATATTCTTTTTTACAAAATAACCGACTTCCTGTTGAGACGCAATCACTTATTTTTAAGTCTTGGTGCCCTACACATGCGCTGAACTTCATTTGCCTACGAAAAAGTGTTATCACACCAGAAGCTGACATGCGCTAGGTGGCACTATAGAGCTATTTTTCAACACTGCCTTTGCAAACCACAATCAGAAACTTCCAACGTGTGCAAATATTTGGTGACTTCGTCAACTACAAACACAGTGCTCCAGCCCTAATTATATTCATATGGATAAATAAAAATCAGCTAAATACACGAAGACAACAAAAATCACGAGCTGAACTCCCAAATCTTTTTATTCATGTAATAAGAGCAAACCTCACACGGTTTAAACCAAGCGGCAAAACTTTTGAAATTGAGCCGTTAAGTACTTTAATTTAACAGCGTGTGCGTGGCTCAAACTCTCGAGGGGCCGTGGAGTGAACCTGTGAGTGGCTGCCCCTAGGAGGCGCTGTTGCTCAGGGCGGTTAGGAGCTGGCGCAGGAGCATGGAGGCCATGATGGTTTTCTCTGTGTTCACCGTGATCTGAGCATCCGCGTCATTCAGAGAGACAGACACCAGCACCACAGACCCAGAACTCACCGTTTTACCAGAAAACCTGCGAACAAAGCAAACAAAGATAGTAGCAGGTCTTTTTTGAAATGTGTTTGCATTATTTCAGTGTCGTGTCGATATCTTTTAAAGAGTTTTAATTTTTTATTTTATTTCATTATTTAAAAAAAATGTAAATTAAATAAAAAAATAAACAAATAAAAATGTAAGACTTTTTTAAATTTGGTCATAGTTTCCTTCTTAAAAACATGCTCAACCTCAGAAATACTGAAGATCTTTTCATCGTTTGAACACCACGATTGCCACCGATTCCAGTAGCTCAACATTAATTTCATTTAAAAAGACAACTTTTATGGGATTCTTGATTATTCCACCACAGAACATCCATCCACATCGTCTCAAATCCTGAGGTTCGTCTTTAGCCTGAGATTGAGTTCAGAAAATTTGGTTACTAGGGTAAAGTTTAGTTGCTAGGCAGCAGTCAGTGATGTCATACATTTTTGGAAAACCCCTATTTCATTTCTGTATCCCAACAATCACAGTCTCTGTTTCTGACATTCGAGATGCATTTCAGAAATCTACATAAAACTATAAAAAAAAAAGACATGGAAAATGGATTAAGGTAGCATTTCATGGCAGGGGAGAAATCAGAAACGTCTAAATGTCAGGAAATCCAATTTCTGGCCAAATGTGAATATCCACAAAAAGATGGTCGTAGAAAAAGTCCTATCATCCGGATAACTTGTGATTCGTAACTTTACATATTAAACAACCATTTTATCTGCTCAGTCTACACCCTACCTTAGTCTACGTTAATTCTTCAAAAACACTTTAAAAATGGAATTTTATTGGCTTCTTTAACTATAGTCGTGGTTATTAGTAATAAATAATGGTTGATGAACAAGTACAAGATAATCAACTGTGAAACATCTAATAATTGATTCCCCCACCCACCTCTACTATCCACCTCCGCAGTATTTGAGTTTGAAACCTCTGAACTTAATAAAAGATTAAATAAAGCAAATGGACGTCGAGCGTAAACAAGCAAGCAACGGCGAGCAAAGGCAGACCTGTGTGTGGGTGCTGGCGAGAACACGGCAGACTATTATTTGCTCTGATTAGGAAGCTATTAAGGGTCGAGGGACACACTGCCGTCAATCAGAAACACACACAGCACTTCGGCAAACGATTTTACAATATCATCATTCATGCATAATATCCGTGTTTCGCTCAGAGATTATGCTAATGAAATTACATTTTCACTGTTGATTCATTTTGTTGTGACAGTTCTTCACTCTCGGAGTTCTTCAAGAGCACAATGCAATGAGGAGGCGGTGATGAGCATTGTGCTCTTAAAGAGTTTTTAAAATAGCAAGATATCAACAGAGTACACCTGATTTTGGACGTGATGTCAAATATTTAGGAAGAACATCCTCAAGAGTGAAAGAAGTAAATGGGAATCCGCTAATAACTTCGGTGTGCTGTACCGCTAACTGCAGTAATTAGCACAGGCTCATCGCTGTGACAGAAATCTGGGCGTCCGGTTACCATGGAAACATCACAGACTTAAAACCCCAGTGAACAAGCATCAAGCAGAGACACGACCCGGCGCGACCCCGGTGCCCTCGATCCTCCTTCCTGTCTGAGGGAGCCCCACGTGGCCCATCCGCTGCCATCTGTCTCCCATTGACACCGCTATTGTGCCACAATCAAGCATTTAGCACACACAGATACACACCAGGACCCCGTTTAGCACCAAGAGGAGCACACACACGTACCCCTGTCCCACCACGAGCTGTCTATTTAAACCTCGTCCCTCCCTCCCTCCCTCCCTCGCTCCATTCATTCATTCATTCATTCATTCCCAAGCCTCCTCTCTCTCCCTCAGTGTGTGCCGTTTAACCACGGCTACATGATGAACACCTGGAGAGAGAGAGAACAGAAAAAAAACAAGATAAAAGAAAGAAGAAAGAATTAAAGATTTAGAAATTGAGAAAAAGAAATAACAAAATAGATAAATAGAAATAGATAGACAGATATATTGATAGACAGACAGATAGATAGACAGATATATTGATAGACAGACAGATAGACAGACAGATAGATAGACAGATATATTGATAGACAGACAGATAAAATGATAGAGAGACAGACAGTTATATGAAATGCCACATGAACTGCTGAACAAACAAAAAAAAAAACAAGGAGCAGTCAGACGGCTAATATTCATTCTCTCAATCTGTTCCAGGAACAGTTTGCTTCCTCCGTCGCTCTGCTTCCACTAATGGAGTCCCTTTATACAAATGTTATTTACACATGCGCCCAGCACAGCCAGAGGCACCGCGTGCGTGCGTGTGCGTCAGATGCTTTCTGCTGCTTCTAAACAAACACACATAAAAACAGACGAGTGCGGAGCGACTGCGGATACTACACCCGTCTCTCTCTCTCTCTCTCTCTCTCTCTCTCTCTCTCTCGTTATACAAACATTTGGACTCAACCTAAAGCGAGGCTCGAACTGGGCCATTGGCATTCTGTCCAGTCACCACTGGGCCTCTGCACCGGATTAATTGAGGCTGTTTGAAGAAAAGCAAAGCAGAGTCACGGCGCCGGCCGGTCGGGCCGCCATCGATCCGCTCACACACGTGCTAGCGCTCGCTGCTAATCAGAAACGAAGGGAAAGAGAGCGACTAAATGACTGCGCTTCGTTTATTCAGCTTTAAATACTGGAGTGAGACTCACACTCACCATTCTCCTGCATCAGTGCTGCTGGAAAACTGATCTCAGGCCTGAGGCATAAAGGTGTAGCAATAGAGTTAGAATATAGAACTCGGCTCTTGAGGATAATCTCAATAACTAACATTTATTTGTCAGTAAAATGTTTTATAGACTCGATGTGATCTATTGCATTTTGTTGGGGAAGGAAAATTCAGACGAATTTGTTTTGACATGTGAAGAAGGGACAGAAGGAAAGGCTCATGTTTGTGGGTGAACTATCCTTTTAATTCTGGTAAAGCCGCACTCTGCACACCTCTTCCCAAGCTTGAGCGAAAAAATAAAATCTGTGCCAAGTTCGTTTGTGTGTGTCTGTTTTAAGAGTCCTCTGCACTAATCGAGGTTAATGCGAGTGACCAGATGACCAGCTGTCCCTCTTGAAATTGAAGGACGAGTTCCTCCGAAACAAATTCCACTCACGCAGCTGCCGCAGGAACTACGATGAACAGAGAGCACGGAACTCTTTAAAGCACAAGCACGAGTTCACCAAGAACGAAAGGAAAGAGAGCGGCAGCGAAACCCTGACGATGTGTTTCACCAGTGATATGATAACACGCATTCAGAATAACTAATATGAATGAAAACATAAAAGCATTTTTTGTCAAATAATCGTGTTGACACCAGAAATGTTCCAAACAACCCAGATCGAAAGTTTGAGCTTTTAGTATTCCCCTCTTTTAACATCAACAACAGCCTGAAGTCTCTTGAGGTAGTTGTGGATGAGGTTCTTTATCTTCTCTGTTGGTAAAGCAGCACATTCTTCTTGAATAAAAGCCTCCAGCTCTTGTAAACTCTTGCATGAACGATTGAACGTTTGAGTTTTCCCCAGAGTGCTTCAGTGATTTGGAGATCTGAGATCCACTCCAGAACCTTCACTTTGTTCTGGTGGAATCGATGATGAGTGGGCGTGGCCTTGTTTTCCGGAATGTTCAGTTACATCCTATGTGCAGCTTCCGGTGCTGATGATCCACATTTTCCTTCAGATTCGTTTGAGAACATGCTGCATTCATCTTCTCATCAAGCTTCCTGTGCCGTTGGCACTCACGCTTCCCCAGAACATCAATGACCCGCCTCCGTGCTTCACCGTGGGGATGGTGTTAGTTCTACAAATGTAGAGTTTTTGGTTGTTTCCAAAAAGTTATATTTAATAATAACTTTAAGACACAAACTCAGAAACCCTTTATACACAAACATGGATTCCAGGCGAACAGGTCAAGATGCGGATGGTTACCTTCACAAGGCCTAAATCCCTTTTTTGCTCAGGGTCATTTGGAAAGTTTCTGTAATTATGATTTAAAAAGATTAAACACGGTTGTTTCACAATAAACGGCTTCACTGACCATGAGTGGAAAATGCTACAATTCTTAATATTCAATGCCAAGAAATCAGAAAGTTATGATCACTACCGTGTTTATACACGTATATTTGTAAATATAAATGGAATTTAGAGTCATCCATCGGCCTAAAGCATCTTGGGAATAGATCCAGGGTTGGGATTTATGGAGACCACGAGGAGCCTCAAACTAGTGCTTACAGGAACACGCTTGCTCGTCTCATCTAGAGGCAGCACCTCCTGCATTCACAGCTGAAGACAGAAGCGGTGCTGCCCCCTGCTGACCTGCACACTCATATCCCCCTGAACATCCGGGTCAGCTCTAGGCCTTGCACAGCTGATTTTTTTTTTGAATATTAGAAGTCTAACATAATTTTAAAAGGGTTATGCATGTCTCAAAATCCCTTTCTTTCTGCACATCTAGCGTCTGAAATCACCAGATGAAACGTCCACTTCCTGTGCCTGGTTCTAGCGACGCAGTGGTATTTGAAATAGCATTTGCTTCATCCTCAAACTTTGTTTTTCTGGTGCCGTTTGGAGCTTGTTCCCCCTAGTGGTGAAAAAGTTCCACATTATACACCTTGCTGCTGGGAACTGCTCTCATCTCTTGTTTGGTGGAGCTCGGTTTGTTCAGGATAGCTTTATTTAGAGAGATTTAGAGAGGTAGAGAGCGCGCTGTGATTGATGACATGTTCTCATTTGGCCGATTGCGTATTGTAAATGAAATATAGGCCTTTTCTAGCGCGCAGCGGCCATTGATTTCCACTCAGCCTGGCGCTGGGTGTCCTTGCGAGGAAGACTTCAATGCTTCTCAAGGTGCTTTTAAATTCACTCATACGCTGTAATTAAATAGCCAAAGTCCAGTCCAGAGCGTGTTTGTGAGGAAAAATTATCCCTTTTATCCCTTTATGAACCTCAACGTCATCAACATGTTTGCAACTGACAGCCTCTAAGCAAACCAAGCCACCTGTGTGGGTGAAAATAATGATTAGAATTAAATCTCTTTATGTGTTTTTAGATTCTGGGAGGAACGGAATGTGACTGTTTCGAACCTCCCTCAACCCTCAGAAGTCCTTTAGGCCTGTATGAATGTTTTTACTACTTTACAATTTGCTCTAATAAAATATATTTGAAGGCGTTTTTGCCATCATTTTTTTGGTAAATGTCCAGCTTCTTTTTTTAATATTAATTTTTCATTCCATTACACAACTAAATTGTACAAAAACAAAAAACGATTCAGATTAGTACAAATCACAAAATTGAGAATTGACAGTTTTTATATTTAATAACAAAAATAAAAAGTGATTATAAATAAAATAAAAATTCATAAATTCCCCCCAAAAAGCAAAGACAACGTCAAAACAATACAAAAAAAAAACAGGCAAACCCCTACACTGTTCCAAGCAATTTCGTGGCAGAACTTTGAGAAGCTAAAGCCATATCACAGGTATCGTACTTCCAAGGGTTATCCCTTCTTTTCACCACTAGATGGCACAGAGGGCTCTGTAAAATGAAACTGAAAGACAATCGCGCATTTATCACATTTAAATTTGTTTTGTAAATTATTATAAATCTTTTAATGGTCATTTAAATCCACAAATAAACTTTTTGAAACCAAAACATTTATTTGAAATCAAAACTAAACATTAGGTGGGTCGCCGTTGTGATTGGCACACGCACCGATGCATGCAGGGGCTTCTAAATGCTAAGCTAAAGAGTTCAAGGACTGTGGTCGTTTTTGGGAATCTCACAGAAATAATCACAGAAGAAGTTGAAGCTTTCGGAAGGTAGTTGTGTTTTTGGTATTAAAAAAAATTAATTCAGATTGAAAAGGAATAAACTTCTTTAAATTAATTTGTTTAGTCTCTAACCATTCATAAGTGCATTTTTATGCCTGCGAGCTGAGCATTAAAATGAATATTTATTAACAAAATGGTAACGTTGCGCCTGTGAGGTGCACAGGTGACCGCTAAGGATGTCAAACGGGATGGAATATTAATATAATATAAAGCAAAATACCAGGTATTTGAGGGTCATAAATACAGTAATGTTAAAACGTTTGTTAAAAAATCCAACAAAGTGTTTTCTGTATTTTTCTTTTTCAATTCGGGAAACCAAAGGTGAAAATTCAAATTCTAGAAATCCATGATTTCTAAGTAGGAGAACTTCACATGGGGATCAAATACTTACTGATCTCACTAGGTTTTGTTTTGTGAAAATCTACGAGATGCTGTCTGTAAACGTGAACGATCCAGCAGGAGATAAAAGCGGAACAGTGGTGCTCTGGACCCTGGCTCTCACTGTTCTTTACTTTTGTGCCTGGGTGAAAAAGCTCCCTCCATCTTTCAGTCTTTACCTGTGTGTGTTCTCTGGAGTGCACGGAATCAGACCCAGGTTGGCGACGGACAACACTCTTCTGCTCACTGATTGGCTGGAGAAGTTTTCTGGCGTCATGGCAACGGTGGCAGATGATTCATTCATGCCGAGGAGTTTACCTGAGCACAGGAACGAACAATTTCTATTTGATCTGATCGATGAAGCCAAACTCAAGTCACAGGAGGTTTCAGTAAAAATCTTACAAATTTGGGTTTTTACAAGAACTGCAAAAATTGTAATAAACCAACATTTAAAGTGCAATTGTTTTTTTTTGTATTGTACTGTTTATGACAGACACGTTTATGTGTAAGACTACATGTATGATATGTAAAGAACATTTAATAAAAAAACCTGGAGGGAGATGGAGAATGTCAAAAAAGCAAATTCTTTAAGCTTTTATAATCGACATACAGGACGCTGCTGCATTAGCTGGTCTTTGGTCGCATCTCTAGCCTCTCTGTGCCCCATACCTTTCTTTTTCCTCTAATCTTGACACAATGCAACTCAAAAAAAAAAAAAGTAAATATAAATATGCAAACTATTTGACCCATATAAAATGCTACTGGTCTAATAGGATTCAATGATCTATGCTAAGCTACGCTAAGGTGCAGGACCTGTACGAACAGTTGCTCAGGGCAATGTGGGTTCGAGTGCAGAGCTCAGGACTTTCCACTGACGGATAAACTACAGAGAGCACAGAAGCCAAAATGCTGGCCATAGCCTCAGCGTATAAATCAGCTTTTAGTCGTGCTTTGGGTCACGGGTTCTACTGGACTAGCTTCACACTGGGGAGCACATTACCTCACTCACCACGAATGCTCATCTCTGAAAGATCTTTAAAGCAGACAGTGGACTCTGAGCTTTTAGGATCCTAGAGCATGCACACGGAGCACAGTTCACATGAACATCTGACGGCTTCAGTAAGAGCTTCTGTGGACCTCGCTGGTTTGATTAAGCCTGAAACGAGCGCAGAGGACATTAGCCGGAGACCGTGTGAATGGAAGCGGCACATCACAAGCTCCTCCAGGGAAACACTCAGACAAAACGTCTTTAATGTGTCCAAACTTCACTAAACGAATATGTTGCGTTCACTTTAAAAACACAGACGGGTGTGCGCTTTTCTTCCTGAGGCGCACTTCAGAGAGCAGAGCGGTACATGCTTCAGCAGAAGCAGGCCGGCTTCCTGAGAGTGCTCATTTAAAGCCTTAAATCTGTCCATTAGGCTCTATTGTGGAGAAAATGTGGAGTAAATGAATACGGCACGGCGTATGCTAAAAGCCTTTGCCACAGCAACCAATTAAGAATAAATGATTGGCTATAAAAAGAGCTCACTTCCTGTTCCTCGTCTGTAAACAGTGAGGCGGGAAGCACTCTCCGGGCTCATTAAAATGTGCGCGCACGCGCGGGTCCTGAGTGAAGGTATAGGCAGCTCTCTAAAAAGACAAGGCAGGAATCCATTGAGCCTAAATGAAAAATCAAAGCCGTCGTTTCTTTCCGAGAGCGTCTGCCTCATTACGTGAGCTTTATATTGGGCCGTAAAGAAAAGAGAGGTATTCGTACGGCCCAAGAGTGAGAGTGTGTTTGTGACGAGGCTAAGCGCTAATCCAGCTTTCTGTCAATCAGATTTTATAAATATTGGGGTTTTTCGTTTGAAACTTACTTATGCCACTTTGCATTTTCTTTAGTGACATGTTTTCAAACAGTTATATTTGTCAATATAAGTTTTTTAATCCGAGGTCTTTTTGGAAATCAAATCAAAACGCTCAATTTCAGTCTGCATTCTGATATATGGTACGCATTAGACGACATAATTCAATTTAATATGACTTTTGGGTCAATCTATGAACATGAAACTAGCTGAATAGTCTGGAATGAGATGCACATCAATTAGGGCTTAGGACCCAAGGGTACCAATGGAGAACAGGTCAAACATGTCTAGCCTAGATCTCCGTGGAGAACTTGTGTCGTCCTTCAGCAGAGATGTTAGCGGTGAACGTCTGAAATCTGTGCGCGTCAGATCTGCCTGTCTGAGCTCTCTGCTTTAGCAGAGACAGTCTGAAGAGTAGTGTAACGTGAGAGAGTGCACCCGTGTGTGCCGTAAAGAGCAGACTTCTTTGAGCTGTGGTGCACGCCTGCCACCAACATGGAGCCAGTTCATCATGAAAGACAGGAGGGTCTCTGGTTTATTCGACACGCATGAGTCCAATTGATGGTGTGAACGTACGGGCGCGTATAGGAAGCTCTGGTTATACATTGTTGACGTTTACTTTCCCCTTTCCAGGCTTATGGAGGCTCTTGGACCGGTGGAGTTTTGTAAATACGCATCCTTAATGAAATAAATAACTGATTTCCTGGTTCCCTGTACGTTTTTGAACATAAACCTAAAGTTCAAAACGTATAATAAAAACGTTCAGATAATTAAACAAGCCGCTGATCTACAGAAAAAGACACTGATTTCCTGTGATTTCAGACAGTGACTTTTCAAAAACTGTTGTTGGGCTAAAATCGTGGAATTCGAACATTTTGTAAGTTCACGCCGGAGGCCACTGGGATTAAACATCACTGACTGAAGCCAGTGGGTAAAGTTCTGTGGTTATACTGAAGCTTTCCTCAGTTTGGCAAATTTTGAAGGCTTTTCCAATGTTTCTGTTTTAAGTAGCTTTTCAGCTTTATTGACACAAATAAGAAACATTTCTGACTGAGTTCCATTTCTACCCTTTATGACGGCAAGCAGCAAGATTATAGCCCAGACTATTAGCCGCCAACAGGTTTTGAGAAAAGCGTGTGGCTCAAACTGTCAAAGAAGCCATCTGAGGCACATTCGGCTTGCTAAAGGTGCTTTGAGGTTTTCCTGGGAACGGATAACAACATCTTTACACGTTAGACCTTCATCTTTCTTCTAAAAAAGTGTTGGGACACCCCTTCGCCTCGTGTAAATGGGCATAACTGAAGGGAAGGGCTAAAGGGTAGAAATGGAACTGAGCTCTTGTCCAGTAAACCATGACGTGCTGGACAGGCGACGGTGCTGTATATATTTTTGGAGTGTGTTTTTTTCTAGTTTTTAACGTCTATGATCGAGTCTAGACACATTACTATGTTCGTCTTTTGCACCAAAAAAAAATATATATACATCTTAAACACATCTGCGACAGCTACAGCCATCAAACTTTGCCAAGACATTTAAAACTGGTCTTACTCGGGCTGCTACATCTTTTGGCACTGGAAAAGGAATTCTGGGAAATCTCTGGGAATGCTGGGAACTTTTTTTAATCGACTTAACATGGGACCAAACGTTGTAAACTCAAACTGAGAACCCCATGGAAAGTTCAACCGAACCACACTCAGTCTGTACAAGAACATATTTGAACCTAGAGGAGTCCATGAAACATCAAAGAGAAATTTGTTTACGTTTTTTTTTATGAAATCACTGACCGCTTCCTAGCAACCAAATCTTTTACCCCAGGAACTACATTCCTGAACTCTATCGTAACTTTGGTGAATGATATAAACATAAAAGATGGTTTATAGAACTTATCGCGACAAATGCAACAAAACTTGCCCTCCATAGCAACCAGACTGCTTATCCTAGCAACCAATGTGGCAGAACCATAGCTCAGATTCGGGGGTTGATTTATATCACTCATGGTGACTTTACATACATTCTAGTCTGTCGCTGACCCCTCCATAGCAACCAGACTGTTTAGCATAGCAACCAATACATAGCTCATCTTAGAGAAAAGGCGGTTGGTTTATGTTAATTGGCCGTTTCAAGCCGTTAACCGCGTGCTCTCTGTTGTACCTTGCTCTTTGATGAAGTCTGCTTCACTCATGGAGACGGGCTGCAGAAGCTCCCCCACCGCAGGCTGAATGGACACACTGAATTCATCTTCTTTGGTACTGAAAAGAGGAAGTTATAAAACTTATAAAATGTTCTAAAAGAGTTGTAACACCGTTACCCAACACGTTTCACATCCAGGAGACAAAAAGTTCCAAGGTAAATATTGATCCTCAGGTTTGCCTATTTACCCGATTAGCTGAAAAAAGACGCCTCAGATCTCGGAAGCACGCCGAAAATACGAAAATCTATTATTTTAATCTTCGATTTGTTTGTGAACTTCGATTTGTTCATAAAGACTGGCATTTGGGAAGTACAGCACGCTCAGAAATAGGAACCAATATCAAGTGAAAGCAGGAGAAGGAGAACAGGGTCAGCCTGGAGAATGGGTAATGAAGGAAAAAAGGCTTGAAGAGGATTCAAAGATTTAATCAGTGGGCTACAGATCAACGTGCAAAGTAAATCCAGCCATTTCTTTCTGAACGCGGCATGATCTCTCAACGTAGTGGCACCAAATCCTTTCTTAAACCAATGCAGCTTTCATCCGGGGCGAAGGCCTGACCTGCGCCCACTCGTCTCCATGTCATTGAACTCACATTGGCTCCATTAACACACATAATCCCCTTCGCTCTTGCTCCGGCTGTTTATGGTGATGTTATTCACGCCTGGCTATTTCTCGGTATCGATCACCAAAGGTGTAATGGAAAAAAAAGAAAAAAACCAATTACAAGCTTTGTGGAGGAATGTAATCACTTCAAACGAGATTATTTCACATTTGCAATGCGCAGAATGCTCCTTCACATGATTCGGTAATGATTTATTTTTTAAAAAGGGAATACTTCATTATTTCGGCCTGCGTGAGCAGTAATTTGATCTCGTAATGAGCAGGCCCAACTAATGTTTCTGCTAAAGGTTGTTTCAGGCAAACCAAACACTGCTTACTTGATATTAAAGGTACCACAAAAGTCATTTGAAAGATCGCACATGCATTCAGGAACAGCAGCAAAAACACAATTTGAAAAACAGCAGCGTAAACTGTAGTTTGGTAAAATAACGCACTTGTTAGGGAAAAAAACATAATCATACCCGATTCCGGTAATAATGCTGGCCTCCTGTAATAATGACTCTGGTTGCTATATCTTTTCAGACCGATGCCACTAAATGAATTCTGGGAAAGAGGGTCCTCCACGGACTTAACATGGGGTCAAACTTTGTTAAACATAACTCAAACTCAGACCTCATGAACACTCGAACAGACCACACTTTCGGAGGTTTTCAGCCTGTGCAAGAACATACCAACAACTGTGCAAAAGTATTTGAACCCTAGAAGGGGTTAAATATTTACCATTGACACATAATGGTCATAGAAAATAAACGGGAAAAGCCATTAAAACATCTTCAAGATAAAACGAGGGTTTGTTTATGCTAATCATACTAACAAAAAAAACCTGACTGCTCCCTAGCAACCAAACTGTTTACCCTAGCAACCATCTTCTCTGGCCTGTATCTCAGCTTTGGTAAACGATAAAGACATGGGGGTTGGTTTATATACTTTATAGTGACAAAGGGAATATTACATTGTCACTGACCCCTCCATAGCAACCATACTGCTTATCATAGCAACCATTTGGCATATCACTATCTCAACTTAGGAAAATCTTAGAGACACAGGGGTTGATTTGCATTACTGCTTAATCTGATTGGTTAGTTGGCAGGGGATCAAATTTTTGGAGGAGATTGAATAATTTGAGCATTTAGAGCTCATAGATCAGGAAATAGGATGAGAACACTCCTCGGCCACTTCATTAGGTACACCTGTCCAACTGCTCATTTACTCAAATTTCTCATCAGCCAATCACATGCCAGCAACTCAAAGCACTTAGGCCTGTAGACATGGTCCAGATGATCAGCTACAATTCAAATTTAGGGAAGAATGGGGAAGAAAGGTTACTTTGAACGTAGAATGGTTGAGTTTTTCAGAAACTGCTGATATACTAGGATTTTCACGGACAAGCGTCTCTAGAATTGACAAAAAATGGCCCGAAAAAGAGAAAATATCCAGTTAGCGGCAGTTCTGTGTGCCTTGTTGATGCCTGTGGCAAGACTGGTTTGAACTGATAGAAAGGCACAGGAAACTAAAATAAAACACTAGTTACAAACGAGGTCTGCAGAAGAGCATCTCTGAAAACACAACACATCTAACCATGAGAGGGAGGAGCTACAGTTGCAGAAGACTACACTGAGTCTATCCCAGGACAAGCAAGGTGAACCTAATAAAGTGGCCCGTGAGTATATGAATTAGAAAAGTTGACTTTGCATAATATGTTTTTTAATAAAAGAATGCGAGATGCAGTGAACTGTTACCAGAGCTGGAAGTTTGCAGCTTGCGTGGAGTCATTGAAGTCAACACCCATGGAAACTGATACTGAAGCCTGTGGCTCCAGACGCTCTGTGTGTGTGAGAGAGAGAGAGAGAGAGAGAGAGAGAGAGAGTGTCTGTCAGCAGCCTGCAAAAGATCAATACACTTATATTGAGAAGGATGCAAAAAAACATCAAATAAGGAAGGAAGACAAAGACAAGGGAAAAAGAATAAGAGAGGGGAAGAAAAAAAATGATCCAAAAGAAGAGAAGAAAGCAAACACTAGGATACGGAAGGAGAAAATTTCATCCATGCAGCCATTCCACTGCTACGAAATTCATCTCTGCAATGCTTCGGGTTCACAAGCATGCTGCAATCGAATCTTCTAGAAGCCAAAGATGTCCATTAATCGATTAAAGGGCTGAACAGATATCAGCTGCATCATTACACAAAGGAGATGTTTACAGACTGAGAGCCAGAAACACAGACCAACCCTGAACATTAGAAACCAAAACCACAGAGATTAATGATATGCGTGAGGCACTCATCCCTCAATAACACAGAAGTGGATATTAACAAAAAATATTCACAGTACAACACAAGACTGTACATTTCCCAAAGAAAATGTGACGGTTGACAGCAGGAGTTACTGTAATGGAGAGATTCAGGTTGGTTGCTAGGGTAAACAACTTTGTTGCTAGGGAGAGATAAGTGATGTCATATTAAGCTTCCCTTGGTTGTATGCGTGATATAAACCAAACAACATGACAATTAAATGATTTGGCCTATATTAAAATACATGTTAAATCGTAAATGGTTGCTAGGGTGTGAACATCGTCCAATCACGTCTATAGTTGGTAGATATCTCTGTTGCTATGACGTTGGGTGCTGGGGTTGTGACACCTGGGTAATTTCTGTCTTTTTAGTGCTCTTATATAAAACTATGACCATGAGTGATGGGAGTCTATGGTCTATGAGTTGCTAATATTGTCCAAATGGTTGCTAG
The DNA here is from genome assembly GCA_007224835.1 of Danionella cerebrum. NCBI lineage: Eukaryota > Metazoa > Chordata > Actinopteri > Cypriniformes > Danionidae > Danionella > Danionella cerebrum. The sequence continues at coordinate 579,975 of SRMA01026961.1, read as the reverse complement.
GGGTTGTCTTAGTGCTTCATCCTAATCCAAATGCATTCATTGGTTGGCTACCCTCACAAAAGGGTTAAACATTTGCCACATCATTTTATAACAGCCATTGAAAACAAATGGATTAAGATACATCATAGAGGACATGTTGTGTTAATCGCAGTAACATTTTTTTTTAAACAAAGTTACCGACGGCTCCCTAGCAACCAAACTGTTTACCCCAGCAACCACATTTCTGAACTCTATTTAAACTTTGGTAAGTGATCGAACCAAGGGAGTTAGTTTGTATAACTTAAAGTGACAAAGGCAACATTACATTATGTCACTGTCCCCTCCATAGCAACCAGACAGTTTATCCTAGCAACCAAATTAGCATAGCTCTATCTCAGCCTAGGAAAATCATTGAGACATGGGGATTGGTTCATTTTACTCACACTGACATAGGGAAAATTATATTTTGTCACTGACCCATCCGTAGCAACCAAGCTGTTTACTATAGCAACTAATTTTGCATTCATATCTCAGCTTATTAAAATCATAGCGAAATGGGGGTTGGTTTTTATTGAAATTATCTTAGAATATAAACATCTTGAATCATAAAGCTAAGTCCTCACCGACAGCACTGAAGCAGTGAACGGTTTGTCCACTGAAGCTCTTCTCAGAGATGTGGATGTTCTCCAGGGCCTGGTCACCACCATTGTTCAGTGTCAGCTGCAGCGAGACCATGTTGTTTCCATAGATACAGGGCTGCCGGGTGAAGCGGTACTGGGCGGACAGACCTTTCCCCGTCATCCTGTGGAGCAGCTCGTGAGAGGTTTCCGGAACAAACACTGGAGAGCTGGCCTGAAAAATTGAGCCAAGGAAATGTGTTAGAATGACAAACTGGAAAACACAGAATGACTCTGAAGAAAACACCTGGGGTAAACCACAAAAATGATGAGGAATACAAAAAAACAGAGAAATGTTGTGACTATTACCAAAAGTCCCACCACCAGAATATTTGTGGTGGTGATGAATGTGAGTTTAAGCATGGACCAACCCCAATGTCTATTGGGTTCAGAAAATTTGGTTGCTAGGGTAAACGGTTTGGTTGCTAGGTAGCAGTCAGTGATGTCTTAATTATTTAAATTAAGTTATTATTTTAATGTGTGCATATACAAACATCCATTTCTCTATGATGTTTCACCTTGAAGATGCGTTTCCTGTTTATAATAGGTTTAAAGTGCCTGTAATATGCCAATAGTAACTATTTAGCCCCTTCTAGAGCCAGGGTTCAAATACTTCTGTTCTTGCACAGACAGATAACCGCCACAGCCGTGGTCAGTTTGAAGTTTCGACGAGATTCTCAGTTTATGTTAAATTGACCTACTGCTAAGCCCTGCCCCCTTTAGTACCTCAAACAGTTCTGAGTTTAAACAGCAGTGGTCCGATAACAAAGCCTGGTGGTACTTTTGAAATCATTATCAGAATTGATCCACGGTTATTTATCAAACCTGTTAGCTACTGATCGACCAGCGTGTGCACCGAACAGCACGCCAAAATTTCCACAGGAAGTAGTAAACAGTGATCTCCTTGGTTTAAGCTGGCAGACTGCATTTGTAAAGTAAAGAAAATGTGATTTTTTTTTTTTAATTATTTAAAAGCATTAGGATGAGCTGGATAACCACGCTTTTATATTCTAATTTCCGGGAGCACCATCAGGCTCTTTCCTGCCTTTTTACCTTTTTATCTTAATGTTAAATATCTGAGGAGATGATCGAGAGACGCAGGCTATTTTCATTATACATTTATTAGGAACACCTCAGTAAAATGCAGAAAGTAATAGAATAATGCTAGAATTCTCTTAATAAAGGCTGCAGTATTTTAGAGGAAGAAGCCAATGGTAAAATGGCTTTACTTTTTAATACTTTTAGTTCTTTGGCGCATCAAATGTATTTGCATAATGCACAGGGACGGGAAGGACATGTGGAAAGAATGATTTTAAAATAAAATATTTTGGAAATAGTTTGTTCTAGTTACCCTTGTAGTTTGGAATATACAATCTATTTGTCTGATTTCTGAGATAGAACAGGAAGTTGCATCACAAACAGGAAGTTACATCACAACCAGGAATGTACAAGCACTTTAAACGAAGTTGCTGATAAACACCTCCCGCTTCTGCTCTTTTGTCTCTCTCTTTCTTCAATGCAGTGTTGTTTTTATCAGTTAGCATCTTCTGTGTGTGAGCAAATTAAAGTAGCGTTTTCAGTTAAATGTTCCTTCCTAAACCTTGCCTTCAGAGTCTTTTGTAATGGGTTATAAGAAATATTCCAATAGCAGAATCTATTAGGCTGTTTTCTAGCGTATTTAGCATTAGCATAGATCATTGGATTTAATAAAACCAGTAGTAATTCAGTATAAAATTATCAAGAATTTCCAATGAATGTTGCTGTTTTATGAACCGTTTCATTATCATTAAACTGAAATGGAGCTCGTAGATAAATCAGCAACATCTAATGGACCGATGTGTAGGAATCTTGGGTAGACATAAGCAAAGGCTACTTGCTCCTTAATTCTACAATTTTTTTTACATAAATCTGGTACAGATTCATAGTTTTATTAATATTGTAAACATTTACAAACACATACCCGCATGCTTATACATATGCATAAGGATTCTGCTGATAGTAAAATGAATAAAACTGTATAATCTAAAATAAAATATACATAAATAGATAAATAATAATATTGAAGAAAAAAAGGAATATTCTAAAAACAAAACAAAAAAAAAAAATCTGTGTATACATAACTCACAAATAAAACGGGTAAATTAGAAATGTATCAAGAAGTCATAAACGAAACCCTGAGCTCCCCAACGCCGTCTCCATTGATCGGTGGGAAACCTACTCATAAAACGATTCCGTCGGAGCACGTCTCACACATTAAACTATTTTTTATTGTGCTTGCTGATCTTATAGCGGTCTGAATAAAGCCAGTATAACGGCCGACAGAGAACAGAGGCCGAATTTGTTTTGTGACACATGCCATCGATGTGACGTGTGTGGAAACAGCCCTGACATCTCAATGCATTCCTCCTGACTGTCTCGCTGTGACAGCAGGACAGAACGGGGGCTGGGTGGCACTTTCCTGGCTCTACACAGCACGGCTTGACACCTGGACAGCCATGACATTTCTGCCTGCGATTTATTTATTGGCTGCAGCTCGGCTTGAACAGCAGAAATGGATTTTCATCTGCAACCCGACTCAATTTTTCCTCCTAGCGTAACATGAGAAGAGCTAAAAGAATAGACCCTTGAAAAAAACTGACATGCAATGAGAAAAAACAATTGTGCAGGCAGCCGCAAAAAACAGGAGTGCCACAAGGTTCAGTGTTGGGAATGTTTGAATTTTTAAATTTTACAAACTCAAACATTGACACACTGCTGAAATCTGGCCAAATCTAAGATAAAAAGATAAAGACATTTTGAAGCATTGACCATGAGAGCCAAGACATACAAAAATCATGAAGATTTATACAAAATACAAACCCAGCAGAGATCACCTCCTTTGTTTAACCGTTCACCTCTTTCAACTAACTTTATACACATTTACATCGTTCCGAACGACCACCTTGGAATAAGGGTTCAGAACAACACTGTTAGGTTTAAGGTTTGGGTGAGCACAGAACAACATTCTTTGATTACATTCCGAACAAAATCCAAAGTAGGTCAAAGTTTACTAGTGTTCAGGACAACAACCTGTTCTGAACATTCTTGGATCTAAACTTGGCAAGACTTCAGAACAGCAAAACAGGGTTTACGGTTTTACAGAGTTCATAAAAACAATCTACTAGAGTCCATCCAAAACCTATGGGTTAAAAGTTACCTAGGGTTCAGGACAACAACCTTGGACAACACTCTCCGGTTTAAAGTATGGGAACCTTCAGAAAAGTCTTGAGTATAAAATTCACAAAATTCAAATGTGAAAAAAACACAACCTTAAGATTAAAGTTTGCTAGAGTTCAGAAAAACAAGAGTTCTCTAGACTTCAGTATTATTAGAATTCTGAACAAAAAAACATAGATCTAACTTAAAAAAAGAACAGCAATCTTGAGTTTAGAGTTTACTGGGGTTCAGGACAGCAACCTTGGTTCATAGTCGGATAGAGATCAGATTTACAATCTTGGATTTAGACTTAACAGGATTCAGAATAAAAACTGTGGGTTTGACGTTGACTAGAGTCCAGGACAACAACGTTGTGTCTGGAGTTTACTTGAATTCAGAGAGAAGGATGGTTAAAAGTTTACCAGAGTTCAGGACAACAACCCTGAATTTAAAAGTTGGCTAAGTTTCCAAACAACAATCTTGGGTTTACCAGAACAAAAAAACATGGGTTTGCTAAGCTTCCAACCAACAATTTTGGGTTGAAAGTTTACTACCGTTCACAACGACAACATGGAAAAAACCTGTGGATTAAAAGTTTACTAGGGTTCAGGACAACAACCTTGGATTAGTATATAGCAGCTCCACAATACAAACCAGAACATGGTGTTTTACACTTATTTGGTTGAGAGCCGTTTTTTAAGTAGCAGAATTGAATAAACAGCTCGAGAACACGTGCCCCGGTGAAATCCGGCCCCTGCTTTGCTTGCACAGAGATCAATGTCAGTGAAATCAAACAATCCAGAGCCCTGGTTTTGGCGTCGCCAATCCAATCTGTGTTGATAACAGTGGTCATAGCGTTTAGTGCGACAGAAACACACACACTGCTCCTGTCAGCGCCCTCAAGGACTGGAGCTGCCGGCACACAGCACCACACTGCTTATGATCACCAATATAACACACGCGCCCGGCGCCTCCCGTAAAGTGGTCAACTCCGCTGGGCACTGGAAGAGTAAATAACGGAAAGAAACGAGTAACCTTGACCGCTGCGTCTCTCGGACACGTCTCGGCTGTGATTGAGGGGATCTATTATGGATGAGCTTAAAGGAAACCTCAGTGATGGATGACAAGTCGCTCTAGTCACCTTCACATATCCCAGCATCCTCTCTTGTCCAGCCAAAGCCCCAGTTCTGCTGACAGATGCAAAAGGCATGAAGAAAGAAGAGGAGAGGATAAACCGAGGACGCAGTGACTGAGAGGAATTAAAAATCCATGCTCTATGGCTGTGTGTAATCTAACTCAGTTGTTTATGAGGCTGTCGGAGAGAGAAAAATGTCGTTTAGCTGAATGCAGATGGCTGTGCATCGATTCTGACCAACAACAAATGTGACCGTGATTAATGCGGAGAAGCTACAGGAAAACCCACGGGTCTCTTTCGTGCAGAAGTACTTTTACTCGTCCGACATATAGGTTTGATTCGATCACATCACTCTTTTTCTGTCATCGTCCATTTAATAGTAAACGTAACGATTTGAGATTACAGTGAACCCTCGTTTATCGAGGTAGTTACAGAACTGGCCGCTTAAAATCTGCGAAGTAGAGACACCAAATTTACAGTATTATTTATTTAACAGGTATTCAACCCTCCCTTTACATAGAACTGATAACAAACAGTAATGTACAGATATCTACATACGGTGCACAGACGTAACAGCACTAGCAGATATTAATCATTATTAATGGAATTAATTCAATATTTGGAATTAATTTACAATTTTTGAAATTTCCAGGAAAATCTGCTTTATATTTTCTCTTATAATATACATACGAGGATAATATTTTTATTGAGTTTATTTAAATGTTTAATCCGAATTTATGAACGTGAACAGCATTTTAAAATAAATCGATCAGAATTATAAGTTGGGAACAAAGGGTTTGTGAAGATAAACGTATTTCTGCCTTACTAAACCTGTGGTGAAAGAAAAGAAAAAAAATTAAATAATAATATACATACGTAATGGAAATAATACGTGAAGTCGTGAATCCGTGATAGTCGAACCGTAATGCTATTTATAATCATAAAACATTAATACATTGCTCAAAAATATACAACACATCCTAGATCTCAATTAATGAAATATTCGTAATAAATCGATGGAAATCACATTTGTGAACTCATAGGAGTCCCTCTCTGCATTCAGGTGGAAAAACACACTCCAGGCAGATCCGCTTTCATGTAATATCCTTAAAACAAGCCAAAATGAGACACAGGTGTGTGTATGCGTGTGTGCGCGCGCGTGTGTGTGTGTGTGATTTCAATATTTAAAATTGAAATCTGGTGCTACACAAAAACTAAAAATCCACCGACGCCAATCTTGTTACTAATGTTTAATGTTATTAACTTTATAAGTATAAAAAATTCTATAAAATTGCTTAATAAATACATTTTATTACAAATATACCATTATTATTGCAAATTTATGCTAGAACATTTAAAATCTTGATAGAATCAAGTTGTATTTATTGCTTTTCTCAGTCTCTGATGCTACATAAAATATAATGATAAAGATTTTTTTAAAAAGAACCGCTCTTTTGCATTTATATGTAAATTCATAAATAAAGTTTGTTAAATGTATTCACACAAAACTCATTCCTGTTACTCCAACCCCGCCCCCCTTCCAGAAAAACTTCCATGAGTCACTTTTTTTAGCAGGTAGTTGCATCACTTGGATCTTTGGAAGGGCATGGGAAGAGCAAAGATAAGTTCTCGATTTTGTGATCCATCCTGTTACTCAAATGATTTCAGAGAGTTGATGAGGGTCGTGCACTGATGGGCCACTGTGCTAAAGTATGTTTGCTACTGGAATCTGTTTTGAAATCAACTAAAAAAAGACATTTAGAAAAGTTACAACAAGCAAATGGCACACATTTGGTGCAAGTCATTTTGTCATCAGTGACATCATTTAGGATTTTGGCAATTAGAGGGTAAAAATCCTGGATATTGACTTTTTACAGCCACAAAAATAACGAAATATGTGTTAAAATAAGATTTAGCACCAACAAAAAAATCATGCACCTGAAAAGATGCATCTTAAACCTCCCCAAAAATCGATAAGAGTAAAGAAACATGTCGTATAAATCAACTTTAATGAATAAATCATTACAATCCTTGAGCTCTGCAATATTTCAATGCAGTTAACCAAATGTATTATTACATTTTACGGGAATACAAACAAACTCTGGTATTCCTCAAGCTTGAATCATGTGGGAACCCTTGCATCTCGCCCTCGAAAGCCACAATCAAGAGAAACGCTCTTACAGTCACAGTAAACAACGGTGAACCGCGTTGAGGCCGTGTGATTGACAGCACGGGTCGCCGGCTCCACATGCATTTCTTCTTTGCTGCTGAGTCATAATGAGGACCGCACTGAGCGCGCTCCGAGAAGCACGAGGTCACCCCGGCAACGCTGGCCGGCTGATGGGCACCAAATGAACAAATTATGACGCGGCCCCAAGATTGTGATGGGGTCAAACGCCCCCCACTCTGCTCTCAGCCCGCGTGCGCCCTCATTCGCCCCCCGCTCGCCCTACACTGACAGTTCAATTTCCCTGCGCCGCCCCCCATTCGCCCCGTGCTAATTATGAATGAAAAGTTATCAGCCGGCTCCCCCGGTGCGCGCTTAAACAGTATTTCAGAGCAGATCCGCACGTCAAAATGTTATTAGAAACGGGAGGAGCTGAGGCAGAGAGTTCATACACTGACCCCGGATCAGCTAAATACCACCGCTAAGCGTCCCGGAATGCATCAGAGAGTCTCTCTATTTCACACACCGTTATTTCATCTGGAGCCAGAGTCACACCGGCACTCGCCGCCGTGTGGCATGAATATATTTCAATACATCTACATGCACCAACTCACGCAGACTTGAGCGCTTTCTTGTAGATTTGAACTTTATGATTAAAAATGCTCCGTTTTACACTTTCCCCACATCTTTTAATCACTTCGCCGAATGGGTCAGACTAAACACACTGAAAAATTATCTTTTTTTAGAGTTTTGCTCAAACTTAAGACGCTCTTGCGCCTGTGGCTTTGAGGTATTCAGCTAGGTTTCCGTTATATGCGTTATTTTTGATTGTCCTCTTTTCCAGCAGGTCCTTGTCTCCCATCTGAATGTTCTCCTTAAGGGTCCCAAAACTCCGCCCCATTGTAAAGTAGACGGAGAGCAGAACATAAACCTGCAGTTCGAATCGCAAACCCATCGTCATTTCCCAACAGTCCCCCTCTCTCTACCCACAGCAAAGCTGTCCAATCTGCTCCAAACAAAGGCTAAAAGGGAAAAAAAAAACCTGACGTCACCACGTTCTGTTAAAGGGGTCAAAACATTGTTTTATTTTTAATAATATGGTGTTCACATTGGTATGGGAAATGGGGAAAAGTCTCTATTTTTAATCCAAATCACTTTCAATCTCTTCATTTACTATCCCAGGCTTTTTACACACCGATTGGTTACTGATTTGCATATTCATGACATGTATGCAAAGTTGCTGTCTGATGTGAGGGGGAACGATCAACGTTTTATTGAAGCAACATTGATCGACGCTGTAATGGCGTTGGGAGGAAATGCTTTTGAACTGTACGTCTAGGAGCCGGAATCTGATCCTGAATCAGATCAAACGCACCACCACTACATGGGCATTCAGAGCTTTAGCCCCAAATATTTTCCCGTTAGCCCGGGATAATTAAATTCCATGAGAATTAATAAATACACTAGAACTGCAGATTAACGAGCCACTAAAGAAATGACTTCATTATGCCAAGACCAATCAGACAGAAAACTGCGTGGTGCGTCTAAAGAGTTAGCGTTGCGGTGTCCGGATTGAGTTTCCAGGGAGACGTCGGCAGAAATACTTTCACAAGTTTAATGAACAATTAAATTATCAACGAAATAGGCCTTGATTTATTTTATGAATGAAAAACATGAAACAAAAGAACTGATAGATGTTCCATGACATCAGTGCTCTCACATCTTCCACCAATTTTTCGCATAAATATTATTATTCGCCAAAAATAATTGTCGCTAGCTCCGTCTTTACCTCCGGTCGAATCTCGCTTGTTTGTTTCCGGATATCACGAGTACAAAAGTTGATTTAATGCTAATATAGTTGGGTAAAAATAGTGTTTAATTATTGTAATATATGTTAATTTTTAACCCTCTATTTATATAAAGATAATAATTGAAAAAGTTTTGAGATTGCAAAGCTAAGGGGTTGATTAGTATTAGAAGTTAAATGTCATCCACCCACTAGGGGGCAGTACTAACATGTGTGCATATAAACACCTCATATTGTGACATAATAACATTATGTGTATCTTTAGACGCAGACGTTTGACAGATTGCAAAAACTGCCAGAAGTTGAACCAAATCAACAAACATCATTTTATGCATTTAATGACTTTGTTAATCAGAAAAGATTTTTACATTTTTATCCTGTTTATTATTAAACTATTTAAAATGACTTCTTTACAGAATGCATCAGTGTGTATTTCCCTTCACAGCCGTGTGTGCTACGTTATGAATATATTTCACTACATCTGCATGCAGAGGGCTCCGAAAGCCCAGCTGTGTGACGTGACATCCCATAATGAATGGCTGCGTTCGAATGCATGTAGTGGCGAGGCCAGAGAGATGAGGTTTATCCAGCGTGACTAAGATTATAGCGACTCGTAATGTATTTATGCATAGCATTGACTTTAAATAAGCCCTTTCTCTCCCCCTCAATCTCAGGCTTTATTTCAGCTCTGATTAGCCGCCCGCTGAGGCTCGTGGGTAGTATTCTAATGACCTGTGGAGAACAGCTCCTCGAGATGCAGCGCCACCGATGCTCCTGGCGAGCCTGTCAATCAAACAGATGCGCTGACACATAGAAGGCAGGTCGAGAGGGCAACGCTGCTCTGACGGACAGCAGGAGGACAGACATTCTGACGAAAGGAGCATAGAGGAAGCTCTGGGCAAGAACGAACTTCGCATTCAGAAAGTTTAGTTTCATTTAGAGGAGCACAGTCAAAAAATGCAAGAGTTTAGGCTTTAATTCTAACAAAAGCCGTAAGAATTCAATTTGTGAATGGTGAAAGAGGGAGAGGCGATCCAGACACAAAACAATTCAGAGAACTTCTGTTATTGAAGTTTTTAGATTTTAAAGAAATAAGGAAAAACAACATCCTGGGATTGAAGTCATGATTCTGAGAAATTCTGACTACAAAAACACAGAAATCCTGGGATAAATCAAACCTTAGAAATTAAATCCAGAACAACACAAAACTAAAGTAAAAATTCTGAGGGAAAACATTTTTTGAGATGCAATATTTACTAAATAAAGTCAGATTTCAACGTACAAACACAGACACCTAAAGTAAATCATGATAACAAAATGAAAGTAAAATATGTTTGATTAAAATTCAGAAAAATGAGGGGAAGACACTTCCCGTATAAAATGTTGAGATTAATAAAAAAAATTCCAAGATTAAAATCAGGGATAAGCAGAATGCTGTCATGATTCTGGGATGATTCTAGTTCAAAAATAGACTCATTTCTGATTATAGACTCGAAATTCAGCGTAAAAACACAAAATTGCTATGATAAATAAAATGGTGGAAATTCTTAAATTCAGAATAACAATTCTCAAAGTATAGTTACAAAATGAATGTCAGAGTAAGACGAATTAAATTTCGGAGTTTAACGTCAAAATTCTAACATTTAAAAAAAAATGAATCAAAGAAAATTTTCTGAATTAAAAAAAATAAAAATCTAGAGTTCTGAGGTCAAACACATTTTCAGAGACTGTGGCTATATTTTGAAGATTGAAGTCTTAATTTAACACTAAATATTTTATATTACAGCAAACATTCTGGAGTCATATGCAAAAAGCATCTCCGTTGAATCTTTGCAAACGGTTTACAAGCACAAAATGTCGATCAAAAACAATAAACTCAAGGTCCGGAGCATCTGAAGATCTCTGGGTTGAGAAATGATCGTGGTGCGGGTCTATAAACACAAGTACAGTGTGTGTGCGCGCATGTGCGTGTGTGATTGTCTGTGGGCCGCTGGGATATTACAGCTCATGTGTCAATCCTAAAAGAGAGAGACACCAATAGTGTCTGAAGAAATGACCACATGTGCTTCATTCATCTCTCCCCGACACACAGTAAGCTCTCGCGGGAGAAGAAGGAGCCGTCACACTGCAAAAGGTCAACAATCACAGGCTGACGACACAAACTGCACAAGAAAATCCAAGATACAGAGCAGAACTAAAGAGCAGATGGACTTGTGAAAATGACTCACTCAAATGGTCATGGAAATGTAAACGGCCAAAATTGTTGGTATTTCTCTCGGAAAACTTTGCTAAACACATGTTGATTCCCTTGTGTGCACTGGAGCGAAACAAAAAAGGAGTAAAAAGTCCAAAAAATTCTCGTGAAATGAGCCGTACAAATGAAAAATGACCCTATAGCGCCACCTACACATTGAAACAGAAACCGAGAAAAAGTTGCAGCCACATTTTGACTCAAAAATCACCCGGAAGTGGCTGAAATCAGCCCCGACAACATTCACGATTACAACACTCACTACCCCCTCGTCGAGGTAGTGCACAGACCACATACAACCCACACTCGGGCCAATCAAACTAGCGCACCTTTTCCCACCGATTAGCGCTAACAAAGCGTGGCACGCACTAAACACTGACAGTCAAACTTATCAGAAAATTGGGGTGCAACGCCTAGCGTTACTCCAACACAAGTTTAGCAAGGCCACACACACCTGTAAAGCTGAAGAAGAGGGAGAGATGGCGAGTCCCTGGAGGTCTGACAGAAGACTGGGAGAGAGGATTGAGCTCTTGGGTGTCGTTACTGGTCCAGGCGAGACTGTGTGCAAAACAATTAAGTTAGAACCGGATAAAAATAAAAACCAATGCAATCCCTGGTGAATCTGTATTAGAAGAACTCACAGTCGTCCAGATCAAGCAAAGACACCTCCTTCTTCTCAACCTGCAAAGCACACAAGTCTAACTTGAGAAAGTCCTGTTGTGTAGGGGCCGATGCTAACAATGCTAACCTTGCTGACGGGACTGGGCAGAACGGGTTTAGACTTGTTTTTCTTCTGATCGGTTCCGGAGTCTGAGTCTGACTCCTGTTCTGATCCCGATTCAGACGAGCTCTCGGACGAGGAGCTTCCTGAACCCGGTTCACTCTCAGATCTGGAGTCACTCTTCACCGTCTCCTCGTCTTTCTGCGTTCTGTGAAGAGTCATAAACAGAAAAACAAACTTTTTTTTTTTTTACAAAATTGAGACAGAGTGGGACGGAGACAGTGAGAGGGGAAGGAAGAGACAGAACCAGAGATTGAGAGAGAGACAGAAGGATGAGGGAGAAAGAGAGAGAAAGAGGGGAAGAGACAGAAACAGAGATTGAGAGAGGGACAGAAGGATGAGGGAGAGAAAGAAAGAGAGAGAAAGAGGGGAAGAGACAGAAACAGAGATTGAGAG
>SRMA01026961.1:554234-567577 GCA_007224835.1 Danionella cerebrum | reverse complement strand
CACCACGTTCACCAGGAGAACCCTAGAAGTAAAAAACATGAGAAGTGATCATCATAAAGAGTCAGATCTGCATCGAGCTTTTCCTTGTGTAATATTTATCAACATGCTGTCGAGATGAAATGCAGAGGAGGAATAGATATCAACCCTGTGATTGGCTGGAAGAGCATACGGAAATAACCAAATGGCATCTAGGCTGCCAACGCTGACTAATGCCACGTTGGGGTGTCGAACGTTCCTTTGTTACCTTGGAGCAATATGTGCAATCTCTGATGCTCAGGTTAGCGTAGTTCGATTCATTTGAACTAGAGTTCGATTACCATTTTAGTTCTGTTCATTTGGGAAGGATAGAATGCAGCAAACGAACAAGAAATCAGACCAAAAGCTGACAAAAAAAGAGTGGTCCAAGACTTGTCTAATGAGGTGGTCTCAGTACGGTGGTCTTGGAACTCTAGAGTGGTTCGTTTGTGATTGTTCGGACATGATTGAACTTGAATTCGAACTAAAAACACAAAAATAAAAAAACATGCTTTTTGAATCAATACAGCCACCGTACTCACTTCCGCAATCTACACAGCATTATGGATCGGCATGTGTCTATTTACAAACCACATTCATCATGGAGCACGTTGTCCCAGTCTTCCGTCTAATTCCGTGTGCACGTTCATTCTAACCAATCGAAAAGCAGTCGTGGAAACACGTACGATGACGAATGTCACATGGCTGTATTTCGGAGACGATGTCTAGACGTCTACAAGCACCTTAGGCCCGTAGTGCACTGGATGGTTTAGTGAATTTAACGTGAACTCTGAGAAATCTCGAGTTAAATAAAAATAAAAACCACGTTTCACTTCAAGTCTCTTCAGGAATCTAAAGTGAAGTGAAGTGGAGATTCTACTGACAGGAATCCAGCATCAGAACCAGCTTTACTGCTAGATACTACGAAGACAGATGCAAACATTAACATTATTAAACAGCTACAACATATGACCACAGATGGAGAAGGAGTGAGCTGAGACAGAACGATATAAACTATCCTTAGTCACTGAAAAGCCTGAGAGCGAAGAAAAAGAGACGAGACATTAAACAACCAAGTTACATTAGCATCTGTGGACAAATCAGGAGTGAGCGCAACTTACAGCAGGTCCGGGTGGTCCTGGAGGTCCTTCGTTTCCTTTCAAACCAGCAGAGCCCTATGGAAAACAACAGTAGGGTGGATGTTAAAAAGAAATACATCCAGCTTATTCAGATATGTGTTTTTCGATACAGACCGTAGGGCCAGGTAACCCTCTCTCTCCTGGGAAACCTCTGAGTCCTGGGGGTCCATCTTTCCCTGTGGGCCCGGCAGGACCTGGATCGCCCTGCACACATCAAAACAGGCAAAGGTGAGGGATGCAATCAGACCTAAGGTACATCCCTGTGTGTACATCATTGTATTTGCACCTTTGCTCCCTCTTTACCCGCGGGACCTGGTAGACCCTGCTCACCGGGTGGTCCTGGGGGTCCAGGGTGACCTCGCTCCCCCATTGGTCCTGTTTCACCTGTCGGTCCCTAAACAGAAAGTAATACTGATGACAAGGAGGTTTGTGGTGCGACTATAGACTGAACTAATTAATTTCACTTGTTTCATGAGAAAGTATCAAGCGCAGTTTTTTATCTCAATTGTAGAACCCAGATGCCCCTGCTTTGAGCCATTAGTGCTGGAGTATTTTTGTCAAAATGGGGGTCAGAAACCCATCTGCCGAACTTTATCTGTCCATCCGTCTTTACCACCAGTACAGTTTAAGGAACGGCAGCACGCATGCGTCTGGAATACATCTCGTCGACATCATGCTGATAATTCATGGTTTTTTAATAAACCCGGAAGGTTTGTTTACCAAACTTATAAAGCTTGAGGCGGAGCTTACGTGAAATCTTGGCCAATCAGAGAGCAGAGCTTGACCGCCCTTAAGTAGGAATGACGTTCAATTTTTATGTGAAATATACTTTGCAGGTTTCAAAAAGATTATTAGTTTTCATAGTCTGTGTTCATTAAGAGTTATGACATAATTTTCAAGGTCACATTAAACGTAGATAAAACGTGAGATCTCTTTCAGTTTCATTTTAGACCCCAAATCTGTACCATAAGTGCTATCTAGTGGTGAAAAGAAGACATAACCTTTTGACATAGAAGACCTGTCAAAAGGGTTCGTTTATCTTAAAACTTCTGCACAAAACAAAGCACAATGGAGCAAAAAGTGCTTGGAACAGTGGATAAGGTTCATGAATGTTTATTTCGTCTCAACACGATAGATTTGTGTTATTAAACACAATGACTGCTCATTGTCAATTTAAATTGTTTTGCAGTAAAAAAATTGCAGTTAAATACTCAGAATTACAATTATTGTGTAATGTAATGAAAAACTATTTGTAAAAAAAAAGAAGCTATCCTATCAAGCACTGCCTCAGAAAATTGTTTATCAGAATGTATTGTAAAGTAATAAAAACGCTCAAAAAGGCGTCAGACTTCTAAGGGTAAAAACAGTGAAGATGCATAAACATATCAATTAAATAAAATTAAGTTACCAAAAATAATCTACATAAAGGGATCAATCAATTAATGTATTTTATTTGTAGTTTTTTTCATCAATAAATGTATATTTTACTGATATATTAAAAAGTGAGATTTTAATGTAATGTCGTGGCACTTTTTAAAATTTGCACAGATGCTACCGGTGTTTCAAATTGAAACTTGCTAGAGCATCTGCAAAAAACAAACAAATAGAGCGAGTCAATTACATCTGTGCTTCGGTGCGTGTTTATTAAATATCAATATGCAAGTTTAAACCTGTGCCCACCTCAGCATTTGCATAAATAGCAGAATGTCCTGATGCCTCATGAATAATTCACTCCCGGCGTAAAGCGCAAAAACAAAAGCATCTCTGGCGACAACGTTCAGACAGGCCAACAAACAGCTGCATGGAGCCTAATGGAGCCATTATGATTCCACCGGGACAAAGCACGACGCCTTTAGGATCATCTAATCGGCCGAGGACGGACTTGTGAATATGCATCGTGTAATTCTGGCCTCTGACTGACGCTGGAAACGGAGAACCATCCGATGCCTCCAGAGCATTGAAGATGCTGCAGACTCTAAGAGCATCATCATTTCTGTCAAATACCAGGAAATATAGTTTTAGTTCTACTTACCAATGTGTAAAAGTTTAATATCCTCGTGTAGTAGTTGTGTTCTCACATATAACCATAGCATCACGTTAATGTGGATTGTTGGATGCGGTTCTTTACATCGATCTTCTTCTGGGTGGTGGCCGTAACCCTAAATAAACCCAGTCTTTCCAATGCAATGGATTCATTTCATTAAAACATCTATTTTTGATTTGCACTGTTGACAAGCCTCTAATATTATAAAGCTAAATTTACTTTTTTTAACTGTTAAGTCACAACCATAAAAATTCATAGCTGTGCTGCTGGAACGAGTGGAGAAAGCAAGAAGGGTGTGGCTGCAGACTTGCACATGCACTCTCAGACCAATGCACTTCCTCCAAAGCTGTCATTACTTGTGGAGGGCGCTCAGAAGCGACCTATTGTGTGTGGCTTTTACCACATTTGCTATTCCAGTATCCCGTATGGAGTTATAATTGTAATGAATGCAATATTAACAGGATTAGGAAGGATTTAATTTAATCTAAAAGGTGTTTGATTGAGTGATATTGAGAGTATTTAATCTGACTAAACAAATGAATATATTTTTATTTTCATTACATTTTTATGAGCATAACTCACCTGAGGTCCCACGACACCAGGAGGTCCCGGAGGTCCAGTTTTCCCTTGGAATCCCTGGGACAATCACAAAGAACATTTATATTCAGTGTTTTATTATTTGTATTTAATATTCTGATCCCAAACTTCACTCACAGTCTCCCCTCTCTGACCAGGGTGTCCTGGCAGCCCGTCTTTTCCAGGAGGGCCCTGCAAACAAGACAGATTTGGAATCATCAGGATGAATCAGAGATTTAATTTAATAGCGTTAACACAACATACCGGCGGACCCTTGGGGCCCGGGAATCCAGCAGGTCCCTGGGGTCCCAACAGACCCTGTAAAAAACCACAGAAAGGAAGGGTCAATCTTGCACTGACCAATAATCAATACTCTACACTGATTGAAGCATTATTTATAGTGTACCCGTTCACCGGGGGGTCCTGGGGGGCCATCGCTTCCTGAGTTTCCCTGTGTGGGGAGAAACATCACAGGAACATAAAGCACTCTGTAATATTCCATAGCCATAGAAACATAGTTAATTATTTAAAACGCAAGCTCAATATCGGAGTTAACGAGCCATTAAAGATTTCTGTGACTGATGGAGGATGTAAAGATTTGTAAAATCTCATTTATTTCGCCGTGTGAGATCTGTGGAAAGACCAGCAGCTCTTAACATTACTGTAGTTCAGGTACAGCGTGCAAATGATGAAGAAAAATAGTTTTTGAGAAAATAGTTCTGGTTTCTATCAATTATTTACTAAAAAGAGTTTGAATGCATTTAAGGTTTTTCAAATGCTTTCCATTTTTAAAAATACTACCAACCATCGGTCAAAACAAACCATTTGCAGGAGCTAAACGTTACAAACTTAGTTCTAAAGGGGTCACCTTTGGTCCTGCTTTGCCAGTGGGTCCCCTCGGGCCTCGCTCACCGCGGGGTCCCTGCGGTTCAAACCGAAAAATCAGGATTGAACTCATCAAACAAAAATAAAAAATAAATGTTTTTCTTTCTGTTGAGATTTTCTTTGCTCACCGTTGGGCCTCTCTGTCCTCGAGGACCTGGCTTCCCTGAGGTCCCCTGCGTGTGACAAATGGGAAATGATCACATCATATTATTTCATAATAATATTAATAATAAAAGTAAATGTTTTAGTTGTTACTCCTACTACATTATACTGTATCCTTCCTAGACTTACGGCCGTTTAATATTTCTATGTATACAAACATCCCTTGTAATATGAAAAACAAAACTAAGTAGCAATAAAACTCAATTCTGATATAATAAATACCTGCAGCTTATACTATAGTAACTTTTTTTTAGCTTTATTTTCCTTGTTTACAAGTAATTCTACATACATTTGACAGGTGATTGTCATTTTAATCAAACTTTTTCTCTATTGAAGCATCTACTACAATTTTTTTTAATTAATAGAAATCTTTGTAAAAATCCAGTCTTAATGTGATTTTTTTAAAATCTCAGACCTTTTTCCTACTCCGTCTAGTCTTCCACTGAACTTTTACAAATTTTCACGATATTTTAACATATAAAATGAAATTTTAAACATTTTTGTCGTGCTCTTTTATACATTGGTTATTTTGAATTAAACAAAAATGCGAAATACACCTGTTTTACTTTTTTGGCAAACAAAAAAAAAATGAGATACTAGACAAAATACATAAAAATATGTTATAAAAACAATATAAATTGCTGTGTAATCGATAAAAAATATGAGAAACAAAAAAGTAAAACTGGATTATACACTATCGTCACGCTCTTTTATAGCTTTGCTATTTAGAACAAACTAAAAAGGCAAAAACATTTGTTTAAATATGTTTAAAAAAGCTGAAATTGTTGTGTAATTGATCAAATAAAAACAAAACAAAAAAACTGTATTATATATAACATCTATAATATTATTGTCACGCTCTTTTTTAGATTTGTTATTTAGAATGAAAAATAAAAAAATACATAAAAAGTGGTGTAATTGATCCAATAAGACTCTTTTATAGGCTTAATATTTACGGCAGAATACACTTATTCTGCAACAACAAAATATGACACCAAAGAAATACAGAGTTTGGCCTTCACCCACCTAGCCCCGCCCCTCAAGACTGCTGTGCTTGCACCCAGGCAAAGCGAGTGAACTGAAGCTGATTTTTTCCTGTCTCCTTTAAATCTTACACTTAGAGCAGAAATCAGTGAAATACAAACAAGTAAAAGCCATTTTTGAGAGAAGCAGATGTTCTTTTATGAAACACTGCAGCTCTCTCGCTAATAGATCTGACGCTAAAGTGGAAATCTTTCTTTTTTAATTAATTATTCCACTTTTTACCGTATACACCAGTTGATCTATGTATAGCCGAGTGCTTTGCTTTGGAATTCATCCGTGAATTCAACATTCCAACAACAAAAATCCAACGAGGGAAAATGTGTTTTTTTTTTTTTTTTTTACACACCCGTGTGCCTTTTTCTCCATTGGTGCCCTGGAATCCCTGAAATCCTTGAGAGCCCTAGAGAGCAAGAGAAAGAGAGAGATTGATTCACGGGTCCATCAAAGTCAGGATGGAGAGAGGGATGAAAGTGAGAGAGGAGAAGAGAGGAAAAATGCTGCTGTAGCAGTGCATACTGGGTCACGGTCAAATGGAAAGCTGACACCACAAGGCATTATGGGTAAATCCACTTTGCTTTGATCAAGAAGTTCAAACATGTCTGCCTTCAGCGCTAATGTATGCGCACACAAACACACACTCGCACACAGCCCCTTCACATCAAGAGACTAGCGCAATGCCACTGAGGATGCTGGGTAATCCCAGGCAGATGGCATCTATGGTGAGATGTTCACCTTGGGTCCTTGTCTTCCTGGATAACCTGGCAACCCAGGGACGCCGAGCTTTCCCTGAGCACAAAACAAACATGGAAAACATTAGCAAACGCTGAATAGCTCCTGAAGTAAAGCAGGATATTAGCATCTGAAACGTCCAGCGGAACATTCCTCAAACAAAATTCCAAATTATTTGGGACTATTTTAATCATTTTTCCATGTAAACAATCGATACGATTCCCAACATAAACTACTAAGCCACATTTTGTATGATGCGATCACTCGCTGTAGTCTCTCTCACCTTCTCCCCGGTGGGGCCTAGGGGTCCTGGGTCTCCTGGTAGCCCACCTCTGCCTTTGGGACCCTCGGGTCCATCTTCACCTCTAGGGCCAGCGGCTCCGAGCTCTCCCTGGACACACACAGTTACATTTATTCCCTCCGTTACAGTGATTTAAGGAAATCTACCACTAGCTCGGATGATTTCTAAAAAGCATTCCGCTGATTTCTACCGTCAAGGAGCACAGAAAACTTCATTAAAAAAAAAGGGGTGGGTTTGTAATTAATCATAAAAGTCGGCTACTAAACTCTTGATCTAAAAGACTCATAGGTACATTAATCAAAAATTAATTAATAAACATAAATACATTTTAGACTGATTATCATCAAAGGTACGCTTCACTAGGAACTATATCAGTCAGTCACGGTGCAGGGGCAATAATAAACAGCGCTTTCTCTTTTTGTCGTTCACTCTTTTAAATACATCACTTCCTGATTTTATCAGGACTGAAAACTTAGAGTTGCAAAGAGCTCTTTTATGTATTCACAGGTCTCAAATCAGCTGTTTGTAGAGGCCTGGGTTCTTTAACTCCTAAGTTGATCTGTTGGGAAAGATTGCATCGGTGCCCTTTAACTACATCCTTTGGCCGGATGATAATCTCTCATCCTTAGGTTTAATGATGTGAACTTTACTTCTACTTAGTGATATTTAAATTGAGACTTTTTTTCAAGTTGCTGTTAAATACTTTAAGAGATTGGTGTTCCCGCATATATATGTTGTGACGGGGTGCGGTGCCACTCATTTGCCCCGTGCACTTGCCATTTGATTGCGACAGAGCCCATAAATAGGTAGTCACACCATTCGGAGTGACCATTTCCCGTGAGAGCCACCGGGAGCCGAAGGAGCCCAGGAGGTGCCCACCGACCGGGTCTATAGAGTCGCCGTCGGACCAGTTGAGTTCGGCTGATTGGTCCCCAGCTCCCTGAAGGCTTCTGGAGCGCTCTGGCCGTCCACATCCTTCACAATTTCCACTTTGTCCCTGATTCCTGGACATTGATATCCAGAATCTGCTGATCTTGAGTGGAATTCATTCAACTTTAACAAGATTCCCAGTCCCTGCACTGGCCACACAGCCTCACAGCATGATGAAACCACCAACAAACTTTTATCTGTTTGTTTTCACAGCATTTTTTTTTTGGCCAAACAACTTTAATTTCATCAGTCCACAGCTCCATATTCCAAAATGAAGCTGTCTTTATATGCTTTAGCAGATCTCAGGTGACACCATGTGTGGCGTGTGCAGAGAAAAGGCTTTTCTCTGTATAGTTGAACGATGCACAGTGGCGCCATCTGCAGTAGGATGATGATGTAGGTCTTTGGATCTGCTCTGTGGGTTGACTGTGAATGTTCATACCATCCTCTGAGCTTAACTGAGATGTTTCTTGGTCTGACACTAAAGGCCTTAACTGGAACTGTGCTTCTGGTCCTCCAATCCCGCACAATGTTCCTCACAGTTGAAATTGAGAGCTTAAATCTCTGAGACAGCTTCCCCTAAACCCTGATGATCAACTGTTATTGTTTTCAGCTCATCCGAGAGTTGTTTTGCAGCTCCCAGGTTGCTACTCTTTAGAGAAGATGCAAAGAGGAGAAACACTCTCTACTTTCTCCTGATTGGATTCACTTGTCTTAGCCAGACAGCTTTTACTCTCATGGAAACATGAAGACTTGAGTGAAATTAACTACATCCAGGTCCACATTTGAAATAAAGAGTTTGACACCATCAGCTGCGTTGCCAGAACCCCAGGTTCTGCTCTTTAGCCCCAGCACACGTCACGCTTTTATTGGTTCACATCCCAATGCTCCAAAGCAAATGTGAAAGTGATGTGGAACTAAATATAGACTCTCACACATTTATCTGATTCTTCAGAGAGATGCTCTGAAAATTAAAGATCGACCCGACGAGAAAAGAAAAATCCATCGATGATTCCCCGAGAGAAACCCAAACACTAATCACCTCCTCATCTTCAGAACAAATCTCTCACCTTGTCCCCTTTAATGCCCATATCTCCCTTAAATCCTGGGAATCCATCTTCTCCCTGAGAAAGAGAGAGAGAGAGAGATGAAAGTTTGACACTTAGGGACAGAAAGACACATTGTACCCTTTTAGACAAATATGGTCTCTATGGCAACTGCTCTTTGCACCAATAGTGTTATTTCCTGCTGCACTCTGGTCATATAAAAGTTCTTAATGACCAAAGCGAGGTTGAAAAAGCATCTCACAGTGTCCGTATTCAGAACCAGAAATGAATCATTAATGTTACGGGAACAGTGCATTAGGAATCGGGACAAAAACATTAAAATTACCTTTTCACCCTTGTTTCCTTTCAGACCACGGACTCCATCCGAACCCTGCACGAAGAAAGAGAGAAATGAACTGGAACTTCTAAATGTAAATGGTTTGAGATTCTGAATGCTTTGTTTCAAGCATCGATTCCTATCATCCTCATGAAATCAAGCTTCTTTTGAAACAACCGAGTGATTAAAATGTACAGAAGATCATTTAATGAAGGAATCTTTAGCAGTAAGCAAGTGACTACAAATGTATGGATTTGAAAAGCCCATTATATTTCTGCAAATAAGTTTGTTTTTATTTTTTTTAAAGAATGTTTATTTTTTTTTAAAAGATAATAAAATAAAACACTATTAAAGAAAAGACCTCTAATATGAATGTATTTAAAAATAGAACAAATTCCCCCCCCAAAAATTAATTACATAAAAAACATAAGTTCCTCAAAAATTAAGTAATATATTGTATGGATAAAATGAATATTGTTTAGAAGACAAATAATGTTTCAGGTTGAAGTATAATGTGAAAAATATATATTGCAAACAAATTCAACACCATTTAAAACAATTTAAAAAAGATTTTGATTTAAAGAAAAAAAAAAACAACCTAATGTCGTTTTCAATTTGTTATTTGTAATTTTTGTCTAAGAATGAAAATTGATATTAATTGACAATAAACAACATATTCAAATTTTAAAATATGTATATAAAACATATATATAAAATTTATTTATATATATATATATATATATATATATATATATATATATATATATATGATATAGATAGATAGATAGATAGATAGATAGATAGATAGATAGATAGATAGATAGATAGATAGATAGATAGATAGATAGATAGATAGATAGATAGATAGATAGATAGATAGATAGATAGATAGATAGATAGATAGATAGATAGATAGATAGATAGATAGATAGATAAAATGTAAACATTTAAAAACTAAACTAAGACTCATTTCACTATGTTCAATATGTTTTAATTTTTTTGCCTGAATTTTAAAAATATATTTATTGACGATAAACATCATCTGCAAAAATAAGGTGGGTGAAGTTCAGAGTAAAGTCAAAGAGAGGAAGGTAAGACTGGTTTAAATAATGGAGTAAATGATTGCTTGACTGAGAGCAGCATGCCCTGATTACTCCTCCCGAAACTCATTAGTTAAAAACCTCTGACATTTTTAAATAATTACAGTTTAAACTAAATAAAAACCTTTCAACTTGTTTGGACCAAAAATGAACCAAATGAAATGGTTCTTAAACTCGATTACATTTACAGCTCTGACGAGATTAAAACTAGAAACTCAATGACATCTTCTTTCTTTGAGAACATGTTCTGACCAATCAGAGCCAGTTTTACAGATTAAAACCATTTCAACACGCACCTTCACACCTCGAGGTCCAGGATATCCGATTGGCCCTTGAGACCCAGGAGGGCCCTAAAAACAGTTATCCATTAATCTATTGATCACATCTGACCTGCACGACTCTGTTAGAAAAGGAGGAACATTTACCAGGTTTCCTTTCTCTCCAGATGGTCCCTCTTTTCCAGGGTGGCCCTGGAACAAAAGAACATTTACAGTTATTTTATTAACCAGCAGAAGCTTACATTTACATTTAAGAAGCTTGAGAAGCTTCGCTTTAAGCTAAATTCAGGACAGAACTGATCATCTGAGGCTAGTTTCAGAAAACCATCAAAGTCACTGGCTGATGAAAGCTAAGTGATGTCATAAATATTCCATAATAACGTATTTAAATATTTATAGATCCACACTAATCACTGTATCTGTAACTCAATAAATAACAAGCGTAAAGTGGCGAATCACGGTAAAATAATTATAAACAATATAAATAAAACAAATGCACAATGTATGAGGTTAAATAATTATAAATACACCCTAAACAATCCTGAAATATACTTTCATTTACAAAATGTAATAAAATACACTCACACAAATATAAAAAAACCAAAGCAAACCTAATTAATATATTAAATGAAATGTTTTATTTAAAAAAAATAGTAATAAATAATCAAATACAAAAAAAATAAACATATAAAAAGTAAATAATACACAAAACATTAATAAAATATAACTTAAATATGGCAACAATTATTGGATCTGTAACCTGTGGGTAATCTTTGGTGCAAAAAATGATACATTTATTAAAATTATCAACAAATCAATGAATATAAATGACATTAAACGAAACACGAGGCTTGTTCTCATCTCTCTGATATGGAAACAGTGCACAGATGAATCCTGTCTGGCACACACTCACCGGGGGTCCGTCGGCTCCTGGCATTCCAGGTAATCCAGGTTTCCCAGTGGGTCCCTGAAGAGAAGCAACCGAGAGAAGAGGATCATTTCCTTTCCATTAGCACTCACACACACTTCCTGTCCAAACGCACACGATCAAACATTGAAATATAGTGGTGTAATGATATATCGCGATACGAAACTTATACATAGCGTAGAGTCACTGGGAGATATCGTCTAGATGGATTTGCTTCTTGGAGTTAAGGTGCTTCGAGTTACTTCTGCAACTTCTTTACTTTGTCTTTCCATTTTATTTAATATTTATAGTAAACAATTATGCATTACTCACACTTTAAACATTATAAAGCAAACCCTCTTGAATTGAATTGACCTTTAAAGATCATGATTGCTGCAAATCTAGGGTTGCCAGATATTCCACATTGCACAAATTGCCCTCACCTTTTCTCCTGGAGGGCCGATGGCTCCCTGAGGACCTGGAAGCCCCTGTGATATAATGACACAAAAAGGTTAATGATATCTCAGAGGGGGCAGGGCTATGGGTGGAACTCAATTTCCCAATGCAGACCTGAGCTCCGGGATTGCCTTGCTGTCCTGGAGGACCTGGCTCACCTTGAGGACCCTAAAGTGTAATGAAAAACACGGTGATCAGAGGGTCCAGGCGTGTTTCTGTGAGTGTGCATGTGTTTGTGTCCGACTTACAATGTTTCCTTTAGGTCCCTGGGGGCCGTCCATACCAGCCACACCCTACAACACGGGTCAAAATAATCAAACGGATAAATGCAGAATGGTTTTCAAACATGAAACTATTCATTTAATAGTTTACATTGGGGATCTCCCTCCACCAAAGATTCATTTGGAAATTACTGTTGATTAATAATAACTAGATGGCTAAAGTTTGCTCACAAACATTGATGTTGATTTATAAAAGTGCCCTTTAAAAGTATTTGTTAAATGTTGATAATTATCAAAATTATAAACCGACATCATTTTCGTGAGCTGAGATAGAGATTTGCTAAACTGGTTGCTATGGTCAATTTTCTGGTTGCTATGGAGGGGTTATATTCCTCCATATATTATATTTATATTGTTCCCTTTTGACAATATAAGTTATATAAACCAGCCCCCATGTCTCTATCATTTACCAAAGCTTGGTTGCTAGGATAAACATTTTGGTAGCTAGGGAGCTGTCAGTGATTTCTTAAAATGAAGTTGTTACTATGATTAACATGAACAACCCCCCTGTTTCTCTATGATGCTTTATCTCTAAGATATGATAATTCATTGTAAATCGATGGAAGTTTTTTTTTTCTTCCACAGACTGATGACCTCCAAAATTATAAAGAGTTTAGGGTTTCTATGATGTTCACAGTTTTTAAAAAATGTTTTATGAACAAACATAAGACAACATTATATTCAAAGCCCCTTTCCAGCAACTCAAGGACACCAGCACAAAAATAAAGAAATCCTTATTCATAATATTACAATATAAAGTAATATTATAGTATATACTTATCCTAGCTTAAGGTTTAAGGTTTAAACTTATTTTTAAAAACATTTAATTACGGATCCCACATTCCTGAAGTGGAAGATCCTGGAGGAGAGAGGGTTTGAGCAGAGGGGATGGTGCAATATCATGCCGTGCCTAAACAATCATCAGGATCTAAACAATTCATCAGGATGTGAAGGTGTACGAGTTGAACGAGGGACGAAGAACAGAGGCAGTGGAGATGGTGAAAGTGTGTACTTACAGGAGGTCCGGGAGGCCCCTGGGGACCTTTGGGGCCCAGCAAACCACGAGGACCCTGAACCACAGAAGAAGAGAAAGCTTGACTCTCAGAATAACAA